>CAJHQP010000019.1:0-505903 GCA_905132765.1 Moricandia arvensis | reverse complement strand
CTCCAGAGGCTTGGAGGGAAAGCAGAAGTGATTCTTTACGAGGGGAAAACACACACGGATTTGTTTTTTCAGTCTTTTTTGAGATCTCTGACTGTCTAGTAAACCAAGAACCTGAATATTGATTTAGAAACTTGGTTATATATGTTAGGATCCAATGAGGGGCGGAAAAGACGAGATGTTTGAAGAAATAGTATCAGTGGTTATGGGACACAATCAAGAAGTGGTTGGTAAAAGCGTAGACAGAAGGCGTCTTGTGCCTGAATTCATGTTGAAGTTGGCTCACTGGGTCAGTCCGTTCTAACTCTCACTCTCTTTGTCTTCCAAGGAGAGAGAGATTCCATTATACTTCGAAGATACGGATGATTTTGAACATTGATCATGATGATGATATTGTATCCCAGTTTGTGTTATTTGTATAACAACAAAGAGCAGTGAAGAAACAAGTCTCATTAAACTCACTTGGTCTAATGATTCTCTGAAATAAAGTTCGTGGTTATTATAATGCTGCACTCACTGACGTAAGATTCAACAGTTGGAAGTACATAATAACAGTAAAAGCAAAGAAGCAGATGGATGAAACAGGGAGAAGTAGTTCAAACCACAATCAAATTCAAATTCAGACCCGAGTGCTTTTAACCAGTGTTCCTCATTCCAGCTGCAATACCGTTGATGGTGATGAGCAATGCATCCCTGAGCTTGATGTTGTCAAGATCACGTCTTAGCCTCCTGAGGATCTCAACCTGCAGCATGTTCATTGGATTCAGATACGGAAGTCTACTCTCTATCAGTTTCTTCAGGCTCCTATTGTTCTCCGAGAGCTTTTCATGACCGCTTATCACAAGCACATACTTCTCAGTAGTCAGCAATTCCTTTCTGAGCTCGCTACCAAGTCCTCTTCTGCTCTCTGAGACAAGCTGTTCATCGTAGTGTTTGGCTATTTGGATAGCTGCTTTAGCTAGAACCATCTCTATAAGGTCTATGGTTGACTGAAAGAAGGGCCATTCTTTATACATTGCTTGGAGATCATCAGCGTGACCCTTCTCACAGACTCCTTTCAGACCAGCTCCTACGCCTAGCCATGCTGGAAGTACAAACCTTGTCTGTGTCCAAGCGAAAACCCAAGGGATAGCTCGGAGATGTCCAATACCACTTGAGCTCTTTCTTCGTGTTGGCCTGCTTCCTATGTTGAGGAAACCGAGCTCGGCCTGAGGTGTTGCCTCTTGGAAGTAAGAGACGAATTCTGGGTTTTCATAGACCGTGCTTCTGTAGTTTTGGCAGCTGATGCTGGAGATATCTTCCATTAGGCTCCTCCATTTTTCCTCTCGAGGTGGCTGAGGAGGTTCCAAAGTAGCAAGCAGTACTGCGGTTGTGTAAACCTCTAGCTGCCTAACAGCTGTCTGTGGTATTCCAAACTTGGCTTGCACCATCTCACCTTGCTCTGTGGAACGCAGAGTACCCTGCAAAGTCAATGCAAGACTGTGCGTTATAACTCCGGCTGAAAAGCGAAGAAAAAAATATCCATTTGGTATTTTCTAATTTGTGGCGGCTTATAGATTATCTCACCATCACAGAACCTGGAGGCTGGGATTGTATGGCGAGATAAGTTGGGCCACCACCTCTGCCAATACTTCCTCCTCGTCCATGAAACAAGGTAACTTTAATGCCAAACTCATTGCAAGCAGCCACAACATCCTCCTGGGCTTTGTAAAGTTCCCATGCTGCAGTAAAGCGACCAGCGTCTTTTCCGGAATCAGAATATCCAACCATCACCTGCACATATGTTTTATGTTTTCAAGGCTTTTAAGATTCAACTGGCGCATCCTCCACAAATGGATTTGGTTGAAATTAAGTACACATACTTCTTGGTGTCCAGTGTGGTTCTGTTCTATGTGTTCTCTGTACCATTCAATTGATAGCAATTTCCTTATCACAGAGCCAGCGCCTCTTAAATCCTTCACCGTTTCAAAGAGAGGAACCACTCGCAGTCTATCGTGTATGTAACAAAAACAAATCAGCATGCCAAGCACGTTTGGCATCAAAACATGAAAGTAATGATAAGCAATGAAGTGTTCCTGCAAGAGATTACACTCACGTTCCAGCAGGACATGGTCTTCCCAGTTCACCACTGACGGCAAGACGGACATGGACATCTTTCTGTAGAAGTTCCACAGCAAGGACATCACTTGCCTACAAGTAGCAACAAGTTAAAGCATCATTTTCGCTGTGGATCTAAAATATACTTGTTCACATTATAGCCTCAGCAAAGAGGTGACTGTAAAATATTCAAATCTATCTTACGTTTGAAGCCATGGAAATCACGTAAGCTCCAAGTGATTCACTTCCTAGCTCAGCAGCAACTCGGAAAGTGTCTAGTACTTCTTTCACTTCAGGACCGACCTGCAAAAGTTCAATAATTTTCATAACTGTGTTGTAAACTTAACGTACAGGAGACATGATGAAAGTGCACTTTTATATCATCATAATGGCTTTTACTTGCAGGAAACGCAGAAACATTCAAGTCATTGATTTTTCCATTTGGCTTATAGTAAGATGAGTTGCAACTACTAATTATAGCGTTTTTCAACAGGTCTAACTTAAAAAGAAACTTGCTCACGACCTCAATATTTGGGGAAACAAGAGGACGTTTCCCTTTCAATTCCCTGGTCAAAAACTCGAGTTTCTTCTCTTCATCCCATTCACTATATGTGCCCATGTCCAAATATATTGTAATTGCATCCAAAGCTTCAGAATGCTTTGCAGCTTCCTGATTAATTAATCTTATATCAGACAGAAATAACAGAAAATAGGCAAAATGAGACGGAAAAAAACATCACCTGCCGTAAATCAAGTTTCATCAAAACCATGCCAAAAGTAGCAACTCTACGGATCAGATCAGCAAGCCGGCCATCAGCTAGAATTCCAGCATCAGATGAATGCTGAGAAAATTGTAATTTCACTTAGAAAGGTAAGGATATTTAATGGGAACTCAGTTTGCATGGAGCAAGATACTACCAGTGATTCATAGCAGAGAAGTAGCAAGATCCTACCAGAGATTCACTTAAAGGTAAAGATATTTAATGGGAACTCAGTTTGCATGGGCAAGATCCTACCAGAGATTCATAGCAGAGAAGTAGTGGTTCCAGAAGTTGGTCTGATGTTTCATAGTAATCCCAAGGATCATATTCACACGGAAGACCCTCGAGAAGAAGTTCAAGAAGTCTCCGTGTCTTCAAAAGCTGTAATCACAGATCATCACGAGTGAGTCGTCTTAAGAGAGAATATACAGTTTATCAATATGGTTATAAATTTCTGAATATTCAGAATATTTGCAAACGACTTAAGCAGTTGCTGAAGATAAACGCCTTTGGCGATATAAACACGAACTCTTTCACTTCTTTAATGATGCTATTCAGCTTAATGAGAAAAAAGGTAAGGATCTGCACCTTTTCCTTTACTTCCCCAAGAACAATCCGATAAGGAGAAATTCCAGCTCGTTTGTGGAGTTGGTTCTAATAGCTTCTGAAAGCTGGTCCTCCCAATCTGAGAATCAGCGAGTAGTTTCTTCTGAAGGAGAAGTTGTGAGCTCGAGGACGAACCTCGTGGAGTAATACTTTGCTGAGAACCATTAGAGTTGACGGAATTTCCATTTCCTGTCTTTATTTGCAAATTTGGGACATAGCCATCACTTGAAATGCCTTGAACTTCCTGTTTTAAGGAAGAAAATCAATAAAACTATCAAGTACTGGAAAACACAGCCAGAGTATTTTTAATATGCATCTCCAAAGATGCTTCACCTGGCGATTGAGTGGAATATAATCTGTCACGGGAACTTCAAGCTTGGGATACTGTGATTCACCACAATCTGCAGGTAGTATATCAGAAACTTGGCAAGATGAGGCGAGAATGTAGAACAAAGTCTGTATGCATGGTTGTATGTTCAAAATCTTCTATAAGAAGAGAGAATTCTACGCATGAAATGCTTTACCAGCACATAAGGGAAGGTCAGCTCTAGGAGGAAGTTGAGTGGGTAGGGATAACCCCTCCTGGCTTGGAAATTTTGGTTGGCTTCTTCCAACATTCGGACCCCAACTTCCCAATTCATTTTGGGCAGAAATTTCTGATGAGCAGAAATAACAGCTTCAATATTTGTGCTCTCAGGAATCAAGAAAAGTCTGAGTCAGGAGCTGTCTCACAGAAGCTCACCTTTCTCAAGAATCTCATCTGCCAGTCTTGACAATCTATCGCTGCATCGATTCATAGACAGTTCAAATCTTAAGCTATCAATCTCTCTTACGTACAGATCGATAGCCATCCACCTAGACATAAGCGATACTTCTTTCGTGACCTGGAATTTTATTGATAAAAGCCATTGTGGGTGAGCAAGCAAGTTCATCATGATATATCTATATTCCAGCCAAATAGTAAGCCTGTCGTAAAATAATGTAGAATTCCCTGGCAACGTTCACATTCTCACCCTTACATAGATTATTCAGGGGATAGTAACAGCTCACCTTTGCAGTGACATTTGGATTTCCATCTCTGTCGCCACCCATCCAGGAACCAAACTTTATTGGGGTGCAAGTTAATGGGAGTGGCTTCCCCGTTAACTGAAGAACGCATAGAGAACTAACATATTTTCAGTATCAAGTCACTTGTCCATTTACAGTGTGCATATAAATGAGAAATATAAGTAAGACCTTCTTCAAAGAACTGCTGACACGACGCAAGTAATGTGGTACAGCTTTCCAAAGGGATTGCTCAACAATGTTCAAACCTGACACAGGGTAATAACATATACTTGTAGCAAAACCTTGGTTTATTCTCAGACATTTACAATGTTAATGAGAATACCAGCCCTAGCTTCATCAACAGGAGTAGGCTTCTGACGTCTAAGTTCATCAGTCTGCCACAGTGAAGTTATCTCCCTAACCTTTTAAACGGAATAAAATTATTAGATGCAAGGCTTCGGCATAGAAATTCTAATTAAGATATTGTGGAAGGGAGTACAAGATCCTCAATGACTGTTTCTCGATCTTCAAATCCAAGGTCTGGTCTATCATTATATTCTAGAAGATGCTGCAAATTGTACAAAGATCATAAACCTAAAATTGCTTGCAAACATGTATATATCAATCAATTTTTAGCATTAGTAATAACTTACAGCCATTCTGATATGTTTGTACTGCAAGGTTCTCCGGTTAATTTGAGTGGGGTGGGCAGTAAGAACAATTTCAACCCCCTGCATTGGATAAAGTAGTTAGCAAACAAGTACCAGACTGAGAACAAGCAAACTAACTTTACTTCGCATTGACCTGAAAATCTTTTAACTCAATCTTGCAGGTACAAGATATACCAATTCATCAGAAATATAGAAAACAGGATAAAAGAATTGTCAAGGATCAAAGAGTAACAGCGAGTAGAACAATAAAGTAAAACCTGCTTGCAAACAGTGTCGTAGAGCTCATCTGGGGAAACACCACCTTGCAGTAGCTTACTGAATACATCGTCGCATGATCTTGAAAGCTGTGGAAGGTTACGGACTCTACGAACTCTGGAAATAAAAAAAATAAAATAAAAAAACATTGTGCCTAAACGATGGAGTAGAGTAATCTTTCATAACATAAATTTCTCCAAGTATCCACACTTCATCTATTGATAACAACTTGAAACATTTTCATTCTTGTTAACATGGGGATGTAAACTATAGTTAACCTGTGATGGGTTTCGGCGATTCCCATCAAGTTAAGAAAATGGCTGAAGGCACGAGCCAGCGTCAGTGCTTCCTCCAGTGACATGTTTGATATTTCGGAAGTCAGTTGAGTCTCCAGTAGCTCTGCCGTGTCTTCAATACCAGCCAGACGAAGATTTAACGCACTCTGAAAAGCAAAGCCAAAACAGAAAATAGTATCATCACACGGCTTTTAACTCTTTATCTACCATCTCGCAAGATTCCAGAATCCAGTCACCAACTAGGAAACAGGATAACCAAAACGCATTTTCCAGATCTGAAACGAATCCATCCGGAAAGCTACATAACAAACAGTGTTCATCAAACGTTCTTGATCCGAGAGGATCAAACACAAACAAGAAATACTGAAGAGCAACCAAGCACGTTTCGTAAACCACAAGCGATTCGAGTAAGACTTCTCCTACCGTCCTGCGTTTTCACTTCCTTCCAAAACAAACCGATCGCAGTCTGTAGAAATCGTTTTACAGAAGGATCGGAGTAGAACGTCGCCGATTCTCGAACAAAACAGAGAGAGGAAGTGGAAGAGAAGCAAAAACCTGAGCGAGAACTCGAGTCCGTTCGATTTTCTCCATGAAATCGGAGCCGACTTCCCTCTGCAAGACGTCGTTGAAGAGACTGCCGAGCAGCTTGCAATCATCTTCGAAGCTCTGGAACGAAATCTCCTCCGCGATATCGTCCGTCGTATCCGTCATCGCGTCGACACTTTGACCGTAGAGTAGACCTGGAGAAGGAAAACAGTGCGGAGAGTGTGAAGGAGAGAGAGAGAGAGATTCCTCTCTGTTGCTGTGAAGGAAGCCTGTACTATCGAGTGTGATATTTATGGTCTGTTGGAAGTGGGTCCTACACACAAATTTTTACGCTTTCAGATGACGACACGTTGCAGTTTTAGCAACTGTAAATTGGCGCCGGCAATGTGTTGGATTCCCGAAACCTAGACTATGGGGGATTTTAATTTGATTCTCAATGTCCCCACGCTAATTTATTAGAAGAACTAGGGCCGGTCCCGGGCTATGCCCGGGTTATTTTCCATGAAAATGCTATTTATTTTACTATTATATCACATATAATGTGTATACTTTAATTTGTAACTATACACAAAAGCTAAGGGTATGATTAACTCTGATCTCTTAGGATGAAGTTCTTTTTTTTTCTAAAAGACGTTTCTTAGCTTTTAACTAAGAAAACTTAAGAACCCTTTTTTAAATAAGAGACATAAGAAACGTCTCTTAGTCAAAAGTGTTAAAAAAACGTCAAATCATAAGTTAAGAACCCCGCTTTAAAAGACTCGGTTAATCATAGTCTAAGGAGTTAACTAAACTTATGATTTAGTTACTCTTTATTTTCATTCTTCCACCAACTCAGGAATTCCTTCTCTATGACCTTTTCATAACTGAAACTTGTCTGATATATACACTTTAGGGGTGAAAGAAATTGAAGAGGTATGTAAGAGAGCACGTATAGCTGAAAAAGTGGAAGAGAAAGGATCTATGAGGTGAATTGTAACGTCTAATGTTTTGGTTTATGTACCCAGTAATTTCAAGGTCTAGAAATGAGAGCGTCGAAGGTTTTGCAAAAGAATTGTTGTGGACAACTGGACATTTTTGATAGGCTGGTTAAATTTGCTTAAATGGAATAAGCTCACGCCCTTTTATTATTGCGGCTCTTAAAATTATGTTTTGGATTAGAGATTATGTCGTATAATTTCTTTTCTTGAACTAAACCATCGATATTTTTGTATTACATAACTTCAAAGATAAATTATGGAAAGTAAGGTTTGGTTTCCTCTCTATTTTTAACATAGGATTGATGGTACGCAATGAACGTTAATAATATATCTTAGGACATTTATTAATTGAATTATCTTAGTGTCACTGAATCCAAAAAAGTAGAGTAGTTATAGCCAGTGATAAGACATGGTGGAGATTTTAAGGAAAAACATGGTGGAATCTTAGTACGTTTTTTTAAATTCAATTATCTTAGTTATCGCTGAGTCCAAGAAAGTAGAGTAATTATCCAGTGTTAAACTAAGACATGTTGGAGATTGTAAGGAAGAACATGGTGGAACCTGAGCTGAGATCGTAAGAAAGAGTCTTCTAATTCCATGTGACTTCTTGAATTTTTTATGCTTGGAGGCTGTTTATAATATGTATGAAATTCTACTAATCATCTAAAGGGCTCTAAGCAATAAGATTGTGATTTGAGATATTTAAACACGAACAACCAAAGAATTAATCAAGAAACTGTAATATAAATACCAAAGAACTCTTAAACACTGAACAGACTTATTTCTCAAACCTCTTAGATCAAGTGATCTTAATAGGTGCGCAGGTTGTACTTATGTTGGAAGAGTTTATTCTTTGTCTTGATAACACCTGTTTTTGTCTGGCTAAAGGAAATTGTATTTTTGTTGACCTGATAAAAATAAAAACTGAACCCCAGAATAGAAATTTGCTGATGTAAAAGAAAATCAGAAGCCATTGTAACTTGCGTGAAGAAAAAAAAATCTCTGAATTTAAATCAAATAAATATAAGCAGCCAAAGTAATGAGAGAATATCTGTATACACGTGATGAAAATCAAATCATGCATGTTTGTTGTTTCAATGGAACTGAAGAAACAAAAACCTTTGACCCTACTATATGAACGATATGATTTAGCACATGCAAAAAGTGATGGAAGGAAAGTATAAAGCAAATCCTTTAAAAAGGAGGTTTAGTTGCCACCTTTGGTTTGAACTACAACATGACCTTTTTATGTTGTTGATAAAACACCACTTGACAGAAAGTGCATGCTTCAAACTGATTGCAGCAGAGCAGGCAAATAGGACAGTCTCTTGAATTTATCCATCTGAAAAGTGTTTACAGAGGAAAACATAAATTGATTAGTGTGGTTCAACGGAATTTCAGAAAGTAGTGGAAGTTTCACCTGAGTTTCCAAAGCAATCATAATCCTAAGCATATTTAGTTAAATAAAGAAGGAAAATATCTGATTTATATAAATAGAAAAAAAAAGAGAATCAAGAAAGAAACTTCATACCTCACCCTAGAAAATGGACATGAAGATAGTGACTAATCAACAAATGCAGAATTCGGGATTCATTGCGATCCTGCATAACCACATGTTAAGTACGAATCCAAAATGTTTTCTGAAATCATTTCAAAGCGTTCATTACCAGAATATTGGTCGATGGATGGATTAATGGTGAGATCTCATCGACTTTTACTAACATGATTAATCCCACAAACAATACGTACCTGCAAATGTAAGCAAAAGTTGCTTACGTAGCTAATTATGAGAACTCTGTATTAACTAATGAAGTAACAAAGCAAAATTTCAACTTAAAATACAAAACAATGGTAGAATTACCGATGGAGAAATGGTACTTCATTTGGTTTCATCGCCATAGTTTCAACTTTTTGTCAGAAGGTTTTGGGGTTTGATAGGAAGCAAGTTAAGACACTGTGGTTTATAAAAAAGGAGAAAGAAAGGGAGGTGAAAGAACTTTATTAAGTGGGTATTGAAGAAGACAATTGATTGATAGCAAAGGAGTCTCAGTAACGGAGACTGCATGAAGAGGAAAAAGAGAAGACAAAGTGGATAGAGAGAGCCGTCGATAATGTATATTAGGGTTTATTTATGTGGTTTTGACTGAGCCGCAAATAAGGGAAAGTCCAATAGGATATTATGCTTTTGCAAGTGGGGTTGAGTTGGGCCTTCAACATAGATATGAAACCCAAACGAAGGGACATCAATTTTTATTTCGACGAAGTCGATATGACATGGCAGTTTAGGCGTTTAGTATTGGCTGATTTTCTGAGCTGATGTGGATAGCTCCTTCTTTCACATTATCCTCCTTTTAATATAGTATAGATTTTATAATAAATCATTTTATTTATCTTACAAGAATTCACGTGTACTAATTTTATTTTCCCTTCGCACCCCGCCCTTTATTTGCATTGTGTTTTCCTTTGTAAATTGACTCCTAATTTTGTGTATGTGTTAAAATTATGATTTATGTTTCGACCATCCTTCATTCTATGGTCCAATTTATTTTTAGTGTTTTTTATTATTTTATTTTGTCTAATTTCTTGAGTCTATCACCTCTCTCCTTTCTATATCCATTTTCATTGTTTATTGTTCACTATATTTAAAATTATGTCAGAAATTTTCTCAAATTCAGATCCTAAATAATTCATATTGTTGGCATATGGTTATGCTAAACTAGCTAGGTTGTATATGTGTGTATACAACTTATGAATAAGAAGACATTCACCAAATGATTCTTGATTTTTATTCAGCGTTTGCACTGTAAGAGCTGAGAAGGTTGAACATTTGGGACTCAACACTAAATATTTAGAGGCTGTGGCGAGGGATGAAGCCATACATGCTTTATTAGTCTTGGTTTTCCACCTTTGCACATGGATTGTTGACTTGTGCAGATTCATGTTATGATGAGGCGTTCTGTATTGGGGTTCTTGTGATCTAATGAGTCAATTATATTATAGTTTTTGGATTTACGATCGTCATTACCATTACTTAGTTGTGTCACCTGATATTAGATGACCTCATAAAGTTTATGACCTTAGAATCAAAACATAATGGAATCAGTATCTGACTAAAAAAATAGTGAGGTAAACTAAAACCTAGAATGTCATGATTGAACCAGGATGATGAAAATTGTTGATCATCTTTGCTATCAGAGACAATTCCTTTGCAACTCAGAATATGAAAATATCACATAACGATTCACACAAATATCATAATTTAAATGAATGAACCAATATATCCAAGAATATGAGTAAGCGGGACACACCGTTTAAGGTTCAAGACACGCAAGATCGCCTCCATTAGCTTATGTTCCTTCTCAAACAATTTAAAATGAAAAGACATTGATGATGGAACATTTTTATGTTAGAAACTTTGAAAGTCTGGTGGAATGAGAAAGCTATTCACTTTGAGGATCAAATTAATTATTCTTATTTAACAATGTATTGTGTATGTACAAAAAGAGGATAAAGTCTTGCACATATTATAGAGATACATAACTTAATAAGGGTCTATTTGTAATTATCTACTGTTAATACCCTAGCTAATCGTATGTATATATACCTTACATGATTGATGAAAGATATCAAGCTTCCTAACCTTTATGGTATCAGAGCCACCTCTTTTTTTTTTTAGCCGCCAACCCTCCCTTTTGAAATGGCCTCTACGCCAACCTCACCTGTCTCAACCAACGAACAAATTGTCCTCAACAATCAGACTCTCTTTTCTGTCAACATGACGAACGTAGCCAAACTCACCAGTGGAAATCATCTCATGTGGAGCAAGCAAGTTCATGCTCTCTTTGATGCTTATGAACTTGCGGGTTATCTTGATGGTTCAATGGTGACTCTCCTCTCGCAAGCAGCTGTTCCGAAGACTCTCTGGCCGTATGCTTTTGCAACGGCAATCTACCTCATAAATCGGTTACCTACACCGGTACTGTCTATGGAGACTCCTTACCAAAAACTGTTCAATCGACCTCCCAACTATCACAATCTCAAGATTTTTGGCTGTCTGTGCTTCCCATGGCTGCGTCCCTACAACTCTCATAAGCTTGAAGACAAGTCGAAGCCATGTGTTTTCCTTGGGTACTCACTAACACAAAGTGCCTACTTGTGTCTTGATCTTGCTGCAAACCGATTATATGTCTCTCGCCATGTGCAATTCGACGAAACCCAATTCCCGTATCAACAAAACTCTCTACCTACATCACCCATCTCTATCTCTGAACCTGAGCCCGCTTGGAATCCAACTGTCACTCCAATCCCTCGTAAAGCTTCGTCTCCGTCGCTACCTTCACACACGGCGCCCCTGAGCTCAGACCTTCCCATGTCGACCCAACCGGTGTCGACGATGCAACCGGTGTCGACGGAACAACCAGTTGTTGGAGAGAATTCGCAGACACAATCAATCCCACCACCGACAATCAACAACCCAGGTGTTACTCTTCCAAACTCTAATCTTTTAATTCCTATTACTGCAACTATGCCCAATACCACAAGCCCACCAAACCAAACAGTTCCTACAGCCCAAACTCCCTCACACGACCAAGCCCAAGAAGCCCATATCTCTAACCTACCTCAACAACAGCCCATCTCGTCTTCTTCCTCACCTCAGCAATCAAACCTACAACCACCACCACCAAAAATGAGAACCCGATCCCAAAACAACATACACAAACCAAACAAAAAGTTCTCCCTCACTGTCCAAGCCAAAAAGCAACCCAAAACCGAACCCACGACTATAACCCAAGCTTTGCGAGATGCAGGATGGCGAGCTGCTTGCACAGAGGAGTTCAATGCCCAAATTAAGAATCGGACATGGGATCTCGTACCTCCTTCACCAAGACAGAATGTTGTCAGTTGTCGTTGGGTCTTTACTGATAAGTTTAATCCTGATGGTTCTCATAACAGGAAGAAGTCAAGACTCGTTGCTCGGGGTTACAGTCAACAATATGGCGTCGATTTTGCAGAAACCTTTAGCCCAGTTATCAAATCCACAACAATTCGAACGGTTCTTGGAGTTGCAGAAAGCAGAGGATGGACACTTCGACAACTCGACGTGAATCATGCGTTCTTACAAGCTAAAATCACAGAGGAGGTGTACATGTCTCAGCCCCCAGGCTTCGTGGATAAAGATCGCCCTCACTATGTTTGCCGCTTGAATAAAGCTATCTACGGGCTCAAACAATCGCCTCGAGCTTGGTATCAAGAACTCAAGCAATACTTGTTGTCTGTTGGATTCTACAATTCCAAAGCTGATACCTCGCTCTTTGTTCTTCGGTGCAACACTGACATTGTCTATCTGTTGGTTTACGTCGACGACATAATAGTTACTGGCAGCAGTACACGTCTTGTTCACAACATCATCGCCTCACTCGGTCAACGATTTTCTATCAAGGATCTTGGGGACTTACATTATTTTCTTGGTATAGAGGTCACCCGAACAACCACAGGCCTTCACCTGATGCAGAGGAAATATATTCTGGACTTGCTCGCCAGAACTAATATGCTTGATGCGAAGCCTGTCTCTACGCCGCTTCCGACTACTCCCAAACTCAGCCTTAACACTGGTGCGCCACTCCAAGATGCCTCCACTTACCGAGCAGTCATTGGTAGTATGCAATACTTAGCATTGACGCGACCTGACATAGCCTACGCCGTTAATCGCTTAAGCCAGTTTATGCACCAACCCACCGTTGACCATTGGATTGCAGCCAAGCGAGTTCTTCGGTATTTGGCAGGAACTACCTCCCATGGAATTCTACTCAGGCGACAAAACTCCATCTCTCTTCATGCTTATTCAGACGCCGACTGGGCAGGTGATACCGATGACTTTGTTTCAACAAATGCCTATCTCATTTATCTTGGCGGTCACCCTGTCTCTTGGTCCTCTAAGAAGCAGAAAGGGGTCTCTCGATCCTCCACTGAAGCTGAATATCGGTCAGTAGCAAACACAGCCTCGGAAGTACGGTGGATATGTTCTCTCTTGTCTGACCTTGGCATTCACGTTCCACAGACTCCGGTTATTTATTGTGATAACATTGGCGCTACGTACCTTTGTGCCAACCCCGTTTTTCACTCAAGAATGAAACATGTGGCCTTGGATTATCACTTCATCCGCGAACAGATACAGTCGGGCCAACTTCGTGTATCTCACGTATCAACAAAAGATCAGCTTGCCGATGCACTGACTAAACCACTCGCACGGACCCCATTCCAGGATGCTTGTCACAAGATTGGTGTTGCCAAGGCACCTCCATCTTGAGGGGGCATATAGATATACATAACTTAATAAGGGTCTATTTGTAATTATCTACTGTTAATACCCTAGCTAATTGTATGTATACATACCTTACATGATTAATGAAAGATATCAAGCTTCCTAACCTTTACATATTACATACCCGAATTTGGCAAAACAGAGGGAGCTTGGCTTCACGTTATCTTCGTGTGGCTACAAAATCAAGATTCAATATAAGAACCAAGAGCTAAGATTTAAGAACCAAGAGCTAAGATTTAAGAATAAATGCCACGGGAAAACAAATAAAAGTCCACAATGATGAAACCTTAATTTTGTGTTTCGGCAAGCCAATAGAGGGGAAGGCTGCCAATGGATCCCTAAAGATGAGCGGCTGAGACAGAGATCAATGTGGCGTCGTTAAACGATGTTTAGAACTGTGACAACATACCTTTTTCAAGATGGATTACGCAAGAGAATTTCAGTATAGGTGAATAAGATAGGGTTGTGTTTGCTGGGATTTCAACTATGTATAGTGTTATGTGATTTGGTTATGTAAGAAGATGAGGGCATAAGGAATGCAATCATAATTTGGAGATAGAGAGAGAGAAATATTGAATGATAGAAACCATTACCTCGAGGGTAGATGAAATTAGATCTCATCGCCTCAAATTGGAGTGATTAGAGAGAGAGAGAAGACCGGCTCGTTAAGCTTGGGAGAAAGAGGAAGACAAAAAATCAGGGATATGGGCGATTTCTTAGATACATTAGAATTCATATATGGTGATTCGAGAACCGTTTAGGTTGATTGTAGATGAACCACATATAACAAATATTTCACTTTGGATATTTGAGTTTCAATTTAGATTTAATGAGTTAATCAGACTTAATGTTAATTAATTTATTTTAAATCTTATTCAGAAAATATAGACTCAATTAAAGTATATTGTTGGTTTTGATTTGGTCAATGCAACATTATGACATTGTACACTAACATATTTGAATTGTAATCATGGGAAGCAATTCACTTTATTGCTTTTAATGAGTGTGTGTACGTTAGTACTCCATAATGATTAACATGTTTTATTTGTCTTTTGTCCTTCACATATTTTTTTCCTCCTTTGATATTTTGTTTTGAGTATGAGAGTATAAACAAAAACAAGTTTCGTCAGGTTTCTAATAGATTAACGCAAATCAGAAGATTTTTTTTGTAGTTGTATCTTCGGACTTAATACATTATAAAACGTACATAATTTTATAAGCTTTTCATGTCACTCACTTTGGACCACCATTTCTCAAATATCCAAAGTGAGTTGGACCATAGTTTTAGCATAATGTACATAGTCCAATACTCTTGTTATGGCGTTCCAGTGATTATGTCCTAGATTACTCATGTAGCGACTCAGTACATTGATTGCATATGCTAAATCGAGTCTAGTACAATTTGTTAATTACATCAAGCTTCGGATGACACGAGCATACTTGGACTGTAACACTGCTTCACCCAATTTTTTCACCAAGTGAAAATTAGGGTCTACATGAGTTTTTGTCTTTCCTCTTGAGTAAAATTTAAACTTCTTAAGTATCTTTTCAGCATAATGAGTTTGAGATAAGACGATTCATTTGGAATTGCGAAAGATCTTAATCCGCATGATAACATCAGCTAGTCCCATATCTTTCATATCGAAATTGCCACTTAGCATGTTCTTTGTTTGATTGACCATGTCTTTATTGCTACCAATAATGAGCATATCATTTACATATAAGCCAAGCAAAACATACCCATGTGGTGTACTTTTGAAGTATATGCACTTGTCACATTCATTAATCTTGAAACCATTTGACATCATAGCATTGTCAAATTTTTCATGCCATTTTTTGGAGCTGACTTAAGTCCATACAAAGATTTCACAAGTCGGCAAACTTTGTGTTCTTGTCCTGGGATAAAAAATCCTTCAGATTGTTTCATATAAATCTCCTCTTACAAATCACCATTTAGAAAAACAGTTTTTACATCCATCTGATGGATTTCTAGGTTTATTAATGCTCCAATTTCTATTAGCATTCTGATTAAATTTATTCTCGTTACCGGAGAACATGTGTCAAAGAAATCCAAACTTTCTTTTTGCCGGAAACCTTTCACCACAAGCCTAAACTTGTACTTATCAATTGAGCCATCAATTTTTCAAATTTCTTTTGAAAAGCCATTTACTCTCCAAGTCCTTAGACCCTTTGGGTAAATCAGTTATATAATATATATGATTATGCATAATGGAGTCAAATTTACTATTGACGGCTTCCTTCCAAAAATCTGCTCCTAGTATAAACATAGCCTCAACGAAAGTTTCTGGTTAATTTTCAAGAAGAAAGACCATTAAAAAATCTTCACCAAACGATTTTTCCTTACGAACTCTTTTTCTACGTCTAGGTTCATCTTCAAATAATTCTACATCTTAAAAAGATGTGCCAGAAGTACTTGCCTCATTTCTAGAGGTGTTTTCATCTCTTACTTCACGAGTTTGTTTTCGATTGTCTCTATTCTTACATGGAAAAACGTGTTTGAAGAAAGATGCATTCTTTGATTCCATAATTGTATTAACATGAACATCTGGTACATCTGACTTATGAACCAAAAGTCGATAAGCACACTATTATGGGCTCATCCAATGAAAATTCAATCTACGGTTTTAGGTCCGATTGGAACCTTCTTGGGAGGTGGTACTGTGAATTTTTCAAGGCACCCCCACACTTTCAAGCATTTATACGAAGGTACAACACATTTTCAAAGTTCATATGGTGTTTTACCAGTGACTTTGTCTGGTATTTTGTTGAGGATATAATTTGTGGTAAGCAACGCTTCCCCTACATGTTCTGGGCTAATCTAGATTCCTGCAACATCGCAGTTATCATCTCTTTAAGAATTCGGGTTTTATGCTCCACAACTCTGTTAGATTCGGGTGAATGGGGAGTGGTTGTTTGATGAATAATACCATGCTCTTTACAGAACACATCAAATGGTCCATCATACTCGCCTCGTCTATCACTTCGAACTATCTTTATAGTTCTATCGAGTTGGTTTTCAACCTCGAGTTTATACTCCTTGTATTCCAAGGCTTCATCTTTGCTTCTTAGAAAATAGTCATAAAAATATTTTTTACAATCATCTATGAAAGTCACAAAATATTTTTCCCACCTCTATTTTGAACAAATTTTAAATAACATAAATATGTATGAATTAAACCAAGAGGTTAAGTTGTTCTCTCAACATGAGGAAATGGAGTTTTTGTGAGTTTTTCTTGTACGCATACTTCACATTTTTTACTCAATTTGCATTTTTAAATTAGGTTTAAATTAATTAATCTTTGCACAAATTTTAATTTACATGCCCTAATCGTTCATGCCAAATTTTGAACGAATCAATCAAATAAGCAATTAGTTCATTAGTGGATTAAACTTTCTTAATACACATTTTGACCAGTCCATTCTGAACATATCCATTGCCTAAGAAAATATTATTTTTCTTTAGCACAAGTTTATCAAACTCGAAAGTTACTACAAATTCACCTTTTCTTAATAACGAACTAGAAATAAGATTATTTCGCATATATAGAACATATTTTACATTTCTTAGAGTAATCTCTTGTCCAAAAGTTAGTGCAAGTTTCGCCAAAACCGTCTATAATAGACAAGCCAGTGGTACTCATTAACAACGGCTCCTCATCATTGCATTTTTGATAAATACTAAAAATGTCTTTATCAATGCATATGTGAGTGGTGACACCTGTGTCATACAACCAGTCTTTTAAATTAGCTTCAATCGTATTGACTTCTGTGACCATAGCACAAGTGTCATTTTCAATTATGTTACCATAAAGTCTCTTTTTTTCAGCTTGTAATTTATGTAAGTTACAAGGATTGACGGAATCTGAATGCTCTTTTCGGCAAACATCTCAGTTCCCGTAACAAATGGAATTATAAATGGTACACTACTTTCAAACCAAATTTGAGGCGATTCATGCAATCTATTGTCGATCATATAAAGAATACTATTCAATATCGTAACCTTGATGACTTGCTTGTTCGCCTCTTCCTCCATAGGCATAAACTCAAGGACAAGAGAAAATCAAACACATAAGTAAACAAAGCATATCATATTCTGTTGGTTTACTACTCAAACTATTATTTCTGCTATTATTTTCAAATTACAATATATGAAAAAAGAATTCCAAATGTGTTATTTTAGCAAAATAATCATCAATAGTTGATTATATCTAAGCATGTGCCAAAGATTCATTGCCATTTATTATGCTTTCTTAGGTTAACTAAATGCATATAAATAATAGTCATCTTCAACTAAACTAAGAGAAACAACACAATAACAAAAACAAATATATATATATATATATATATATATATATATATATATTATTTGCAAAATGATCTTTTTATCTCAGAGTTCTCACGCTAAAAGTTATATCAGCTAAAATCTTTCTTAACTTTAATGAATAATTATATAAATTATTCATTTAAAATATAAGCTTATATCGTAAAACATATGTATCTTTATAATATGAATCATTGTCTCCGTAATCAGTAATATTGGTATCTCAACGAAATAATAATAATAATAATAATAATAATAATAATAATAATAATAATAATTTTCTCATGTTTTCGCTGAGACAAAATAATTAAAGCCCTTTAGGGTCTTAGCCTTGTATAAACGGAAATGATCAATTATGAGAAGGCATATTAGCAACTTCAGTTATATATTATGTTATTATCCGAAAATAATATTTCAATTATAAAAAATATTAAAAATATTCATAAATTTTGATTTAAATTTTTGAGAGGATAAATAACTCATCATGCTAATTTTTGAATTCATAATAAATGTAATAATAAATATATGTAAATGATTATCGCATGTGCGGATAAAAATCTAATATATATATAATATCAACAATTATAATTCAATTAAAAATTATAATAGTTATTATTATATGTATACATATTTATATAATAATTATAGTTAGATACATATTCTTTAAATATTTTAAAACTGTAGTTGTATTCATAAATCATCATAGATAGAGGAAGAGTTGGATTTATACAATTTTAAAACTAGGGAGAATTTCAAATTTACCACTTTTGTTGTACCACTTTTCAACTTTACACTCAAAGCAAGGACATTTTCATAAATACCTAAATCATTAATGGGAAAATGACTAAAATAACCCTTCTACCATTCTACCCTAATTACGTGTTTTTCTTCGTGACAGAAGAAACGGCGACGAAGACGAGTTGTCGAGGAACGGCGACGACAGCGAGATCAACCGAGGAGAACGAGATTGAGCCACTCTCATGAAGATCGACACTCGAAAACCTCGGAAATGTCGAATTCTCAGCTTGAATCAGACCTGGTAAGTAATTTTTTCAGATTTTGTTGTTTCGATCTAAGAGAAAGAGTTACCGATTAATAGTGGGATCTAAGAGAAAGAGTTTTGATAGTGAACATTGAGTTTTGAAGTAATTTATAACACTTTGTAAATCTAGGTTTCAAGAGATTTAGGATTTTGTTACGAATAACACATAAGGTTGATTCTGACTTGATCTTTGAATATATGCATATAAAAGAAAAGAATTTGTGATAGTGAACGTTGCATTTAAAAATTTATAACCCCTTGTAAATTTGGTTTTCAGATAAGTAGCGATGAATTTTGCTCAACATTGAGATTACCTGCGAGGATTTCTGATGGAACAGGACCACAAGACATTCCGAAAGTCATTATCCAACATTAAAACATGGATTATATCAATAAGGTCGCAAATATATTAGGAAAGGAAGAGTTCTCTAAGATAGAGAACTCACAAATAGGAAAGATTGTGAAGCTGGCTAGAAATAATAGAGTTCAATTTTCGGGTGATTTGTTCCATTTCCTCATGCAACGAAGAGTAATGACAAAAGGGAAAGGTCTGTGGTTTACATTCGCTGATAAACCTATGAGGTTTTCCATGCGAGAATTCTTCCTGACAATTGGCTTTGTTTGTGGGGAAGATCTATCAACACTAAAGGTGAAGTACAAAAGGATGAAACCTTATTTGTGGATGCTAGGCAAGAAGGACAGGTTCACCGTGAGTAGCTTGTACGAATTGCTAAAACAGAAAGCAAAACAAATGCCAGAATCTGAAAGATTAAGTCTGGGATTCGCAATTATCATAGAAGGGGTAATCATTGCAGAAGGTACGAGCTCTCTAATTCCGAAGGAAAGGTTGATGCAATATAGGAACTATGATAGGTTTTCCAACTTTGCTTTGGGTAAAAAAGCTTATGGTATCTTGTCAAAAAGTGTTAAAAGTCTGAGTGAAAGTTCTTGGATTAGCGATAGTTATGAAGTGAGCGGTTTGTTGCTGGCCATAAACCTGTGGGAAATGTCATCAGTTCCAGCGCATGGTAAATCTTTAGGAAGACCATGCGAGAAAACCTCCTCTGCAGATCCCTTGTGTCTACAATGGGAATCAACAAGTTCAACGACAATTGCTCAAGTTTTAGAGGTGGAAAAAATTAAAAATGTGAGTTTTTATAAACACTTATAAATTTACCTTTCCATTATTTTAGAAATGTTTGAAAAAGAAGATTTACAGACAAGAGATTATAAATGTAGTTTCATACGGTTTTATAAATCTTTGAGCAATATCAAATGTTAGATGTTTTATAAAGAGGTTGTAAATATAGTTTTATAAGGTTCTATAAATTTAGAAACAAGAGATTAATAAAGACATTTATTTTATTTTATTACAGGTTGTGGTTAATACATTTATTGGATTCCTTGAAGAATACAAACATTTGGTGAACCCAACAGATCCTGATGACATGGACTTCGATAGTGTTGTACATCTAGTTCAGCAAGGATACGAAATAAATAAAAGCGATTGGGAACAAAGATTTGTGGATCTTTTTGTTGCAACAGAAGAGATAAGTCAACATCGCAAGAAAAAAGAAAAAGATGTAGAGCATGAGGAGAATGTGGAACATGGCGAAGATGAAGAGCATGGGAAATATGAGCATAGAAAAGATAAGGAGCAAAGCGAAGATGAAGATCATTCGACAGATGTAGAGCATGAGGAAAATGTGGAAAGTAGACAAGATGAAGAGCATAGAAAAGCTGGAGAGCATAAGAAAGATAAGGAGCAACCAAAAGATACAAATCATTCTAAGTCCAACAGTGAGAAACTTGATAAGTTAATCCAAATGGTTTATAATTTGGATAAGCGATTAGAGAAGATCGAGAATTTCTTGGGAATTGAGGTAACAAAATAAGTTTATCAATTACTTGTCGTTTTTCATATGTTATATTCTGTAAGGATTTAAAATATTTTATTTTTTTTGAAGGTACATCACAATTCATCAAATAAAGAAGATCCTCAGAATGAAGCTATTTCTCTTGATAGAAACTGTGCACCAAATATTGAAAATGAAGAAGAGATACGTGATGATGAATTAAATTCTGATGGTAGAAGAAGTGCACGAGATGATGAAAATGAGGAAGAGATATGTGTTGAAGCATCACATTCTGATAAACCCCATCAAGCGGAAGAGAATATTATTGGAGAAAATGAAGATACAGAGATAATCACTCCAGAGGATGAGACAGAAAAAGTTGAAGAACAAAGTGGCATGAAACAGAAATCACATGTATAAATCTTAAAATAATTTACATGGGTTTATAAATTTAATTTCTTACTTTTGTAGGTTACATCGTCTACTCCAACATTCACTATTTCAAACTTTGATACAAGGGTATAAATTTAACATATTTTATAAAGCCTTATAAAGTTTAATGTATTAAATTTAAACATCTATTTGTTTGCATATTACCTCACCTACTCCAATATTTAAAAGTCCTAAGTTTGATCTTCTTTCTCAAGAAAGCCGTCATATTGGATCTAGGGTAAATGAGGTATTTTATAAAGCATTGTAAACTATTTCCTAATTGATAAGTTCGCTTTGACAATTTTGTAAAACGTTTTGGATGAATCAGGTTCTTTTGGGAGATGGTAGTCAGAAGTCTGTTTTTCAACCTCTAGTGAAGGAAAAAAAGAGATTGGTCCAACAAGACGACGAGGTTTGTTTTATTGTTTTATATTGTTTTTTTTTAAAAGGAAGTCTTGGTAAAAATGATTTTATTTGGTTTATAGGTAAATGATGATGTTGAGCTTCCACTCAAAAAGAAGAAAAAGGCTGAAATAGATAATGTTATACTAAGAAGAAGCGAACGAGGTCAAATACCATCCATTCATACACAGCCACCATTTACATGAGCAAGGAAGAAACATCCAATAATTCATCCATTTGAACCAGTTGATAAAACCAAAAAGGAAAAGATGAGAGAATGGAAAATGTTAAGCAAATACAAGTAAGTTTAATTTTATAATGTGTTATAGATTTAATAAGTTGAAATATATATGTACATGATATTTTATAAAGTATGTCTCTTGATGTAGGAAACTGATAATAAATAAAGAGAAAGTAAACGCAAAGTGGTTTTCAGATCTTGAAACTCCAGGAAAAAAACTTTCAAAAATGGTTAGACTACATGAAAATCCTCTTTAGAATCAATTGTAAAATTATCTTATTCTTCATTAAATCATTATATAATCGATTTGGCATGAATGTTTGTTATTTTTGTCTCAGCATATTGAAACAGGTTTGGAGTTGTTGAAAATGAGAAAGATAAACAACCCAAATTTGTTTCTGAACAAAACTGCCTTAGTTGTTGGAGTGAAATTTCTTGAAGAAATAGATGAACTTTATGATGTGTTTTAAGATGACAAGGAAGGTTTCCAGTTTTGAAGTAGTTTTGACAAGTACAACATAGAGGAGAATATTAGCTTTCTCTATTCGGCTATTGCAGTTGAAGAAAAGCATTGGCTTGGAATTGTTGTCACCCTGGAGAAGAGAAGTATCACATCATTAATTGTCCAACGCTGAAGAACGAAGATGCGAGTGTGAGCTCTTACGTCGATGCATATGCGGTGGTTCTCCCTTTTATGATTCGCTATATCTTCAAATATATCAACATGGATACAAGTAAATTCGCTATAAATGTTGTGTTTAAAGGTTTACCACAGGTAAAAAGATTATAACTACTTATAAACTTTTAAATGATAGATTTATATTCTAGATTGAAAACGATTATGTTATAAGTTATCTACTATGTTCTTTAGCCTAATATATTACTAACACATTTCTGTTTTAGGTCTTACAAATAGAAGAAATTGGAGTATATGCATTGAAGATAATAGAGTGTCATGCTATGCGTATAGTAGACTTCAGAAAGGTGTGTGCAGAAAACATTGCAAACATCAGAGAAAAGTTGGCAGTTGATATCTTCTCGGAGTTACAGTGAGTATGAGTGGGAGGATGACTAAAATCTATCCTTGATTCTGGTAATATGTGCACAAATATTTGTTTTTCAGCTATTTAATGAACTTTGTTTGTAGAACTTTGAATGTTATAAGGATGCATAAGAATATAACTTGGATTTATGAAATTCTCTTTATGGTTCTGGTTTAATTTACATTACAAAAGAATAAAACTGGTTCATAGAATATAACCTCTTATAAATTTAGATATTATAATGGCTTATAAAGTGTTCTAAAAATAGTGATAAGAAAATAATGTATTAGAAACAAAATGAATTATTATGCATTCGTGGTGTAGTGTATAAGGGTTTATAAAAAAATGCATTAGAATTAAGAAAAGTCACTTATAATCCATTATAAGACTCAGTTATATGATATTATAAAGGTTTATAAAATGTTATAAAGTAAGTAATAAAACTTTAAAAACAAAAGCCTATTGTGCAATGAGAATGTGATGTGGCCTAGTGGTGAACTATGGTAACTTAAGTCTTCAGTTCGGCAAGCAAGGTTCGATGTAGGGATTGTACAATAATTCTGTTTTAATCATTTAACAAAAGAAATGGCAAAACCGTAAATTTCATCTTCATCTTCGTTACACGACACGGAAACCCATGTCTTCTTCTCCTTTATTGTTTTTTCCTTTTTGCTGACGGTACTTCCTTTATAGGTTTATTTGCATCTCCTATTATTTTTCTTCTATGTTTTCTTCATCTTTCTCTATGTCCCGAAATTACAATAAGAAGAATCAAGATTTAGCGATCCCATCTTAAATCATTATCGTGGCAAAAGGTAAGAGACCCCAAAAGTAATTGAACTTCATTACCTATTTTTATCTCTTTTCTCTTTGCTTTTGTATATAGATTCTAAATCGAAATGAATAATTGTTGGGAAACTAATTGAATTTACCTAAAATGTTAATTTGTTGAATGCATGTCGTTAAATTTCGATCTGAATTCACTTTCTTTCTTCTCTCTTGATATCTGTTTTTTGTTATCTCCGTCAAAAGCTATGAAATTGTTACTTGTAATTCTGCCATGTTCTGAGATTCAAACTCTAGATTCTTACTTTTTGAACTATTCGAGTTTTGTTGAATCGATTTTTGTTGAGTCATGCTTTTGAATAGAGTTTTGCAAATTAGGGTTTAAAAAAGTATCAACCGTTATGTGACCCTTTGTATTAGAATAGATGAAAATAATTTATAACACTTTATAAAGATTATGAGACTTACAGGATGATTAAACTTGAAAATTCTCCCTTAAGGTATGACTAATTTTTTTTTAATGTGTGGTTTTGTCTATAAGGTTTTAGGTGAAGAAGAGAGCTCTTTCGGATTTCGTTTTAAGGAGTAACCAAGGATGAAAAATTTGAAGAAAAAAGAAAAACTTTTGTTTATTGCCAAAGGTTGTGAAGTAGAAGTCTCTCCTAAAGAAGAAGGGTTCAAAGGTTCTTGGTATAGAGCTATCCTCCAGAAAAATCCGGCGAAAGTGAAAGGGGAAAAACTTCGAGTTTGTTACAAAACTTCGACTTTGTTACAAAACTTTGCTCAACAAAGACGGTGTAAATTTTTGTACAGAAACAATTGAAAGATGCTTTATCCGGCCGGTCCCGCCAAATTGTCTTAATTAAGATGTCGTATTGAAGGAAGGTTCGGTAGTTGATGCATTTTATATTGATGGATGGTGAAATGGTGTTATTGTAGTTGAAGTGCCAGATGGTAGTTTTTTGGTTTACTTTGATGATCCACCAGACATAGTTAGATTCAACATAAGCCAACTGAGACCTCATGCTGAGTGGACCGGCTCTAAATAGGTCACAAGCAAAAATAAGGTATTGTATTATTTGTATGTTAATGTTTTAATATTTTGAATTGTTAATGGATTTAGCTTATCTATGATTGTTTTGTAATTGAAGGAATAGAGTAAAGACATGTTTAGCACATGGAAGTTGGTGGAAATGAGGCGTAAGATTTGGGAAAGGGAAGATACTTGGGTCCAAGCATTAGTACTTAAAGAGATTGAAGGGGGTGATAAAAGAAAATTTATGATCAAAAGATGTACTAGCTCACAACATTTGAGTGATGATGGGAAACAAATAATTACTACAGTTGATATTTGCAAAATCAGGCCATCTCCTCCTCGCAATCGTTTTGCAAAGCACATGTACCTAGATAATGTTGAAGTATTTGTTGGATATGGGTGGCGCAAAAGTCAAGTGTGGGCAATTATCAAAGATGACCAGTACGCAGTGTGTATCAAGGCCACAAAAGAGGAGGCGGTTTTTAAAACATCTGAGGTTAGGCAGGTTATGGAATGGCAAGATGGTGTTTGGATTCACGCACATATGGTATTTTCTAACACATAAGTTGTGTACAATTTTTTTAATTGTAAAATATCAACAACTCATTGATACATTACTTCATATTCTTTTTAATTGTAAAATATTCTTTTTCAGAAAGAATTTGAAAAAGAAGCCAGAGAGAATGTTGCTACCCCAGCCAAAAGCACTACAGCGAGCAATAGTAACACCACTCCTATTTTACAAACCACGGAGGATGATATAATGTGTGATGCTCCCACCTTAGTTACAACACCTCAAGAGACCCCCAGTAATGCACATGTAATGAATGATGCTGACGCACCAAATATAACCCCTCAGGACTCCTTTCAGGAAACACCAATATGTAATCATGCTATTATAACATACTCTTTATAAAGACGTATAGAGACTTATAAATCTTTGCAAAATATTTTATAAAGCCTATATACTCTTTATAAAGACTTATAAATCAACATAAATTATTTAGAAAGGCCTATAAACTCTTTATAAAGACTTATAAATCTACATAAAATTATTTATAAAATTATATAAATTTTATACAAAAATTTATAAATCTTTATAAAATAAATTATAAAGGCCTATAAAGTCTTTATAAAGACTAATAAATCTTTATAAAATTATTTATAAAGGTCTATAAATTTATACAAAGGTTTATAAATCTATATAATATATTATTTTCAAACATTATCTAAGTATATTCGAGAAATAATATTTATAAAGGTTTATAGAAACTAGTTAGCTAAACCTTATAAATTTTAAAAAGCGTTACTAGAACTGGGTTTATAAATGGGGATTAAAGATAGACAAATCTAATTGGGCCCTAAACTAAAAAAGAAGGCCCTAAATTAAAAGAAAGAGAGAGCGATAGTTAGGGATTTCATCGTCGTTCTGCGACTCTTCGGATTATCTTTCTTCATAAGTTTTTGATGCTACTTCTCTTCGATTTCTCTTAAACGACGGTAATGTGGTGCTTTTTCTATTATATTATTCTTCTTCGTCTCAGCCTAAATAGATTTATACACGATATTGGATTTGATTTAGGTTAGAGTTTGGGGCTTTAGGTTTAGTTCGAACCATTGAGATTTTATTGATCTGTTTTTATTGGTGCTACTTCTTTCCGACTTCTCTTAATGACGGTAGTGTGGTGCTTTTCCTCTTATATTCTTCTTCATAGTTTCTGCCTAAATAGATTTATACATGATATTGGAATTTGATTTTGGTTAAATTTTGGCTCTTTAGGTTACGTTGGAACCATTGAGATTTCAAACTTCAATTTTCGTAAGTTATTATATTTATAACATATAATTTCCCTCTTGACTGTATCAGGTGAAACGATGAGTACCGATGATGAGATTGATTTGCCAAAAAGATTATTGGAACATGGAACAGAAGGAAAAGTCTTGAAAAGAATCAACAAGCATTGCAACCTGAAGTTAGTGGATAAAGTTGAAAAGGTTCTGGGCTGTGAATTCAGAGTGCTTGAAGATTCCTTCCTGAGTCTTATAATTAAAATGGCAAGAGGGAGAAAAATATGGTTTTTCAAGGAATTTTGTTCATAAGCTGCTTATAAGGAGAATTGATATAGGCCATAAGGTTTTGTGGTTTTCTTTTGCAGAACAACCAATGCGGTTTTCTCTAAGAGAATTCCACTTGACAACAAATCTGCCTTGTGTAACTGAAGAAGAAGAAGAAGAAGAAGAAGAAGAAGAAGAAGAAGAAGAAGAAGAAGAAGAAGAAGAAGAAGAAGAAGAAGAAGAAGAAGAAGAAGAAGAAGAAGAAGAAGAAGAAGAAGAAGAAGAATCAGAGTTTGAAGAAGAAGAGACTTCACGTAGAAAAAACCCAAAAAGATCCGTGGATGAAGAAGAATCAGAGTTTGAAGACTCTAGTTGAACTACTTGAGAAAAAAGGTAAATCTTTCACCGTTGATCAGAGGCTCAGATTAGGCGCTACCATCCTTGTAGAAGGGATACTAATCGCTAATAATCCAGTGACCTATATACCCAAAAAGAACCTTCTCAGAGTTCGTGATTTTGAAAAGTTTTGCAAGTTACCATGGGGGAATTTGGCATTTGAATCTTTAAGGGATGCAGTGAAGAGTATTAGCTGTACAACGCTGAAAAAAGATCAATACAGGCTCTCTGGTTTTGTTTATGCACTTCAGCTATGGGCATTATCTTTTGTTAGTCAGCTTCGTACATCGATGTTTGGAGCTGTGGATTATGAAATTGAGTATCCTCGATGCCTTCATTGGACATAAACCAAATTCCCAACTATGGAAGAAGTGAAAAAAGTTGAAATAAACGAGACGGTAACTCTTATAAGGCTTTATAAGAAAATTTTAATCTTTATATTTTTGTGTCTAACTTTGTGAATAATGGCCAGGTTGTTTTCAAATGTATCCTTGGAGATCCAGAGTTACATAGTAACTTAGTTCAAGAGATAGACAGCCAATTGGGAAAGTGGTTGACCTTGTTAAAAAGGGATATCGTTTGAAAAAGGAAGATTGTATTAATGAAAAAGTCAACATTAATTTTGCCGAAGCTGAAGTGAATCAAAAGAATTGTCTTCCTGGTGTTGATGCAAGTGAAGAAGAAAAGATTGAATTCCTTACAAATAAGGTGGCTGTTTTGGAAAAGAAGGTAAAATACCTTGAGAATGCTTTGAAAATGCGTCAAGAAAACGAGAAGGTAAACTATTTTCTATGTTTGTATCGTTTTAATAAATGAAAAGAAAGATTCATAGGTTTCTTACCTGTAACAGGAAAGTGAGAAGTCACAAGAAATTGAAGGTGCCAAAAATGAATGGGGTGACGATCAACTAATAAGATCTTACTTTAATGCCGCGAAACATCGAATCAAGAAGGTTATTGTGTTCTTTATATTTTATAAGGCCTTATCAAATACGAAACTAAAACCTTTTCTAATATTTTTAGGCAAAGAAGAGAGATGTAAAATCTCCAGGTGAACCTACAAATAGTTCTCAGAATGCTTCAAAAAATGATAAGGAAGTAAGTGAAATTATAACCTTTTCTAATAATTGCATTGTGCTTATGATAAAAATCTTATAATAGAGTTTATTTTTTAGTCCAGTTTAGTGTGTGATGATTGTGTTTTTGATTGTGTTTGATGGTAAAGACATGAAATGTGCATGAAACTATAGGTTGCTAAATTTATATACCTTTATAAATCTGTCATTTATTTTTGTGTAAATAGGATCAGATAGAGGAGGAAGAGGAACAACATGAACAAGGTGATAAAGACGTTGATTACGGTGAAAAAGAAAGTGAAACCTCAGAAAACAATGAAGTAAGCTTATTTATAAAGTTTTATGAATCCACAATCTTATCAAATGTTTATTGTAGTTTAGTTAACTTATCTTCTCGTATAATCAACAATTAAGGTTGAAGAAATAAATGAAGGAGCATCCGAAGAGGATGTGCAAGTTCACAAGAAGAAACAACAGAAAAGAAAGAAGGCAGGTGTGAGGGTGTAATTTATACACCTTTGTAAAATCTATCATTGTTTACCTTTTTTTGTTTTTTGTAAATAGGATCAGATAGAAGACGTTGAAGATGCATCGAAAGAGTGCGTGCAAGTTAAAAAGAACAAACCAAGAAGAGGAAAAAATGTAAGAATTATTTAAACTCTATTTACAATATTTTATTACTTGTTCTTTCAAATTTCATAGACTATGTCCAATGGGAAAAAAATGCTTGTTACAATGATGGGAGTTTATTTTTTTAGTTTAGTTTAGTTTGTGATGATTGTGTTTTTGATTGTGTTTGAATGAAGGAAAATTGTAAAGCCATGGAATGTGCAAGAAAACTATAGGTTACTAAATTTATATACCTTTATAAATATGTCATTTATTTTTTGTGTAAATAGGATCATATAGAGGAGGAAGAGGAACAACATGAACAAGGTGATAGAGACGTTGTTATGGTGAAAAGAAAGTGAAACCTCAGAAAACAATGAAGTAAGCTTATTTATAAAGTTTTATGAATTGACAATCTTATTAAATGTTTATTGTAGTCTAGTTAACTTATCTTCTCATCTAATCAAAAATTAAGGTTGAAGAAATAAATGAAGGTGCATCCGAAGAGCATGAGCAAGTTTACAAGAAGAAACAAGGGAAAAGAAAGAAGGCAAGTGTGAGTATATAATTTATACACCCTTGTAAAATCTATCATTGTTTAATTTTTTTGTTTTTTGTAAATAGGGTCAGATAGAAGACGTTGAAGAAATAAATGAAGATGCATCGAAAGTGTGCGTGCCCGTTAAAAAGAAGAAATTGCAAGTTAAAAAGAGCAAACCAAGAAGAGGAAAAAATGTAAGAATTATTTGAACTCTATTTACAATGGTTTATTACATGTTCTTTCAAATTTCATCGAGTATGTCCAAAGGAAAAAAATGCTTGTTACAATGGTTTATTAGTTTATATATTTACAAACTTTTCTAAATCTGTCACATCTTTTTGTTAAAATAGAAGAACACCGAAGATGAAGAAGAACAATTTGTAGAAGATGAAACAAAAGTTGTTGATGGCGGTAAAGGAGATGAAACTTCAAAAACCAATGACATAAGCTAATTTATAAACTGTGTACAAAACTATTGGTTTTAAATTTATAAACCTTTATAAATATGTCTTTGTTTTTTCTTTATAAATTTGTCTTTGGAAATAGGAGTCAGCACGAGAGCAAGAGGAACAACAAGTAGCAGATGATAATGTTGTTGATGAAGGTGAAAAAGGAAGTGACCATTCCATCTTCAATGAAGTAAGTTACTTTATAAGACTTTATAAACTGATAAACCTTTTTGAATATAAGTTTAGTTGAGTTTTCTTTGTGTGTTATCAAAAATTCTAAGGATGGATAAGAGAACGAAGATGTATCTAAAGAGCCCGTGTAAGTTCAAAAGAAGAAACGAGGAAGACCAAGAAAGGTAAATAAATATGTTTATAATTGTTTATAAAATGGTATTTCAAATTTGTTAGACTACTTCCAAAATATCATTTCTTATTTTCTTATATTCTTTTATTTCATAGACTCCTGGTGCTGGCACCTCCAAATCAAAAAGACAACTTGTAGAAGATGAAACAAAAGTTGATGACGGTGGTAAAGGAGATGAAACTTCAAAAACAAATGACGTAAACTAATTTATAAATAATTATAAATTAGTATATTTAGGATGTGTACAAAACTATTGGTTTTAAATTTATAAACCTAATAAATTTGTCTTTCTTTTTTCTTTGGAAATAGGAGCCAGCACAAGTAGCAGATGATACATAAATTGATGAAGGTGAAAAAGAAAGTGACGCTTCCAAAATTAATGAAGTAAATTACTTTATAAATCTCTATAAACTGATAAACCATTTTGAATATAAGTTTAGTTGAGTTTTCTTTGTGTGTTATCAAAATTCAAGGATGGATAAAGCTTATATAATTAGTAGGATATGTACAAAACTATTGGTTTTAAATTTATAAACCTTTGTAAATCTGAATTTGAAACTTTTATCATTGTGTTATCAAAAATTTAAAGGATGGAGAAGAGAATGAAGATGAATCTAAAGAGCACGTTCAAGTTCAAAAGAAGAAACGACGAAGGCCAAGAAAGGTAAATAAATATGTTTATAATTGTTTATAAAATGGTATTTCAAATTTCTTAGACTACTTCCAAAATATCATTTCTTATTTTCTTATATTTTTTTATTATATAGACACTTGGTGCTGGCACCTCCAAATCAAAAAGACAAAAGCAAGAATCTGCGAAAAATTCAGCTGATGAGGTGATAAATAATGTATTGGAAGATCTGAATCTCAAGTTGTGAACTAGAAAGACAACAACAAAGTTGGTTAGAAACAAGGAAATGACGCTCTTTCACTTTTTTATATCAATGTTTCCATTTTGAAACTGTGTTCTTTTGTTGATGTTTTCGATAAGAAACATCTTTGGATTTGTACCTTAATACTCTTTGATAAGGATACATCTTTTGGTTAGTACTTTAATCCTTTGATAAGGAAACATAATTGACGTGTATCTGTTTACTTCTTTTTCCATGGCTATCAGAACTTTAAGATACTTCATCTTCACACTCACGCTCTTTGCCATCTACACCATTTTCAAAGCTTATTTGATAAAAGATACATCTTTCGGTTTGTAATTTAATCCTTTGATAAGGAAAACTTTATAAGGTTTTATAAAGCTAGTTAGGTGACATATTTTTAGATAAACCTGTAAATAATTTATAAAGGCCTATAAAATCTTTATAAAGACTTATAAATATTTATAAACTAGTTTATAAAGGCCTATAAACTCTTTATAAAGACTTATAAATCTTTATAAAATAATTTATAAAGACCTATAAATGTTATATAAAGGTTTATAAATTTATATAATATATTATTTTCAAACATTATCTAAGTATCTTCGAAAATAATTTTTATAAAGGTTTATCGAAATAATAAGATTTTATAAAGCTAGTTGATTGATAAAACTAAAATTTGGTATGCTAGGTAACATATATTTTTAGATAAACCTGTAAACAATGTAAAAATGGTAAAGGAAATAATAAAAAGTTCATAATCTATGTGATTCCAGTTGTTATAACATCATAACAATAAAAATGATCAAATAAGCACGTAGTTTTTATACCACTTTTGTTATCAAATAGGAACAACACAACTACTCTTGTTGTGTCCTTGCTGTCCACATCTGCTACATTTGTATGACTTTGATGCTGATTTGGACGTGGACCGATATTTTCCAAACTCCCACGAACTTGGTATCCTTCTCTTTTTCCTCCTGCCACTAGGAAAGCGAGTAGATGGAGGGTGACAAACAAAAGAAGCTATATGGGAAAGAATTTCCCAATATGCTTTATCACCAACAGGATATATACTTTCTGAATATGCTAGTGTAAACCTAATAAGAAAATTAAGAGAATTAGATAAAGATAAATCCAAAAAAGAAATGAAAAAGAAGTGTTACAGAACAAAAGTTTATAAACCTATAAATTAGATCAATTGTATAAGTTTTTCTAAAACGTCACAATGTTATACCAGAGGACTGAGAGAACGCACCTTTCATTGGAGAAAAAATCATCGACATAATTGTTTTCATTCTTATTTCCAGCTTTTGCAGCGGCAATAGCATGAGCACAAGGATACTTCTCAACATCAAACGCAAAGCAAGAACAATGCCTTGTTTCAAAATTCACCACTCGATCTCTTGTATCTCCTTTGACCTCAAACTCTGAATCATTGATTTTAGATACTTAAGCCAGCGTGACTTAAGATCATATAACTCCTTCATCTTTTTCCCCAATTTCAAAGTGACAGAGTGGATATGACGAACTCCCTTCTCACGACGTTCAGTGAACCATCTAGTCATAATCATCCTAATAGTGTCAAACAGACAGACTATCGGATACTCATGACTCTCTTTCAGCAAATAATTAATTGATTCAACCAAATTTGATGTCATGACGTTGTAGCGATTAGCAAATAGAATAAGCACGTGACCACTTCTTGATATATGCCTTAAGAAGATAATTTGCTACTTCATGGTCTGACTTCTGAATCTCATCAAAATAATAATCAAAATCCTCCTTGGTGTAGGCATAAGCATCTTCAACAACCAACGGCACAAGTGTTGAACTTTTATACTTCTCTAGAACATTCTTTTCGAAGTGGAAGATGCATATTCCATGATTAGCAAGCGGATAATGTTGTAAAAGAGCTTTTTCAATAGAGGATGCACGGTCATAGATAAAAACCAAATCCTCTTCATCAGGAATGATGGTTTTCAAACACATCATAAACTAACTCCATGAGGCGTCATTCTCGGAATCTACTATAGCAAAAGCAATAGAATACAAGTGAAAATTATCATCTTGTGTTGTGGCAGCAAGTAGAGTCCCTTTATACTTTGCTTTCAGATGGGTGCCATCAATTGAAACTACCTTCCTCATCAACTTAAACCCTCTGATAGATGGACCAAATGACAAAAATGCATATTTGAATTTCCGCACAGAATCAACTTCGATAAAAGTCACTGAACCTGGATTCTTTTCCTTTAAAATGTGAAACAAGCTAGGCAAATCTTCATAACTGTCATCAGGAGTACCCCTAGCTAGATCTTGAGCGTGCTCTTGACACCTCCAAGCTTTTGAATATGAAGAACAACACCGTGATCATGTCTTGCTTTCTCTATGAGTTGTTTAGGTCTCAGCCCAATCTTTCCTCCTCCATAATGATTGCTCATCATACTTCCCAACAGTTTTGCACTAGCTTGCCGATGGCTAACATGTCTCAGAGAGGTGTCACATGTATGCTCTGCTACATATTGGCGCACAACAAAACTCTGAGATCCTTTCACTGACTTTGCACGAAACATCCAACTACATCTTTCATCCACACAACTAAGAATATAACGATTTTTGTCTGAATATTCTGTGCGGAACTCAAAGCTTTGACTAACTGCGAGCAACCTCAACTTTGTGCTCATTTCTTTTTATCATTGAAAAACTTCCCGCAGAACTAATCATCATCATCACCGCGTTGGTTTGCAAAACAGATAGGAGACAAGGTTTCTGAATAGCAATGTGAATCTTCTCCAATATTTTCTTTACCACGTCTACTAGAAAAAGATGATAATTTTGACTTCTCAGATCCATATACATCAGGTCCGATTGATTACAATCCCCTCTATGACAAAAACATGAAACAATTACATTAAGAAATAGATTTATAACCCTTTATAATACATTGATTATAAGTTATATGTACCGTATTGCTAACAAGACCAGTTGAAGGAGAAATACGTTGTATACCAGAAACTTCGTCAACTCTCTGGATGTTGTTCAATTCAGTCGCAGGGTATGTGTGTGTTCCTCTCTACAACCTTAAACATGGATCTATTTTGCTTATATAAAGCATTATAAAATCAAACCCTTATTTTTAAAATTTTCATAAGTATGTTACTACAAAGAATAACTATACATATGTGTCAATGCTACCAAAGTAATCATTAAGTCTAATTTCTATTTTTTTATAAAACCTTGTAAATATGAACGATAAGTTAAGAGTTTTGAAAAGTACCTCAAATACATTATTATTTTCAGCAATAGGCGAATACTGAGTACTAGAAATTTCATCTCGTGTCTCATTCATGTTTGAAATAACCAATGGTGATATTTGTCTTCCTCTCTGAAACATAAAAACATATATCTAGTAGTTAATCTTATCAAGTTATATATCTAAGATTGTTATAAATATAAAAGCTGTATAAATACCTCAAGGGCGTTACTACTTCCAGCAACAAACAAATCATGAGTACTAAAAACTTCATCCCGTGTCTGAATCATGTTTGACACAATCAATGGTAATATTTGTGTTTCCTTCTAAAACAGAAAAACATAAAGCTAATCATATACAGTTTTTTATAAGGCTTTATAAATACAAAAGCTGTATAAATACCTCAAGGGCGTTACTACTTCCACCAACAAGCAAATCATGAGTAGAAACTTCATCCCGTGTCTGAATAATGTTTGACACAATTAATTATGATATTTGTGTTTCCCTCTAAAACATAAAAACATAAAAGCTAATCATATACAGTTTGTTATAAGGCTTTATAAATACAAAAGATGTATAAATACCTCGAGGGCGTTACTACTTCCACCAACAAACAAATCATGAGTAATAAAAACTTCAGCTCGTGTCTGGATCATGTTTGACACAGTCAATGGTGATATATTGGTTCTTATCAGAAACATTAAAAAAGAGCATAAAACTAATAGTGAATTTCTATATAGAAAATTATTATGTTGGATGAAGTATTATGTAGTTACCTTAATGGTACACATAGATGAAGGCCTCCATTCTCTTGAAGTTTGTTCACATATGATGTTACTTGACGATCATTCCTAACAAATACTGGAGGAATCTCTTTTGTCCCAAATTTTAATCTCGAAGGTGAGACATAGCTAAGAATTATACTGTTTTTTGTTGCCATCAATTCCAAAATCTTCGAAAACAACCGCGACCAAATCATTGTAGCTGATATCTTCATGAATAACACTAACAGACGTTCCTCGTTTAGAATCAATTCAGAAATCCCAATGAATTCCATTTATTAGTTTCCATTCTCCACATATAGAATATATCTCGATCATTATAGCTTGATTATAAGAAAATAGGGATAAAAGAAGGAAAAAATATAAATTCAACACAAAAAATACTCAAACTAGGAAGGATCAAAAAGATATATCAAAAACGATAATACGCAAGCATATGTTCTTCATCGATAAACTTTATAATGGTTTATAAATTTAAGAATCAAAAGATTCATGAAAAACTTTCATCTACCTTCTCAGAAACGGATCGATTGGGAGAAATCGTGCTAAAATTACAGAAGAAACGAAAATCACAATCAATTATCTTGTTACATGCTTACGCCTTTGCTATGGTAGATGATTGCGATTAAGTCGAGTAGGAAGAGAATGATTCTGATCGTCTTGTTCGTCTGGGCTTGTAGAGATGACGTTCGTCGAAGAAATCTTTTCCTTCGCCAAACTTGTCGGAGAATTTGAATATAGGTGTCGGCGTGGAGATTGAAGAGAATGAATGAAGGGGATAAATAGATAGGGGTATAATGGTATTTTTCCTATAAAATTTTTAATGGTAAAGTTGGTTAAGGTATTATTGAAAAGTGTTACAACAAAAGTGGTATTTTTGGCAATTTCCCTTAAAACTACAAAAAATTAATTGTTTAATTATAGACTAGTTTATTGGAATAAATGCAATATAAATTTGATAATTTTAATCATAATAGAAAATGTGTATTTATTAAATATATATTATACAATTAAGTAAGTATTCTTTTTTTTGTCGACACTTAAATAAGTATTCATTAAATATAAATATATCTTACATCATATTATTTACTTTTACCTTAATTTTTACTAAAATTTAAGTAACTAAAAATAAAATTAAGATATTGTTTACCTAACACGAAAAGTTTAAAATATCAAATAATAACTGATTATTTTGTAATTTTACTTTTATTTTATTTTAAACCAATGAAAAGAAAATCTAAAATATTAACAAAATTTTATTGTGTTTCAAATATTTAAATTTTAAATTATATTTCTACACTCATCGACCATGTATCTTTACTTTTGAACAACATGTTTCTTCCTCCTGTTCCGAAAATAGGTCTTTCTTTGTAATTCTAAGTAGTAATTTCCCATATTCTCGTATTTATATCTAAACAGAAACCTTTTCATATATATATTTTTACTAGTGGTCGGTCAGCGCTTCGCGCGGAATCTTGTCTTTGTTATATTTAAAATAAGTTTTTGGTGAATTTAAAGATTTTATTAAATTTTTTTGTATGAAACTATATGTTTATCTTGTTAGGAGTGTTAAAGTTATCCAATTCGGCTAATTTGTGACTATCTATTGTTTTCGTTGTTTAAATAGGTATATATTTTGTTTTGTCTATATCTTTTGTAGTTGTTTTGATTATTTTTTAAATGTTATATATTTTCATGACTCTATTGAGCTCGTCATTGCTTGGTTTTCCTTTTCTTTGAAGGGTTCTTGTAATATATTGCTATCACATTTTGATAAGAACATGATTTTGGAGAGCCGTGTTACTAAATTGAATAGATTTATTTTGCAGACATGTGACTAACTTCCAATTAATTGACTTTTCACTTCTAGTGCTACCTGCAATTACTAAGGCTGTTGATTTTATTAGAAGTGTAACTAAAGTCATGAGAGTTATGTGCTCGTATGTGTAGATGTCTATCTTTAGACTTTGTGTGTTTTCAGGATGTTTGTTTAAAGTATAATTAAAATATATGTCATTGTTTTTTATTTAATATAAATGTTTAGACGAATCGGAGTAACAGATCACTGTACTGTTGTAGCATGTTTGTTAAGGATGTGTTGTTTCAAAGCCAAGATCATATCATATACACAGACTATATTTTCACTTAATTATCTCAATCGAATATGACATTTAAATTCTCTTGAATGTTTCTGATTTTGTTATGTACTTGTAATATTTAATGCTTATGATTTTTTATGTACAAGTAATCTGTTAATACACTTAAATTTTCATCTTTTTCTTAAGTAACATCTATCTATCTTTAGACTTTGTGTGTTTTCAGGAAGTTTGTTTGAAGTATAATTAAAATATATGACATTGTTTTTTATTTAATTTAAATGATTAGACAAATGGGAGTAACATATCATTGTACTATTGTAGCATGTTTGTTAAGGATGTGTTGTTTCGAAGCCAAGATCATATCATACACAGACTACATTTTCACTTAATTATCTCAATCGAATATGACATTTAAATTCTCTTGAATGTTTCTGGTTTTTTATGTACTTGTAATATTTAATGCTTATGATTTTTTATGTACTTGTAATCTGTTAATACACTTAAATTTTCATCTTTTTCTTAAGTACCATATGTCTATCTTTAGACTTTGTGTGTTTTCAGGATGTTTGTTTGAAGTATAATTAAAATATATGTCATTGTTTTTTATTTAATTTAAATGTTTAGACGAATGGGAGTAACAGATCATTGTACTATTGTAGCATGTTTGTTAAGGATGTGTTGTTTCGAAGCCAAGATCATATCATACAGAGACTATATTTTCCCTTAATTATTTCAATTGAATATGACATTTAAATTCTCTTGAATGTTTCTGATTTTTGTATGTACTTATAATATTTAATGCTTATGATTTTTTTATGTACTTATAATTTGTTAATACACTTAAATTTTCATCTTTTTTTTAAGTAACATCTACAGTTTGAAAGAGAAGAAAATTTTATCCTATATATTTCCATGGATGAGAAACCAAAACATTCAATAAAAGCTTCATGTTCTAGATTGTTCATCAACCTCCCAGATATAACAGCCCCAAAAGCAGCAACAAACTTTGAATCAGTAGTTAATGAAGACACCATTTGCTGAACCAAAACTTCTTGCATCATTCCCATTTTGTCTTCTCCAAAGCTAATATATATGCACCACAAACCGAATCCAAAGTCACAGTGCTTGATCCAAGTGGTTATGCGTCCCTTCATATGTAGCCACCAACACGGATGGATCCTATGCGCTGTATTGCACACATGTGAGCACCGAGAACTTTATTGGTGTTTGCACAGACAATAAGATCATAACCACCTGGTGCAGAAGTCTTGAAAGTGTAGCCTACAATGGATTAAAATTTGATGTCAAAACATTGATGTTCCCATACTGTTATATGGCCTGCTAACACATCTCTTAACATTTCTAAAAAGTCTCATCTGCCACTGCCAGCTCGGTACTATGGAACCGGCATGACGCTGACCAAATCCGAAAGAGTTGTAAGATTTGGATGATGTGAGCGTAATGTAGACTATAAAGACAAACTAAGAATGCATGGAGAGTTAACATGTGCTCACCGACAGCGTTGAAGTTATCACAGCCCAATGCATGTAAATGAAAAACTTCCCTATGAAGCTTTTTGGAGCACTTGGAGCAAGGGATGTAACACCACCCATTATCCATATGAATACTCGTCACTTTCGTGGTGCAAAGGAACTCAACTCCTGCTTTGTAAATATGTTGGCATTTAAACAAATTTCGTAGAGCTGCAAAGGTCTTAATCAATAAAAAAATGGTATAGCTGAGGGGCATTGGCGATAACATATTAGTTTTGCTTGCAATGGTCAATGGCTTTACCTTTGCAAAGCCACGACTGAAAGAAGGAGCTTCTGGGTTTGTGCATGCACTCGACTCCAACCTAATGTACTGTGTGTTAAGTAATCTTGTATAGCATATAAACTGCTGAATGGATTATGAAGTATGCGTACCTCTGAAAATAAATCTTGCCAGCTGTTGTCCGCTTGTCAAAGTAGAAATGGGTGCTAGAAGTTGCGGTTAGGAATAACTAACCTGCATATGAAATGATGATTAGCTACATAGTGTTGTAGAGACTGTTTGCTATCTAGTTAAGTAAATAAAAACATATAAGCAATCAGTCAATTCTCTGAAAATACTGTAGTCAAACATCAAAAGTATACCTACATCCAATAATTTTGGGTTTATGCTTGTTGCCACAATAACCTTTGGGTCTACGCCGTAGCTCTGTAACTTTTCAAGAAACGCCACAAATATTGCATCAAACACACTTAACCAAGCCGATACATCCATGTACATGTGCAATGTTTGGACTGATGTTAAACGTTTCATTTTCTTAATGAGAGAACATACTCAAATAAAGAAATTTTTTGATGTGAGAATGAGGCTGACCTTTGAATTATAATGGTTGCCATAAAAATGCATTTTCGTATGCTTCTTCACTGAATGTCTGCACACAAAAAAAAAGAATCACAACATCATAGCGGAATGTGAATTCTCTGGTTTAGAAGCAGAATTTTAGAGACCAACCATGAAGATGAGTATTTGTGTTTGCCAAAGCAATCATCTTCTACTCATTGCGGAACCAAAACAGCTCCAAAGGTATGGATTGACGGGTTGGTAATCTCAGCAATCTCAGCGAAGGCAGTCTCATCATTGAACCGTGGCGGTTTTCAAGTCAGCCATCACAATCAATGAGGCAACCATTCCTGGTGTGAGGTTTCTAAGGATTCTAATGATGAGAAGCTGATGAATCTAATAGACCGAGAACTTTTATTTATAGGTCTGGATCCGTCGTCTTTGAGGAATGAAAATGACCATAGAACGAAGCATAGTGAGAGGAATGGATTGGTGATGTTAAAGACGGTGTAAGTGCGGTTGATTGAATGCAACCTACGACAGTTACGCCGTCGATTCATTGGAGCCAAGATGGAATGTAGATTGACAAAGGAGCAGCTACTTATCGAGGAATAGTTGAAGTTTTTGGGTACGTAACACTATTGTGAGCTTATATATGTTTCACGTTTTTGGTCCAAACTGTAAAAATTTTAAAACGGATTTAGTTAAATGATGCCACCTGAAAAGATTTGCTCTTATGTTTTTGATGATGTGGACACTTTAAAAAAATCTCCTTTATTATTATAAATTTTTTAAAGCTCTTAAACTTATTCCACACCTCAATGTCACACACAATGAAACCGCGTTCTTGATCCTCTTTGCTTGTTTTTCCGGTTTATACATCAAACATGTAATTTTATCTTACTCTCAAAACCAATCTGGTGGTTCATCTTCTTTCTCTTAGCACGTCATTTCATTAATAAGTCAAAACAACATTAAAAAAAAAAACATAAATCTAACAATCTAAGAGGGTGGTTTCAAAGCATTTCTCAATCATCAACTGAGAGGTTGATGACATCTCTACTTCTTCCCATCTGTTTAAGGTTAATCTCTTTATTTAAGTAACAAAATGTTCTAATACATTGATGAAGACGTTTTCAAGCGTTTTTAGGACGTTTTTGTTTCACATTTTTAAGTAACAGTAACAGATGAACACTAACAAAAGAAAGTTCCACAAGTGATGGTGGCAAAGAGTGAGGCTCTCAGATCTTGTCGTGAAGATTGACGACCAAGTCATGAGCATCGTCAAGAAGTTTCCAAACATCAAGGCGACCAGCCATGCTATTACATTCCTTCATTATCTCATCCATCCCACTGTACTTCTCTATGATTGTCTTTCTCCTCTGCAACACGCTTGCCGCTATCGCATATAGCAACAAATCTTCCGTCGGGGGTGCCCGTAACCTGATTCTCCCCCAAGTCGCTTTTGCAATTCCAGTTCTTAAGGCTGCTTGATCCGCCCACATTACTTCCCAGAGACAAAGCGTCTGCTCAAATGTTAGTTCTCGTCTGAACATAACCACCACCATACGGTATACAAAGAAGCAGTCTTCTGCTTCTAAGTTCTCTAAGTGCCTGTACAAGCGGATGTCTTTGTATTTTATGATTTTCGACACCATTGAGAGTTGTCGCCTGATTCCAACCTCGTCTAGCCTGAAATTATGTCGTGCTTTGCTCATGAACCCGACAAAGCACCAGAATGCGAAGGCGTCGTCTTCAATTACTGCGATTAAAGGAGATAGTAAGTCGCTCATTCCTTGACAGTAACCTATTTCTGGGTCATAGATTGCGTAGGCTTCAAGGATCCCAACCAGGCGAGCTGCATGGAAGATCCGGCAGGGCTCCAAGTCCTCGTAGTCACTAAGACCAACCTGTGTGGCTATTCCCCGTGCTCTTTTGTCAGACACAGCAGCTTGAGATGGTGAATAGGGCACCCATTCACCATTGGCTCTCACTGCATCTAAGCGGATAATTCTCTGCCAAATTGTGGCGAATTCCTCTTCTGCCTGAGATTTTGGCTTTGATGATGGAAAACGAGTGTCTTTTTCTTGGTTGACTTTACCGTGTCTTTCTGCTTCTTCTTTGGGCAAAGTCTCAGTTTCTTCAGAGTTGGTTGCGTCTGAGTTAACGGTGGTATCATGGCTTTCTCCTTCTTCCTTCACTAGAAGAGGTGAAGTCTCGGTTTCTTCAGAGTTGGTTGAGTCTGAGTCATTAGCAGCAACTTCGGAGGTGACGCCACTCTTTTCACAGTCCCCATCCTGAAGAATCGTTTCGGGATTCAACTTCTCTGCTTCTTCTACTTGGATGGATCTCGTGGAACTAATGACTTGTTCAATATCATGGGAATCAAGAACCTGACTGTCTTCGGTGTTGCTGCTCTGAGATGTCTGCTTTGAGTCACTGCCTTCTTCGTTGCGCCTATGAATCTCGCGACACTGTCTCCGCAGGTTTTCATATTCTTTCCTGCAAGATTTACACATATATCTAAGAATCTACTTACAAACTGACACGAGTTCTAAGCGATAGGATTTCTCATCCTACTACTTTATTCGTAAATTTATGGAAACATTAAAATGTCAATAACCAGCTGCCACCTAACGGGAACAGAGAAAGATGGGAAAATTAATACTGGCAGAAAGTTGAGAAGCCATGAACTTCCATAAGTACAAGTGAACGTACTGTTTCTGCCGTCGGATAGAATCTCTTTCTTCTTCGGTGCTGTTTAAGTCATACCTGTGAGACGTAACTAGAATAAGGTTATAGTGCGTCGGAATGATAAAGAGTACTAATTGCTTAAACAGGGTTCACTATCAAAGTATCTGAACGTATAGTGAGGACCGGGCTAGGATTAGAAGAAAACATACAAGGGGACTATCAGACTCTCCCATTGAAACTCCTCACTCTGAGTAGTTTACTGTTGTTCTATTTATTCTAAGTTTCTAACTTAAACCTATATAACATTAATCACCAGCCCCATAGAAAAATGTACATTTCAACCATTAAAACATGCATACAAACCTAAGGCCGCAGAGTATATAATTGATCCAAATCATACTTCAGCATTAAGTACATAAAGAAGGCACAAGGAAAAAGATGCTGATTCTTACACTCCAAGGAGGAACAGCCAAACTTCTGGTCTGATGCTTGGATCCACACCCTGAAACAACGACATGAATTTTATACAATGTGACAAATTTGGTTAAGATCAGAATGTCAGAAGGTTATAAAAATGGAGCAACATCATTGCAGCAGAAAAATTCTTAAGTTAGCAACATACCCCACTGCGAACTGTCTTCAGAAATTTGACACCTCCATCGCTGAGTCGCCCTTCCTCTGTGAAAAAGGCATTCCACTGTTTGGGCTGAAGAGCATGCTTTCTTCTCCTCAATGACCAAGGCGATCCAATGCTTCCGCTGAAGAAGTTGATTAGCAGAAAATAACCAACTTCATTTAGTAGACTAAGAAGGAACAAAATTGCACAAAACAAATTGTGGTGATCAATCCTGAATGTTATGTTTAATATTCATTTATGTCAATATACAGATCAATGATCAGAAGACCTAAGACGCTTGACAACTTCATCACTAGCACAAGAGATACCAAGAACTAGAAGAAAAAAATGAAAGAACTCATTGTTTGGGTAGCAGAAAGAATCATATCAAGGGATTTACAGGTGCGATGGTAGGAGAATTAACAATGAAAAGCATGCGTCTCTGAAAATAAATTAAAAGAAGAAATACAGATACAAGGACTGATGAGGAGTTTGTACAAAAGACCAAGAGAGCTTAGGATCCCAAACGTTATTCAAAAAGGCAATTCAACAAACAAGCTAAACGTAAACATGAAACATTGGTTACAATATTCACTTATCATTATCTTTAAAAGGCTTTGGTGACTGGACCCTCAGAACCAGTATTCGTATCAGGATCTAAGAATATAGACTTTTGCCAGGACAATGATCAGCTTGAGAGTCTTACAAGACTGGTAGTGATATTACGACTTAACTAATAGCTCAATCACGATAATCTATTTAGCCGCTCAAATAAGCAATTAGAATTAGAACTCATATGATTTAGCTTCCCCTATTAAAATTATTGGGCATCAAAGGACTACTAGTACTAAGCTAAGCATGATAAGTAATGAACAATCTTTTACTTCAAATCTTTAGTGTTTCACCATTCATGTACCTACGGGAGTAGACGAAGGTGAAAGCCACGGCGAGACCGGCCACGACGGTGACAGCGACAGCTAAACCGACATTGGAAGGATCAACAGCCGACGACCAAAATCCGTCTGTGTATCCGTTCATGGCGGCGCCACCGCTGCTGCCATCGGCACAGACGACCCATCTCCCGCCGAGGATCAGCGACAAGAAGACCACGGCGAAAGAGCGAGTAGCCGCCACTATGTCGATCGTTGTCAATCGTAGTGGTCTAAACATCATCATCATCATCATCCCCAAGCTAGGGATTCGCTTCCTCCAAGATTTCTGATTCTCAGCATTAATAGTAATTATCATAGCATTTTGCTTGTTAAGCTTATTATTATTCTCTCAACACCCAGGTTGAATGAAAACTTGTTTTAAGAAAAAGTCGAAGTTGGTCTGTTTAATTATTGGGCCCATTTTTAATTGGACTTTATACAGTTGTTTATACACAAACATAGTCGTCATATTTCTTTTCCTGATAAAACAATCTTATTTTCTAATTTTTTTTTTTAAAAAAAACAGGCCATTTGATAAATGTTATATGCAATAATAACTATCTCTTGATGATTATAAATATTTTATAAACACTTTTTTAATTCTAAATTAATAGAAACCTACTTTTCTCTATCTTAATAAAAACTATCGACAATATTTAATATATAAAAAATAAAAATTAGTTGTTTAAATATTTTTATGGGTCTTTAAATTGCTATTGTTTTAAATAATAAATTTTGATTATGATTTATTTCCTAATTCAAAAGTAATAAGATACTAATAATAAGATATATTATGATAAACAAAATAGTTTCTATAATTTATTATATATTTTTATAAAAAACTTACTTAAATCTATTCTATTAAAATAGAGTTCTATTTTTATCTACTTACAAATAGTCTAAGTTGGACCATTACCTAAATTTCCTATTATTTTTACTTCTATATAACTTAATTATTATTAAATATATATACTAACTTAAAATAAAGGAACTAAATAATTAATATATTGTTTTTAATAATAAATTCAATTTATATTATACTAAATTTTAATAACTAATTAATTATATTTTATTTATTAATATAAAAAGTTATACATGCCTACAACTGGATATGTACGCATCAATTTTTTTTATGTTTGAGTAAGGTTCGGACTTAGGATCATCATCATCCCCGATTCGCTTCCTCCAAGATTTCTGATTCTCAGCGTTAATAGTAATTATCATAGCATTTTGATTGCTAAGCTTATTAGGCTTTGATTGGTAGAGCATGAGCATAAACATAATGCTTTTAATTATTTAATCAACATTTATAACAAAAGCATTTAAATTAGTATTTACAAGATGTTAATGCTCTCCAAATGATCTTTATTCAATGCTTTTATATGGAGTTTTTGGAAAAGCATCTGCAGTTATAATATATAAAAATAAAAATAATTCTATAATTTATCTTATTTAATAATATAAATTATTTTTATATTCAAAAAATAAATTTATATTTTTTAAATAGAATTTAAATAGTTTTTAAATGAATAATATTTCACATTTAAAATATAATTTATATAACTACATATATCATTCATTATTTTAATAAAAACATAAATAATATATATTTATAATATATATATATATATATATCATATCATATCTATATATTATAAATACAAACATATCTAGATTATTTAGAAATAAATAAATTATATATATATGTATATATATTAATTTTATGTTAATTTATATATTAATCATTTAATGTCCTACCAATAATTTTTAATGACAATTTTATATAAATTGTATATAATTCATTTATTTTATTTAATTATATCTAAAGTTACATTTATATCCAAAAATAAATTATATATTTTCAAATATATTTTACGTGTAATATATTTTTTTTATAAAAAATGTTAATAATAAATGATTTAAATATAATTAATTTATATAATTAATTAAATTCATTATTTCAATAATATATATATATATATATTGTACTTTAAAATAAATAGATTAGATTTTATATAATAATTTTATGGTAATTTTAAAAGGGTATATTGATACTGATCTACCAATCAATTTATTAAAAAATTTAATGAAAACATCCATCTTATCATACTGCTTCTATAATATACTGCTACTAATCCATCATCAACTGTACAATTGAGACCTTAGTCTCTCAACATCCAAATTAAATGAAAACTTAATTTAAGAAAAAAGTCGAAGTTGGTCTGTTTATTGATTTTAATTGGACTTTAAACAGTTGTTTATACACAAACATAGTCGTCATATTTCTTTTCCTGATAAAACAATCTTATTTTCTAAATCTAATTTTTTTAAAACAGGCCTATTGATAAATGTTATATGAAATAATAACTATCTATTGATGATTATAAATATTTTATAAACACTTTTTAATTCTAAATTAATAGAAACCCACTTTTTCTATCTTAAAAAAAACTGTCGACATATATTTAATATATAAAAAATAATAATTAGTTGTTTATATATTTCTATGAGCCTTTAAATTGCTATTGTTTTAAAAATAAATTTTGATTATGATTTATTGCCTAATTCAAAAGTAATAAGATACTACTAATAAGATATATTATGATAAACAAAATAGTTTCTATAATTTATTATATATTTTTATAAAAAAACTTACTTATATAGTTTTCGTTAGCAATTATCTATTCTCTTAATTTAGAGTCCTATTTTTATCTACTTACAAATAGTCTAAGTTAGACCATTACCTAGATTTTTTATCATTTTTATTTCTACATAACTTAATTACTATTAAATATATATATTAGCCTAAAATTAAGGAACTAAATAAGTAATCTATTGTTTTTCTTAGTTTTATTTGCTAATATAAAAATAATTATATATGCCTACAACTGGGTATGTACGCATCAATTTTTCTTAGTTTGGGTTCGGTTCGGACTTCGGATCACATATTTTATGCCCAAGTTTACTTCAACTAAAGAAAAAATTGTTATATAGAATTTTCATCAAAAATTTATCCGCGCTTTAGCAAGGTTTTTAGAATTAGTAACTTTTATAATTAGGTAACTAGTAAGAAAATGTAATATGCTGAAAATTTAGAATAAAGTTTAAAAATAATTTTTAAAATACATATGACACAAGTGTATAGTTATGCAACTTGACATAGTTTATACAGTTACAAAAGCAAAAGAAAATTAAATAAAAATAATATTAAACACAAATATAATGCAAAAAATAAAAATATAAAAAAAATTAACAAAAAAAATAAAACAAAAAATAATTTGGTCTTTCAAAAGGACGTGTCATAATCTAGTTTATTCTACTAAAAGAAGACCCTCGAAAAAACTTTACAACTTATTTATAATTTCATGCCATTACGTTATTAATCTTTCATTAATAATAACTAAAATTTGACGTTAACATAAATACGTAATTTGTTCAGTTAGCACTTTGACAAAAAAAAATTACAATATTCTTTCCTTATTTATATTTTTAAAATAAATAATATAGATTTAACCATATATTTCACCTACACTACATCTCATTGTTCCTATTTGTAACCACTGATGACCATGAAATATGCTAACAGAATATGTACGTATTTAATAAATCTCATTAAAATGAATAGTTAATATTAAATGGGGATTCAACATTTATAAGAAAATGCATAATATAAAACAATTAATTTTTATTTACACAAATTGAATAGCCGAATATAGTGGCATAATATTTAATTGGAGTGTAAGTTTACAAAATTATGAATTGACCTCATAGCCATTCTTCTGGAGCTGAAACTATCTTTATCATTTGAGAACAATCTATAGCAAAACTAACATGATATTGTCGTAAAATTTTCATACATTCCATTACCGAAATGAGAGCCTCAATTTCTGAATGCATGGGTGAGAGACAAGTTCTTGAACTCCGTGCCCCCATGAGTCCATCAAAACCTTCAAGCATACTATACCATCCCTGCTCCGAAAAAAGTTCGTTTTTTTTCCATGACTCATTCGTAAAACACCATCTTTCCGGAATAACTAGTACACTTATTCTCTCGAAATCCCAATCATGTACCTCTTTTTTCTAATTGATGCATGTGCCTTGGCCCAAATTATTGATTCCATTTCCACCAGTTTGAAAGTATCGCTCTCATTTATTAAGGTTAAAATCAATTAGACTTGATTGTGTAGTTTACATTGTATTAATTTTTATTCCGTACATGTGATATGAATTAACATACAGATTGTGATGTTATTCACATATTTCAATAGTTGGAATGTTTTCCACAATTCAATTATTACAAACCTTTTTCCAAATAAATTTCTCCATGTTGTCAAATGATAAATATTTTACTAAAAAATACATAATATTTTTTTAAATTATATAATAATTTTTGAATATATATATATATATATATTAGATAATAGTAATAAATTGAAATCTTAATGAATTTATTAAATAATTATTAATTTGAAGTGATTAAAAATTTAATCATAGAAAAAGTATTTGTAATCTAATTTGATTTACTCTTTGGTAAGTGTGAAATTTGGAAAAAGTCTATTAATTTGAAATAGAAAGAATGAGTTTGAAGTATTAAGTATATATGTATGTTCCTTTAGAACTTTGTTTCACTGAGTTGTTTTTGTAGTCCATCCATTCCATACCAAATATTCTCCTGTATCAATTAAACTTTTGCGCATATGTCAACCAAAGAACTTTTCTTATTGACATCTAAAAATGAATACATGTGTCGTTAAGAGAGAAGGAAATGGGAGGTAGGTCTGTGAATGTCACATGGAGTAAATGAGAACAATGAAAACACTTTTTTTTTCCTCTAATCTCATCCTCATCAATCATGTCCCAATAATTCACCTACTTGTCCTCTTTCTTTCCTTTTTCCTATTAATTTCATTTTGTATTAGGTTATTTCTCAACTAACCTTTTGACTTTCTGAATATCAACTTTGACTTAAGTTATCAGCGTTATAGTTATAAAAATAATATACCCTTATGTGTTACATATACATACTTACATTACATTTTTGTAAGTAAACTATGCTAAATCACAGAAATTTTAAGGGGAAAAATTATTCGACCTAATTTGATCCGAGGTAAGTTCAACCAAAGAGATAGGATCTTGATCATGCACCGATAAAATATTTGACTTTTCAATATCTAATACCGTATACATGTGAAAGCACTATAATCCTAAAATATTAAAGTGTTACTTTAATATGTTTGTTCTTTTCAACTTTCTGTCTAAACGAATTTGCCTTTTTCCTTATTTTTTTACCACCTACATTTCCACAATATCTTTTTCCTAATAATATATATATGCCTCTCTCTTCCTTTCATCATTGCTTTCTTGTCTCCTTCTGTTCACTTTTATATTCTTTGTAAATTATAAGCTGATCATCTCTCGTGTAAAAGCTAGGGTTCTCCTCATGGTCTCCATGTTCATCTCTGAAGCTTTTTCTTTTGAGGGGATTGTTGTCTGGCACGAGGCCCTTAACTCAGATCTACCATCGGTTATATAATATATATTTTTCTTCTTAGTAACTCTATATGTATTTATATATGAACGACCAATTTAGTGGTTAATGACGTCGGACCAGGCTTCATTCCCTTCAATCACATCGCTTCGATTCACCTTCGAGTCATTTCCAGGTTAGTTTAGATTTATTTTTTTATATATATGACTCACTGAATTTTAGTCAACTAATATTTATATATGAACGGTTCTATAGAAAGTTAACAAATTTATCTCTAGGGATGACTTAATTAGTAACTACAAGTTGAAATTGTTAGTAGCATCTAGAAGAGAGCAAGAGCAGATTCTTACTTTGTGTATATTCTATGTAAGTGATAAATCGCAAATAAAAAATCGCGTTTCTGAAATAACTAGCAAACCAAGTTTTGAACGGTACAAATAAAAAAAATCAACTAGTTCAAACAAATTTGAGATCCATTTTAGGGCTTATAATTCATTATCTCTCTAGATTGATTTGTATTATTCATATAGTATTTCTGTTATTTCACAAACATGTATGAATATGGAAAAATTAGAAGAAGAAAAAAAAAGAAATCAAGAAGAAGAAATACAAGTGGGCGGATAATTAAGAGTTTTGCTTACAAAAATGACCCTTTTATACAAATGAGTGAATGGAGAGGATGAATTCTCTTCTTGTTGCATTTTTACTTTATAATATCTGTTAATTAAGTGTATCAGTCACAAAGGTTTCGAATCAATCCTATTAAGTTTCCAATGTTTGGTATAATAAAAACGGTTTGTGATTACTTAGCACGTACACCTATTACACTACTCATATTCAATCTATATTGCTAATGACTCGTCTTCAGAATTTTGGTTAAAATGTCTTCCATTTAATTTATGCTCATTTTTAGTTTATAGTCACCGCAGCATCAATTAGTGCGGCACCACCACGCCAATAATATATTGTTGTTTCTGTACTATTTTTAATTTCTTTTCTGTAAATACTAATTTATTTATTATTATCAAATATGTGAACTTGTATTATAAGAATAATGTTTGTAAAGAATACAAAAACTGAAAAACCTGCTAGAGTTTACCTTGGCAAAAAGAATAAAAACAAAGTAAATCATTGTTAAGAGATATGAGATTTAACAATTAAATCATACATAAATGAGTCACGACTACATTAGGTTCCAGAAAAGCTTATGCTGCCTCCTGCCCAGTATTGCGTCTCGGATGAAGCGACAATATTGTGCTTGGCAAATGTGTTGTAGTTGCTGCGATCCCATCATGAAGCCTTTTGTTTTGTTCCGTCGAGATGTTGTAGACTAGAGGCTTTAGCAGCTAGCCGTCATAGAGTTCTCGAGGAGATCATTTTCCTTGATCGTTAACCAGTCTGAGAAAGCTTGCCACGTATGGAAAGCTAGTGGTCCATAACCCAGGTGCCAGAGGATGATGTCCCAAAATTGCTCGCTCATTTCACATCGAATTGAAGACGAACGTGTGGTCGTTGGCCGAGTTACAAAGACAACAAGAAGATGGTAACTTTAAGCCCTAACTGACCAGACAAGCTCTTGTAGACAGACGGTCAAGATGTGTGACACACATTGTGAAAGCATGCGTTGGGACTTGGGACAGCTCCTTTGAACCAGCAGGGAGCAGCCCACGTTTCTGAGTTGCTCCTTCTCTTATTTCCTCCCAAATTTTACTTGTTGATCAGAACCTTGTGAATTCTTCATCATCTACAAATTACAAGCCAGTACTCCAGTAGTTGTAGTTTTCTGTAGGAGGCGGAACCACAGTAAATGATTCACCACTCAATATTTTGGTTGTGCATTTGTAACACCGACCACATATAATTAATATACGTAACAATTACAACAGCTATGTTTTCATTTATACACTTACGACGTACAAGGCTTAATTATAAATTTATAACATTTGAAAGTTGGTATCTCTATTTTCTTACCTCACTTCTTTTTCTACGTTTATATGCCTTAGGATGTGACGACGACGAGTGTCAATTAATCATACATGTGAGTGTAGCGAGCGTGGAATCATATTCGATTTTCAAAAGAAATATATAGTGCTAATATTTGATGCTTCCCAGCGGTCCAGTCATCTATCCTTACAACACAAGATACTTCTCCACAACAATCAAACAACCATTCGGAAAATTTTTCCAAACATTTACATATTGAAAACATAAATCTCATAACCTTTTCTACCATATTCTTCCGGCAATTTATTTTGTTATCACATGTGTCTAATTTATTTTGTTATCACATGTGTATAATTTATTTTGTTATCACATGTGTCTCACTAAAAGTTCTAACAAGCATCTAATTGTAATATATTCCAAAAACAGTACCTCACTAAGATAAAATTTGCGTCTGAATTTATATAAGAAATATTTAAAAGATACAGTATTCAAAAGTTAAATTCTAGATCGAATATATATATATATATATTTGGCACCTATAGCATTATATTTTTCTGGTAATTATATATATTTTTCCGATGGACCATCTCATTTAAAAAAATTGGACAAAAAAGTTATTAAATAATTGATGAGCCTAACGTTCCGGCCTAGAAAAATCATTTCCAGTATGACTTCTTCTGTTTACTTACAACGAAGAAACTCTATTTTTTCTTAAACTTGATTGAAAAATGGATTAGGTTATGAGATTCAATCGATGTCGATCTCAGAATCTTTTAACATGAAATTCAATTTCATTTCGATGGCAACACATTTCAACCGAGGAATACTTAATTTGCTCTCAACTTTCTAGTCTACGATAAGTCACCGACATCATATATTCGAGATCAACATTATAAGTTACCGACATCGAAGATCCGACATCAACATGTACAAATGATTCATATCAAAGAAGCGAGAAAAGATCTTCTAAATCCAGATTAGTATCTTTAATCTTTTTTTTTGTAGTGTTCATCAATTGAATATTGTAATTGCCAATTAAAGTTAGCAGCTACATGGAAAACCACTAAAACCAGTTCTCCCAAAAATGAATTTCGTTGAATCATCCTAAGTATGTCACAAACAAATTTGGTATTTTTAGGTGCAGTTCTCAAATAATAGGTTAAAAAATCACTTAAGTTTAAATTAAACACTAAACTTCAAAAACACAAATTGAAAGAAAAATTCATAAATGATAGCTTCTTTAAAAAAATCAGTAACAGTGTGCCTATTATCTAATATATTAAAACAGAATCCTATTTTTTATCTACTTATAAGTAATTTAGGTTGAACCATTACATTTTTTAATTTCCTATTTATTCTCCTACAATTACTTAATTACTATTAAATATATATTATATCTAACTAATTATCTTAATACTTTCAAAATAAGATATCTAAAAAGATATTCTTAAGTATCTTTTCGTAAGATTAAATTTTAATAATATCTTTTAATATATTTTATTTAAAATGTAAATATACATTTGTTTTTAAATAATAAAGTCATTATTAATATTAACCATATTTAAAAACCAAAAAATTATTCATTATTCATTTATATAATAAAAAATCTATAATATTTATATATATATAATTTATATTCATAATTAAATTACTACACCAAGTAATAAATATAAAGTAACTTAATTCATTAATTAACTATTTATAAGTTATACAATAACAGAATAAATTATATTTATGAATTTTAAAACATACTTCAACTTATTAAACAATATTAAAATACGATATATGAACTAATAAATCATTTCATAAGTTAATATATGTATTTAAATTAAAATATTAAAAATAATTAATATATTTCTCATGTATGAGACAAGTATAATAACAATAGTTAATTTGTATAATAATGTTGACAAAAAATATAATAATAAAATATAATTTTACAAATATTTAAAATTAAAAATTTGTATTATAATATATGAAGCAGGTTATATAAATTAATTATCTTATTTTCATAAAATTATATAAAAGTAAATTTTATTTTTATTATATATACTTCAAAACAAATGTTTTAATAAAAAGATACACATGTATAAGATTTCTAATTTTGAGTAAATAAATATTTGAATAAAAATTCATCTCGCTTTAAGAAGTACGAATCAAAATCTAACAATAAACATTAATATTTCATCAAAATCTAATAATAAACATTAAAATGTGGATGAAAATCTAATAATAAACTTTAAAATGTGGATGAAAATCTAATAATAAACATTAATATTTGATCAAAATCTAATAAGACACATTAAAGTGTTGGTCAAAATACATCTCACATTCATGTATCTATTTCTAATTTAGTATGTATCCTCTCGAATATTGATCCATTACGCTTACAATGCAGGTCAAAATTCATCTCACATTCATGTATCTATTTCTAATTTAGTATGTATCCTCTTGAATATTGATCAATTACGCTTACAATAAAATGATAAATTAGTTTGACTAACTTTTGTAAAATAAGAGCATAACATTCATAATATATATCCACCATTCATCTAAACATTCATAAATTAGAATACTTTAAATATGAAAAATTAAGTCAAATTGTATTACGTAGTGGCCACCCATAGGTTCAACCAGTAGTCGAGTCCCAAATTTTAGGGTATTTTGCGGATTTTATAATAATTTTAAATAACGAGTTTAAAGAAAACAACAAATAGAATTTCATATAAAGTCATCAGTTAGTCAGTTTAACTGCGGGTCTGGGTCGTGAACCGAAACACTGGATATAACGCTTCATTTGTAATATTTAAATGTAGATACATAATCAAAAATGCAAATTTATTTCATATAATTTGGTTTGTGTCGAAAATAATCCCGCGCTTTGAAAGCGCGGGTCAAAATCTAGTTTGTGTTACAAAAAAGGCTTTCAAGCACACTCGACAGTATGCCTATTATTTGACATATGAATTCCCTATACCACTCAGATTGAAGTCATTAAATGGTTTTCGTAAACGGTAGATTAAAGTTTTAATGTATAGTTAAGGGATTTTAGTGAAACAAACCCTTAACTTTCGGCCCATCCAATTTTTAACCCTTAAGTATTTTGATAATAAAATAACTCCTTAACTAAAATCTGTTAGAAAAATTAACTCTCCACCGTTAGCAACGTTGAAACCCAAAGTGTTTTGTGTTTATGCCCCTATTAAATGAAGAAAACAACAAGGCATATCACAGAAACGACAAGCTTTTTATAAATGTTTGGTTGGCACTAAACCACAATAAAATATATCGGTTTGGAGATCAAGAAAAATCTGATTTCATAAACCCTAAAATCTCAAAAATTTCAACGACAAGTATCACAGAGATCTCAAAATAAGTGTGGTGGCTATAGAGACAAAGTTTATTACTCATCATTCTTCGTAGGCAAAAAAAAGAATTTTGGTGATCTCTACTTCAAGATGATAAGGTAAATCAATGATTGCGAATGTTATCTTTAGTTTGATTCTCTCCGTCTTTTATTTGCACATCACCACCAACAAGGAGTTAAAAAGTATTAATTTTTGTTCTCTTTCATTCGACAAACTGGAACATGCTTTGTGTCTCTGTTTTTATACATGCATTGACGAATGAGTACGACACATACACTTATCCAAAAATTATTCTTGTTGATCTGATATTGATTCGTTCCTTTGTTTATTTTGTTGTGTATATGCAGAACGAGTTTTTTCCGATTATATGTGGGTGGATATTGGACCTCAGATGGTTCATATATTGGTGGTGATATAAGGCGGTGTAGGGTAGAGTTTGATAATCCAAGTATATCAATGTTAGTAGATATGGTTCAGAATGAAGGTTTTGCAGATAATATGAGTAAATTTTCATATTTTCCATCCAAAGAAGACTATAATCGGAAGGAATTGTCTACGGACGTTGATGTTGCAGAAATGGTTAATTACACTCAGGAGTTGGAAAGTATGAATCTATATGTTGTTAGGGATGATGATCCATATTTGGAAGATGTGCTTGTTGGAGAAGAGGAAAAGGAAGATGAAGAAGAACCTGAGGATGAACCTACTGACTTTTATCGTGATGATTATGCTGAGACTGATGATTCAGATGATGATGGCCACCAAGTTTCTTTTTTTGTTGGTCAAGCGTTTCTCTCCAAAGAAAGTTGCAAGAAGGCTATTGAGAAGTATGCTATTAAAGAGAAGGTCAATATTCGTTTTCAAAAATCTGAAAGTAAGAAAGTAGCTGCAGCATGTGTCCAAGATTGTTGTAGTTGGAGGATATATGCCTCAGTAAACAGCCAGTCTACTAATATGGTTGTGCGGTCGTATAATTGCACTCACACTTGTTATCGAACTGGTGTAGTGAAATTATATAGTGCACCTAAGATAGCAGCTGATTTTTTGAATGAGTTTAGGACTAATCAAAATTTGAGTGCAGATCAGATGATGCAAAGGTTGCTAATCCAAGGTCTTCGGGTTCCTAAAACAAAATGTCAGAGTGCAAGACAAATTATGTTACACATCATTAGTGATGAATATGCTGAGCAGTTTACAAGGATGTTTGATTATGCGGAAGAGCTTCGTGAGTCAAATCCTGGTTCAACTGTGATACTAGGGACAAAAGATAAGGTTTTTGACAAGTTTTACACATGCTTTGAAGCTCAGAAAACTGGATGGAGAAGTGCATGCAGACGTGTAATTCATTTGGATGGAACATTTCTTAAAGGCCGGATGAAAGGACAATTGTTGACTGCTGTGGGAAGAGATCCAAATGACCAAATATTTATTATAGCATGGGCTATTGTTCCAGTAGAGAACAAAGTTAATTGGGAGTGGTTCATGGCATTGCTTCAAGAAGACTTGCATTTGGAGCTTGGAAATGGGCTTGCACTATCATCGGATCAGCAAAAAGGGCTGATATATGCTATAAAAAATGTTGTTCCTTATGCAGAGCATAGAATGTGTGCTAGACATATATGGTCTAACTTGAGGAAAAGACATGGTGAGTCGGGAAATCTCCATGGTTTATTTTGGAAGTGTGCAAGAGCATACAATATGCAAGTTTTTGATAGAAGACTCGAAAAGATGAAGAGTATAAGACCGGAAGCTTATGAAGAAGTGAAGAGAAGTGTTGGTTCAAACTGGTCTAGGTATTAAAACTGTGTGTTTTTGCTTCCATCTATTTTTTTATAAGTATTTCACTTCTCTAACCATAATCTATTATTTTCTTATTGTAGAGCATTTTTTAATGAGTTTACAAAGTCTGCTGCTGTAGAAAACAACCATAGCGAGTCATATAATGCTGTGTTAAAAGATGCTCGGCGCAAACCAGTGGTCGCATTGCTAGAGGACATAAGGAGACATGTTATGTCAAGTAACTTGTTAAAGATTAAAGAGATGCATAATGCTACAGGATTGATCACACCAAAGGCAAAAGCTGTTATAGAAAAGCGAAAAAAGAATCTTAAGTGGTGTTATCCACTGGCTTCAGGAAGAGGATGGTATGAGGTGGACCATGGGAGAAATAAGTATCGAGTGTACGTTCGAGGTGATGTTTCTTGTACTTGCAGGGCATATGATGTGAGTGGCATACCTTGTTGTCATATAATGTCTGCTATGTGGGCTGAATATGGAGAAACAAAGCTACCAGAAACTGTTGTCTCTGATTGGTATTCAGTTGAGAAGTGGAAGTTATGTTATGGTTCATTGCTTCGTCCTGTGAATGGAATGCAATTGTGGAAAACTCACACTAATGTTGTAGTTATGCCTCCTCCAGACAGAATCATGCCAGGGAGACCAAAGAAAAATGATAGAATTCGTGAGCCAACTGAAGCTCTTCCATCGCAAGTTCTTTCTGCACGAGAAAAAGTTCAAATGGTATTATCATTTACCATGTATTACATTGGGTAGTATCAGTTGTCTTTTATCATCTCTTACCTTACTTTATTTGCGTTTACAGACCTGCAGTAATTGTCAACAAGTCGGACACAATATACGTTCATGTAAGCGTGAAGCTGTGCCTAAACCACCTAAGAAACCTCAAGGAAGACCGAGAAAAAAACAGAAAATAATGACTGAAGAAGAAGTTACCACTCAACCAGCACAATCCTCCATAGTTTCTTAGACGATGATACTCAATTTCTTTTGTTAAGGTGTACTTTTATTATGCTTTATTTTTGTTTTGGTGAAACCATATTTCACTTTACGATGCTCTGTTTTTTTCTCATATACAATGCTCTGTTTTTTTTGGAAGAATAGAATGCCTCTGTTTTTGTGGTAAAATCATGTTAGTCTGATATATTATTGGCGAAACAAAGATATGGTTCAAGAAGATGATTTTAAAATCAGAATTATTTAGTTTTAAAACTCATATTTTCAGTGTATTCATATTCTGAACTTTTATTCACTTTTATAATTTCAAAGTTTTGTTAGTCGGAATCAAGGAACAACAGTGATAATGCTTGTTCATGATGATGATGATTGTCGCACAATTCAAATTGGTTTCTGAAAACGTTTTGTGTTTTCACGTTTATTATTTTGACAACACCTTGTTTTGTCACAGAAAACAACAACACTTTCTTTTTTTTTTAATGGAAGCTTCAAGGATTAAACGTTTTTAACAGTAAAGCCTAACTATACTAACAGACTTAAGTTAAGAGGTTATCTTATTAATAAAATACTTAAGGGTTAAAAAATAGATGGGCCGAGAGTTAAGGGTTTGTTTTATTAAATTCTCTATAGTTAATAAAATATTATAGGAGAGAATTGGTAAAATGAAACACATAGAACTTAGACTTAGATTAATAAGATTTTTTGAAGATTATTTAGGAAACTAAGATTTTTGTTCTTGTGAAGACCATAACATCCTTTAAATTACTTATTATTAAAAAAATTAATAATACATAATTAATTTTTGAAATTCATTTATAATTAAAATATTAAAAAAGAAACAAAAACAAAAATTAAAGGAGGGAAAAAGAAAAAAAAACTTTCGGTTCCTCATCTTTTTCGTTTCTCTCATTCTCCGCCTCTCACCTATGGCGATTTAGGGTTCTCCGCCTCTCCTTCACCCGTGTTCTTGGGTGTTTCATCTCCTCTTATCCGCCTAATCTATTATCCACTTAATCTCGTGTTGGTCATCCTCCTCCTCCGCCGCCTAATCTCGTCTTCTCCGCCTAAACAACGGTTAGGTCATCCTCCTCCTCCTCCTCCGCCTAATATCATCTTCTTCGTCTCGAAATCGAGGTGTTCTTCCAACAATTTCATCAATATCCCACAGTTCTTCACACCAGGTATGCGCTTATTTCTATTGATTCTCTTAACCCTAGAAAATTCAGAATAAATGGTAACCCGATTTGTCATCTTTCTACAACTAAATTAGTTGTATGAGTTGATTTACCATATATGCACTACGATTAGTCATGCATATTATTGTTTCTCGATTTAGATCGATTTGTCTTCAGCAATACATTTGTAGATCGATTAGGTTTGTAGACATGATTCATTATGCAAAAATATTTCTTCTCGATTTGTAAAGACTAGATTTGTAAGACATCAATTTGTAGAGTCTTGATTTGTAGAGTAAAGATCGTTTCAAGATAGTAATTTTTCATGTAAACATCTTCGGTTATTGATCACTTTGTTGTTCGTTTTGAAGTTAGACCAAGGTTGAACACATAATATAGAATATGTAGACTTTGGATGTAAAATCTAGTGCATATGTAGATCGATTAGGATTTGTAGACATGATTGACTATGCAAAACTTTGTCTTCTTGATTTGTAAAGATTCGATTTGTAAAACATTGTAGAGTCTTGATTTGTAGAGTAAAAATCGTGTCAATATAGTAATTTGAGTTTCATGTAAACATCTTCGGTTATTGATCATTTTGTTGTTCTTTTTAAAGTTAGACCTAGGTTGAACACATAATATAGAATAGGTAAACTTTGGAAGTAAAACCCGTTTTATATTGCTCATTGTTTGTGAGATTCCTATAACATGTTGATTTTCTATTTCTATGTTTCTGCTAATGAGCTAAGCTTACAATTTTCTTTATGGCTTGTAGGTATGTCAAACGAGTTACCAAAGCATTTTTTAAGGAGGGTGAAGAGCCCTAAGTTAGTCAGATCAACAACAACTGCAGTTGATCCACGTTATGGACATGTTGAAGACATGGCTGCCAAAGGAATTGAAAGAGGTGAAGAAAGATTTGGTGTTTTCATAGGTGATTAAGTTGCATGAAAGTGGTCTGAAGTACTCGCGAGACTGATACACAGCTTTTTGTGTAGGGAGCTGATTACTTATAAGATGCACGAGCTTTGGTTTGTCTTTGCAAGGAGACCACTCCGGTTTTCTTTACAAGAATTCCATGCAGTAACATGGCTTGAGTGCAACACTAGTCTTTCACTAAAGGAGCCTGATGAGTGGGAAGATGATGGCGGTTTCTGGAGCAAAGTGCTGAAGTTAAAAGAGGGAATTTTTATTTTTAAACTGTGGAAGCACAACGAAGCTGTTAAGAAATGGAGTAATGCTTGTCGAATAAGGCTGGTCTACATTTGCATCCTTGTTTATGTGGTAATAGGGAGAGATGAGAAGGCTACTATCCCCCTCAAATACATAAAGCTGGTCATGGATCTTGAGAAGTTTTGAAAGTATCCATTCTGCGTATGACCTTCTTCAAGAGTCAATCGCCAAAACTCGTGACAAACTGAAGGATAAAATTAGTAGTTGTGTGCTAGATGGCTTCTCCTACGCCATTCAGATTTGGGCAATGGGAAGCAGTCCCAACGATTGGTAAGCTCTTGGGAAAAAGATTTAACAAAGGTTTTAAGGATGGTCCTAGATGCATAAATTGAATGGGAGCTGCCAAGGTGTCATACGAGGAGAACATTCGACTGAAAAACATCTTTGTACAAGAGGTATTTAGCTTGATTTAAACCATTCACACTCTTCAATCATTAGCATATGCATGAGAGTATAATTGAAGAGTTCATCTTGTTTGAAGCATCTTTGATATTTTTTATCTTTCTTGTGTAGGATATCATCTATCCATACATCTCCTGGAACTGAAATTACGTGGTAGTTGTTGATGAGGTTTTTATCAGAAAACATGAGTGGGAAGACGATATAATCAGGCGGGCTCAAAGCATTGATCAACCTTAATCATGACTTCAGTGATCATATTTGGGAGTTCGAGGACCCTCCACAGGTTTCTCTTGACCTTGATGACGAAGAAGGTGAGAATGATGAAGACTTTCAAACTCCAAAAGGATCAGAGAACACATGCTCGACAGCTAAAAAAGGAAAGAAAAGGCTCACGGATCGTGGTATGAAAAAAGAAGCATAAGGTTTTCTCTGGTAGACCGCAACCAGCATCCTTCAATGAAAATATGAAGGCTTACATGGCGCAATTGTTTCAGTAGAATTTTTCTGCAATGGAACAGAGGCTACAAAAATAAATGGATGAGAAATTTGAGGAAATGCAGTCACAACTTAAAGATTCACTTAAGGATGCAAGCGTTGAAGTTGACCTTGGAGAGCCATCGATGAGCAAGCCATCGATGAAGCAAGCAATCGATGAAGCAAGCCATCTCCGAGCAAACCATCACCGTGCAAGCCATCTCCGAGCAAGCCATCTCCGAGCAAACCAGTGCCGAGCAAGGCATCACCAAGGAGGTCCAACCGCTTGGTAAGTATGAAAAAAAACTAGTCTTTCACCACTCTCTGAAATGTTATTGTGGCTTGTTTATTATATGGTTTGTGTGTATGTTTGTGTTAGTGCCATCTATGTGTTTTATATTGTCTCGGTTTGGAAGTCTACTTTGTCTAATATACTTATGCAATGCTTGTGTATTTTGGTGTGTGAACTATGTTTTGGCATGTAATATATTGAAACTATGTGTAAGATATTCATGTAATGGATTTTAGCTTTGTGTTTGTTATATCATCATTTTAAAAATTTCTTTTGAATTAACAGGATGTGAATTTGAGTCAAGAAGAAGATATGAACATAAGGATAGGTACCTAAGGCACAGAAGAGCTTTCTCAAGCCTCATACGTGCCCGATTTTGATCCATCGCAGACCAATAAGGACAGCGAACTCCATGACTAGTGTTGGAACACCAAAAGTTAAACCAATGCTAAACAGTACAGCTCCACTACCTTCTTTGTGGGAGAAATGGTCTAAGGACAATGCAAAAAACTTCAGCTTAGTGATTCACCAATGGTTGAAGATGGTTCTCCGGAGTCGTCACTGTATTTTGTTTCCGAAGACTTATGGAAACAATTCAGTGAATGGTCTATGAATCCAACGACTTTGTGGATTGGTCCTACAGTCTTTAATATGACCGTAGCTACAAGGATAATTGTTTTTGGAAAATTGCTTGGAAACGAGGTATGGATTTCTTTACTAGTTTGTATGATCATAACTTTGTAACACATCTTTGATGCTGTTTTGGTTTAATGTCTTTGATGAATATTCATGAAATGGATGCGTTTATGTATATGTGGCCAACAAATATATCTTTGAGGCATTGGACCCCATATTGTATGGCTTTCATGAGCGCTACTTTATGCCTCCAAATCGACGTTCAGTATAAGAAGTTTGTGGTAGACAAAAGAGGATATGAATTGTCTGAGTTTCTTCTTGGATACGAGAGAGGAGAGCTTCCATCTTATGGGTGGACTGATAAAGTTCAGGGTGTCGATGATGATCATCTTTACTTTCCTCTTTTTGTGAATGGTAATAATCATTGGTTCCTCTACACATCTCCATTTATATCTATGTTCTTACAAATTTATTAAAGTTCTACGCAGGTAATCACTGGATTTTGGTCTGCGTTAACATCAATGAAAAGCAAGTGGAAGTCTTTGATTGCTTTCGGGGAAAGAATAGACAATATGTAGAAAAGTTTGCCATTATGATTCCTCGGATAGTGAAGGCTGTTGCGCTACCAGAAAACAAGAAGCACCTACTCCTGGAAAAGTATTCTATCATAGATGTACCTATGAAGTCCATATTGAAAAAGTCTTGTTGTGATTGTGGGGCATACGCACTGAAACACTTGGAATGCCACCTGCTTGGTCTCGACCTTAGTTTAGTAGATGATGAAATCATCATGGGTTGCCGACAGAAGATTGTTGTGGATATATGGGAGGCTGCACAAGATCCCATTTTAGTTGAATTTATGAAACAATATGTGCCTTCTAAGTATGAGTCGTGTAAGGTCTTTGACCTCGTAGAATACTGATTATGTGTGTTTGTTTTGTTTTTTCTAGGAATGATGTAACATTTGGTTTATTTAAGAATTATGTTTCAAAAATCTAGTGTGTATTTCTATGAGTTATATGACAAAATTCTAGCACACTAAACCACTAAATAAACCGTTACTAAACCTTAAAGAAACCCTTACTAATCCATAAACTCTAACTAAGCCCTAAACCCTAACTAAACCTTACACAAACCCTTACTAATCCCTAAAACCTAACTAAACCCTAAACGAACCCTAAGTAAACCCTATACATAAGAACCTTTGCCTTTATCATCTTATCAATTGTAATGACAATGACATGTATTTAGTCGACAATGACATGTATTTAGTCGATAATGGCATTGTGAGGCTTGATAGTCACTAAATAAGTACATTTTTTCTTGCTTTGATTCATGTATTAAGACTAATTTAGTGGATTCAAAAAGAAATTACAAACGGTGAGTAGTAGGGTATGCTCGATTATTTGTAAAATATTAGTGATTTGCCTTAGGTACAATACACATCACTCTGTGTATGAAACGACGTCATTTTATCTTAATTTTTTTGACCTAATCCTTTTGTTTCCGCATTCTTTCACGAAACAGAGAAACACAGGGGGCGAAAAAACTTGGAGATCGACTCAATCATGTATTCAGTTAATTCTTTGTCTGATTCAAGAACTCGACTCCTCAAACAACGCGGAATTCCAATAGTTAGCAAAAACATTCAAAAATTTAAGAAGATTATTTCATTGTTGTCCAATGGGATCTGAGATGGTTAGTCCTCTTATCATTTAACCTTGTATTCGTTTTAATCTAACTATATGTTATTTTTCAATGATGAAGGACAAAACCCACTTGTTCAAATGGACTGATAAGTCAGTTGTTGAAGAAATTGAAGACTTCGAGGAAGTGGTTGACGTGCTGCTCATTGATCATTCCGAGTTGCAAAATTCAATGAGAGCTTGTGAGGCCATGATGAAACGCCATGAGAGTAGAATTGAAGAGATGGAAGATACAATTTCACGTTGTCAAGAGAAGACCATCGAATTCATTAGCGAATTAAGGTTCTAGAAAGCTTTGTTTGTGTGTTGTTTAGTGTTGGTTTTCATGTACTTTACCTATGCATGATGGTTTGGTTATGATCAATTTCTTGTTATGTTTTTCAAATAAATGTAAGACTATGTTTCTTGGTGTTTCGTGGTGACTATCAACAAAACATGTTGCACATACCAATTTATCAAATACCAAGATCGTTGTGTCTCAAATCAAGAATGTTGCAAATACCAGTTTGTCAAATAGGTTCTTGAACACAAAAATACCAAACAAAAATAGTAATAAGAAAAAAAAGCGATGGAGAAAGAACACACACAACAAACTAAATATGCAAATCACATGTTCCTCTCTTGTGTCCTTCAATACCACACCGGCTGTACTTGTGCTTTTTATTCTTTTTTGATCCTTGAGATGATTTTATCTTGTCTTCTATTGTTTCGTACCTTCTCTTTACTGGTCTACCAGCACTCTTTCTTGTCTTTGGTGGTAAAACCTTCTCAAGTTTAACCTCAGCTGGGACATTTCATTCATACTCTGAGACTGCAATTGGATTAATGAATTCCGCATAAACAGTTCTCCACGTTGCAATGGTGTAAACACCATCAGTAAATCTGTGTACTTTCATATATGCGTCAAAAAATTAGAGATCAAGTAATGTTTATATGTTACAAAATACCAAACTGAAATAGGTTCGAAGATCATGTGTTTGCACTTCCATACCTCGTGAATAAATTGTAGGAATAGTGTGTTTGCAAGGTATTTTTCCTATATCATACTTTCCACATGTGCATGTTCTCTTTTTCAAATCAACATAACAGTCATATTTGTCTCCTTTAACAAGTGATCTAAAATTGTCAACATCAACCTTGTAAACCTGAAATCATTTTGCCTTCACAGTTCTCCTATCAATCCTTTTCTCCACCTTAATGGTTAAAGGATCAATACGCTCCGAGCTCAACATCCAATGCTCGTAGAACCACCGAGTCATCATTTCTCTTATACTACCTAGCAAAGGAATAACCGAAAATTCTCTAGGTGATCTCAAAACTGAATTTAGCGACTCTGCAAGATTATTGGTCCTAATGTCATACCTGGATCGAGGGAAGACAGAACGAGCCCATTTTCTCACATCAACCTCTTATTGATATCTTCCAAGGACATGACACATATCAACAATTTTGGTGAAAAGTTCCTAAAACTCAGTGAACCTATATGCCAGTGAAGCTTTTTGAACCAAGTTAGTCAACCCCTTTGTCTTGAAATTCTTAACCACATTGATAAGCAAGTGGTGAATGCCAATTCCATGTATTGATTGAGGGTAGACAGTACCAATCGCTTTAGCAAGTGACAAATTTCTATCTGACACAAAAGCTAAGCCTTTCCTATCAGCAACAACGACATTCAATTGACTAAAGAACCACTCCCATGAATCCTCATTCTCTGCATCAACAACTCTATATGCAATCGGATACAAATTAGAGTTACCATCTACAGCTGTAGCCATAAGTAGAACTCCTTTGTATTTATTTTTCATAAAAGTTCCATCAACAACAATCACCTTACAAATGCCATTGTAGAATCCTCTAACTGATTGCCCAAACGACAAAAATAAATACATGAATCTTCCATCCTTATCAGTTTCATAGGAGTATGCGTACCAGGATTAGCTTATTTAATCATATACAAATATTTTGGTATTTTTGCATAACTTTGATCTGGTATACCTCTAACTGCTGCAATTCCAAACTCACGAGCTGCCCAGGCGAGCCAATAAGTAATCTCACAACTATACTCCAAGCGCATAAAGTGGATAATGTCATTCGATTTTGGTCCTTCATTAGCATCCGCATATCAATGTTGTATCAAACTCCCAATTGTTCTTGCCAACGCTGTTTTTCCAAATTTGCTTTTCCTAGAAGGAGCACATGAATGTCTTGCCACACACTTATTGATCATGAAATATATAGACGCATCTAGAGATTTTGCACGCACTGTCCAGTCGCACCTTGGGTCTTTACATCGAACATACCACCACTTTCTTGTTGATTTGACAACAACGTAATCAAAATTATTGTTCATCGCCCAAATTTCTGTTGTTGCCTTCATAACGTCTTTACTTCTGAAAATCTGATCCTTCTTCACGAGATCTGTTCTCCCAGATCGGCCATCCTTTTCACTATCTTCATTATTTTCACTCTTTAAACAAACATCACCGAAACCATCCTCAACAACATAATTCTTCTCAGAAGACTCATTTAACGAGTTGACAAAGTCTGTTTGATTTATTTGTGGGACTTCGTCATCCTCAATATTACTTGAATCACACGGCTCCTTATTCAAATCGATATTGACTCGTTCCTGTTGTTTTACACCAATACCTAAGAACGTGACACACAATGTTGTAGATGAACCCTTCCCCGCGTAGTCCACAAAATTATATACTTATCTATCATTGCTGATAATAATGGGAGGATTCCCTCTTTGATTCACCATCTCATAACTGAACTCGACATTAACAACATTATGGTCTACCCCTTAATCTTCACACACCGTGATCTTGAGCTCCTCCAACCGAGTAGTAATTTCTAATGTTACCATTCAACCACGCCTTTCTTTGTCAACCACGAAACTCCACTATTCACTGCAACTACACATCCATACACCAGATTTAACTTAGATTAGAACCATGATAAAGAGAAGATATGGTTGTCGATGAAGAAGATAGGGACACAAAAAAAGAAAGCGAAAAAGATTTTGTGAAGGAGAAAAACGTGGGAGAGAATATACTATGAGAGATTTAGGGTAGATTTAGTGTAGACTTAGGAAACACCATAACCGAAATATGGAAGTTGCCATATTTTCGTAGATTCTCCTAGAACATGCGTTCTATATCGAGCAGAACAATGTAGAGTGGGTGAAAAGTTTATTTTTCCGCATGCGTTACATAAGGTAAAAGGTAGTAAAGGTTATGACACATAAATAAAAAATTATATCATAGAGTAATGGCTAATAATTGTAATCAAGCCGTTTGTAGATTTGCTAGAATATAAACTCACAATTTTTAGGTGAGTTAGAATATACATTAATGTTTTGGTTGCGTTATATACTCTGGATAAATCTATGTATAGTACCTATAATCCAAACTCTAGAGGTCGTAGATTGCCAGAATGCGTATTCTATACTCACGTAGGACATAATAAAAATATGATTACACAATTTTTTAAAAATAATTTTAAACATATATGTAGTCATACTGTGTTTCCAATAGTTTTGATATTTTTCTCTATTTTTAAATTTAGTTTACTATTTTTCCCATTATAAAAAGGGTAAAACTTGTCCAAAATGACCAAAATATCAAAAGTCCTAAATAGACAAACAAAAGTTGAGAGTGTCCTATTTTGCCATTTTTTCAAATAGATATCAGACTGATGTTTATTTCTATGGAATCCACATAAGTATTAAGAAGATATTACCTCTGTTTTATTTTAATTGTTGTTTTAGTTTTTGCACACAGATTTAAAATATTTAGTTTTGCATATTTTTAACATAAAACATCATTACTTATAAACCTAACCATATTTCAACCAATAGAAAAATAGAATAACATATAAATTTAATAAATTCTGTATTGAAATCATAAAACAGACCTTATTTTGAAATAAAAATTAATATAAAGTAAAGTTAAAAAACTTTTTCAAAATCTTCAAATAGTATTAAAGGGATATTATCTTATTATTTTTGTTTATATCTTGTGTTTCTTAATTTCTTTTCCTCTTTACATACAGAGAAAAACTTTCATTTAAAACTTCAAGTCCCCTGGTCTCTTAGGGAAACTAAAGACTTACAATAAATATGTCACGATTTATTTGATACTTTCTATGAAATCACTAAGGAATGATTATAAATACTCTAAATTTTGGTTAAAATAGTGATTCTGGACCAAATTCAGTCAAAACAAAAAAAAATAGTAATTCCCATGTGGTCCAACTGAAGACAAAAAAAAGAAGAACCGATAAGTTTGGTGAAACACTAACAATCTAGTTAACAATAGTTACATCATAATCAATAGATTAAGTGAAATAACAAAATATTAAAATTGCAACTATATCATGTCGATCATACACAAAACTTGCTAAAATTTCATCGAAGTTAAAGCACTAAAAATTATAAAAGATCAACTAGTAGTCTAAAATGATCAATAATTGTATAAGAAAAACTATTCTGTACTTGTAATGCGCTGAAATAATTATTAGACTATAGATTTCATTAACATGAAAATACCAGAATAGTTTTAGAATAGTTTTCAATCACTTTAATGAATTTTATCGTTGAAGTTGTCCACGTTTTCAGACATCATAGTAGCAAGAATTTTCAGACCTTAAACATAAAAAAAGATACACATAATAGGTATGACGGAATAGACATGACAAACAATCATATTTTGATTCACAATTAAATAAATATATATAAAATGAAAATAATGATAGATTCAAGCATTTACACACAAGTTTAAACAAATGATATATGCATGAAGAGAAAGATCTTACATGTTTGTTACACAATACCATCTCAATAGTTTTAGTGAAGGTGTTATCTTGATTTCACATTCAGAATATTTTAATACAGATCCTCCATCATGTTCGTCCATGTTGAAGATTTTACAAGTGACCTAAATAAAACAATCTTTGCTTGATAATTTTCTTCAGTGTCTCTTGTACGATTTTTTAAAATTAACTTACAAAAATATGATAATAAATTAGACGAATATTGTTTGATAGAAAAGCAGTAATTACAATAATAAAAGTGGGATATCGTGAGTTTTGAAGCTGTCCACGTCAGCTTAAAAAAATGACAAATAAAAATCATTCACACTGCCACGTTACTATTTGTCCAGATCTTTTTTTTTGCAAATGCTGCGTTTGGGCTTCTTATTTATTTAAAAGGTCCAGATGACAAAACCCAAATTCTTTCAGTGACTCCATCTGCGGCCCAGAAAAGTCACAAAAAACAAAAATGACGCTCCTCTTTCACTTCGTCTTCCTCGGCGATTCCTCTCCATCCAATCTCAGTTACTAAGCCTGATCTGCATCTATGTTGTTCAATACCCACTTAATGAATTCGTTTCACCTCCCTATTTTTCCTTCTTTATAAACCACTTCGTGATAAGTTGCTTTCATTCAATCCCTCAAACTTCCTCCCAAGAGTTGAAATTAGGGCGATGAAACCAAACGACAAGTCCTCTGTCTCCACCATCAATTCTCACGGAGTTAAGTTCTTCAAGGATATCTCACCAGGTCCACACGAATCCGAGCTACGATTTCGTCTGCTACATTTATGGGAGGCTAGAAACTAAAAAAATAGGGGTCTGAAAGTGCTCCTCATCGATGAACAGGTTCATGTGTTATCCAAACTTTAAATTATATTACAATAATGGGGTATCTTACTTTCCTCTCTTCTTTAGCTTTCTAGATTGTTTCTGTATCTTGGTTCTGAAAAAGTAGATTCTTCAGAAAATATGTGTATATTGATTTTGTGTATGGAGTGTGGCCCCATTTTGTTTAGCATACCTAAAATAAAAGTAGCTTCGTTGATGATGATGATGCAGTGTAAAGGATGATTATGAAATGGTGTTTCAATTCCTTAATTACCGAGTTGAAACTGTATAGGTATCTCCCTTGGCAATTTCACCGAGTCAACTATTCATGTTCAAGTACTTATCGAACATGTGAGATATCCTCTCTGAGTTTGTTTTTCCTTACTTTGTCTCTTCAACTCTCCTGAAATTATTTCTTGCAACATTTTTGTTTGTTTATATTTTTTTAATTTGGTCGTTCTATTATGATGAAAAGGGCAGGCCTATAGCTGCTACCACCAGAACAACATATGCATCTGTATAATCTTCTATAGAAGCTCCTTTGCTGGAGTTTGTATTATTGTAGATTTTAAGATAGCCTTCTCACTTCCTTGAAATTTATTGTTTCTGAGTTTTGAATTATTTGTCTGTTATTCTACATACAGAGACTGTCATGAACAAATGAAGCACATATTACTCTTACTCTTACGTAAGGGTGAGAATGGAGAAATACATGTGGGTGTAAGGCGTGCAATGTGACAGCAGGGAGATGGCCATAATCTATTATATCGAGCCACCACATACATCGTGGAGTATTGTCAACTGGATGGCACACCATTCAACAAGTACCATGTTTTGCAGTCTACGGTAAACCAGCAAGATCTATTTTGGTTTAAGTATAACGAACATGACAACTTTGATTCTTTGATGTTTTTGTTAAGTCTGATACCTGCAATGTTACTTACTTAATGTTCATACATATTTGTTTTGTTTGAGACAAAGACAGGTTCATCAGTGTGTTAAAATAGCTACTCCATAGGCATGAGATTTAAAATGATATTTGATACTGAAGTGTTTATTTCTGTTTGATTTAAGATGAGCTTCAATCTGGTATGAAATTCGGAGGTTCAGCTATTGTAGTAGTTGCAAGAGCTGCGCTTTCTAAAACGGCTTTGGTTAAAAGCCTTTGCCTTCAGCCTTTACCTGCAAAGATGGCATGATTGCTCTCATGGGGATGCCTGCAGACGTGAGTCTTGGTGTTTTTAGAGAACATGCCATTAATTCTTCGACTTCATGGTTTTTAGCGGTCAAAGTTGCGGTACCTTTCATACATATGCTCATGAAATCTGTGTTGATGCCTAAAACAGCCACAGCTATATTCATCAGAGCTTCACTCTTGGGACAGCTCATTGTGTCAAGCTGAACATTACGGTCTCAGAGCGGCGGCAGTTGCGAAGTCTACTGTTACTGGTTCTACATACAATACGATCTCTGATTGTTCAGGTTTTGCCATAGGAAATTGTGGTGCTGGGAAAGGAGCGACATGTTTATTACTACCTCCGTTTCACTTTACTTGTCGTTTTAGGTTTGTGCACACAGATTAAAGAAACATTCAATTTTACATATTTTCTAGATAAAAACCCAATTACCTATACATTTCAACCAATAAAAAAATAGAATAACATATAAAATTAATAAATTCTGCATTGAAACTACAAATCGACACTTATTTTGAAACGAATTTTTTTCTCTACAACGACATATAAACTGAAACGGAGGGAGTACAATGTAATAGTAATAGGCGTTGACCACAAGCTTTAATTGCTGCAAAGAAGAAAGGCATGAAATGATTTTCTCTGTTGTGTATTTATGATTGTGTAAATGAGGAACCCAGATGAGGAAAATAATAAATGGAGAGGCTATAGAAACGATCAAATGATATATTTCTCATAGTTGCGTGAGAGTTAAGCAATGTAAAATAAAAGTGCACATGGTAAAGAAAAAAAAAGCATGAGTAAAATATTTTCTTAACTCTAAAATATTGAACTGTTTTTGTTTTATCATTTAAATAAGAGTCAAGTAAAGAAATGTCTTTTAAATTAATGATAACAGACAGATAGATATTGATGATTTTATTTTCATCACTGCTAACATGATAACATTTTAAACATATACAATTTACCAAGAAATATTACAAAATATTTGGAGTCCAACTAACATTGGAATACATAAAATTATAATTATTTCCCAATCATAAATACTATTTAGTAAACATGTGAAATTTGAGCATTTTTGTTAGCTTGGGTTATATCATGTTGAAAGTTGTTGAAACATATTTAAGATTTAATAAAATTATCAAGTTTAAAATATAGTAGTTAGCTGAAATATTATAAAAGTAAGAACAAAAACATGTATTACTTTGTTTTCTTATTTGGATTATAAAACTAATATTCAAAACATATTTTCTAAGCGTACATACCTAAATAAAGTACATATATTAATTTGGTGCTAGCTCACCACTAGGAGTGGGAATGTCTACAAGAGTTCCTAAAACCATTCTAGAAATCCTTTTGCATTTGTAGCAAGTTTCTGTGGTCAACTTTGATGTATAATATTGTGACGTCGGACCTTCCACGCCTAATGGCTCTTCTATGCCCGTTCACTTGGCGTATGGGTCCCATTCCATGCAGCAAATGGTACATTAATTTTTTGGAAGCTCGAAAGTTTTGTTTACTGATCACGCAATTACCACATGACTTTCCTCTGTGTTTTGGTTTCATACACACGATACCGCGAATAACTTCCCGGTTGGTCATCCATCCTTTCACTATTTCACCATAAGCACGTTTAACCTTGGAGTTTTAAATAAATTAATAACTGTAAAGATAAGTGCACTTTGGTGATATAAATATCCAAATCAATTATCTTAAGTTTTTCCATAGATAACAGAAATCAAAATGTTACAGATATTGTATTTAAGTAACTTTTTCGAGACACACTAAGGTTAGGCGGTCACTTTTAGAAATACTTTATCCTATCTCTCAAACAAATGGTTTTAGTTTTAAAATATTTTGATTGCTTTCTAAGAAGCAAATTTAAAACCTTTTTTGTTGACACACAAAAAAAAAGTTTAGAAGTTTCTTTTTTAAACAATAACAGGTTTGAAACTTAAAGCAAAAAGCTTATTTCTTAAGCTTTTGGATGATGCTATTTTGACATAACAAAAATTCAGTGTTGGCATTAATCGTGGAGATGTGAAGCTTATTCTATGGGACAACCAAGCAGTTATATTCAAGCACTTCAAAGCTTAAGTAAATAGAGATATAAAATTGTCGTAGTAACAAACATTATCCTAAAATATACAAAAGTTAAAATCAATACAAACTTAAAGATCTGATACATATTGATTAATAATTTATATTTACATGAAAGCTAATACTCGCCTTATCACCAGCTACACAATTTTTATTTTGACAAAACAATAAAAATCATCAGACTTCAAGTGAATGATATGAGTAAAGTTCATCAATTAGAGCTAAACCTCTTATTTACAATTCAAAAGATTATAATCAAGTAACCACAACTATAAATAACTTTCTGACATCTTCTAAACTGTATATGTATTCTGAACTCAGCCTTAATATTTTAGCCAACTAATAAAAATATTTTATTACAAAAAGTATGAGAAAAAACTATATGCAACATTTAAACAACAAAATTCAGAACATGTATCATCTCATATATTATATCTTACTGACTAAATAGTTTATAAACATATAAAGCTTCTACGATATTTGATATTCACACAATAAAATAGTAATTATCCGCGCGTAGCGCGAAAAACGACCTAGTACTAATAAAATTACAAGTACCAACAATACGAATTGTAATGTTGCTACGGATGAAGAAATAAATAAAGAAATACTAAAAGATAACGTTCATTGAGTAGAAGAGTTATATGATTAAGCGTTACTAAAAGTAAAAAAATATATGAAAAGCAGGCAGTGTGATACTACAACCGTACTGTGACGTTCATCGAAGAATGTCTAGTGCTATGGTGAGCTTTCGAAAAATCACAAAAGAGCAAGTTGGGAAACTTGGTGTGAATTGAAAAGGACCCTACCAGATGTCTCGAGTTGTACACCCTATAATCTGTGAATTGGTTGTAATGGATGAGATATCCGTGCCATGTCTTTGGAATTCTATTAACTTGCGCAAATACTATTACTACTACTAAAAAGAGCACAGTACCTTCAACTTCATACTTTATAAAAAGAAATTATAGTAAGGTTTACTCCCATTCAGGACATGTAGATAAACTATTTTGGATACATCTATTAATAAGCACATTCATATACAATTTGGTTATAAAAATAGAAGCAATTACGTAAAGGAGATTAAGTGCTTATAAATACTAGACAAGTGACCGTTCCCAAGTTCCCAAGTCCCCAAGCACTCAAAATTGACAAGTGACAACATTGTTGCATAGGAATTTTTGGGAAGGTAAACATGCATATGAGATTAATAGCCTACATAGGACTTCGTGTTGGAACTATTTTTGAACATTGTGAACAGTGTATTCATATGTCAAAAATAGTTTTATTTGAATGAAAAATAAATTTTCAATGTGTGTGACTTGAGAAACTTGTACAAAGTAACAAATACAAACATTGGATATTGATTGGATTTGAATTTTGATTTGTTAATTGTACTACATGTTCATTAACTTAATTTTATAAATCAAATATATGTTGAGTTTTTATATTGATACAATATAAAAAAAAGAAATTCATTTAAAAAGTATATTGTTTTGTTTGAGTTGGTCAAATAATAATAATGTTGCTCTTAATTTTTTGGTCAAAATGTGAAAAAAATTCACATAATATTTGACAAGAATTAAAGTTTCTATTAGTTCACCATGGAAATTTCATTTCTATGTTGAAAATGAAACTTGTGTTTCTCATTATTTTTCTATAAAAAAAGCTTGGTAGCTTTATAAGAAAGAGATCATCCAACACATCCAATAACAAAGAAAATAAACAATTCTCCCACTTAAAATATTTATGCTAGTATTTTTTATTTATTTGTGTCCGAAAGTAAAACACAAAAGAGTCAAAATGTGGTTGTTGAAACCGTCGTGTTGCACTTTCGCTTTATTTTTCAAATTGTTTTGAATCAAAAGTGTGATTTGTATAATCTATTTTTGATTTACTTCTGGTTTAACCAAGATTGTATTCTTGCTAAATTATATATAAGATAAGTGGACAAGCATACTTGTTTGATGTTTCGATATTTTGCCCTAATTTAATTGCTTTAACGTTTTACTCTTTAAAGATTTCATTTTGACATGTTAACTTTTGTTAATAAATTGTCAAATATGTTATTTTTAGATTGGTCAAATATGTGTTAATGCTTTGACTTTTTTTTATTTAATTATCAAGAATGAGTAACATTTTTTTATTGTTACAGATTTTCTCATTATGGTGTAACATAATTTAATAATTAAGTATATAGATGACCAAGAGAGAAGAAAAAAATGATTTAAGGTTCAAGTCTAGTGAACTGGAAAAAAAACAAGTTTTGAGTATGTTCAAATATACCATAGTTATAAACAACAGTTTAATCTTTAAGAGATCAAATGATAGAGATGGATATGGATTCATGAGTCGACGCCCCACATATGAATCATTTGCCATAGATAATATAATGTTGTTGATAATGATCAAAACATTCATATTTCGTCAATGCTTTAACGTGAGCCGTATAAAGATTGACAATGAAAAAAAAAGAGAATTTCGTATTAATATGTTGAAACTAACATGTATATTGTAGTTTCTGAAGTCAATATGATTGAGAATAACCATATATAATGGTGATTTTGATGCCATAAATAATATCTTGTAATGATATGTATATTTGCTAAAAATCAAAAACATGTTTTTGGAAAATCTAAAACATACAAGTTAGATTTAAAAATCGACTTAAGAAAACTATGAAAGTAGTTGGATGAAAAATGAAAATTATTTGAGAATGAAATACATTTTGAAGAAAAGAGTAATATTTTCGAAATTTCTTTTTATTCATTTAAATCCAAAGGAGTTGTAAAGAAAAATTTCTAAACTCTTAAGAGATGTTGAATGCAAATATGCATATTTTTTAGTTATCTCAAGGAATGTGGGAAGTTTTGCTTACCATATAAAGTCGTTGGCAAGATGCTAAATGAACTCAGTGATAGTTATCACGATATGATTTTTTAGAAAGAAAAAAAAACTAGTGTCATGTACTAAGTTTTGTTGACAACGGTTAATTTTATCTTGAAAAAGATGACAAAAATCATTAAACAGTTGATCTCGACTAATCTCAAGAGATTACGTTCACTATGATGACAACCTAGGATCTTTATAAGGTGTGTCTTGAGATCATATTGTTATATCATCAAGAGGAATGAGTTAAAGCCTATAGATTAAGATGGAGTTTGGCGGTAACTCTACCTAACTAATTGGAGATCCCCAAAAATAGGGTCAAGAGACAACTAAGTCAAACTAAATCTGCCAAAAGCACTGTAAGACTTCAGTCTATACTTAGTTCCTAAGATGATTAAACAGTGTTACATGTACGGATTAGAGGATAATCATTTGCTTTTAATGATTTGTGTCCATAGTTTTGAGTCGTTTTGTGAGTGTGAAATGGGGTCGTTTTTAGGAGAATAAAGGAAAGACTATAATCTCTAAGTTCACTTATGATTAACTAGGACTGTTCACGGCCAAAGTAAACACAATAGAAAAACCTAGTTCTGTGAGAGAATGAAATTGTGTTATAGTTATTGTCTAGGTTTACACCAAGCCCGGGTGGTTCATGACATCATGTTCACTACATGACCGAGGAAATCTGATAGTTATTAACAATGATTGATTTAAGGCTGAAAAATGTTACCAACTCATCATGCAGTGAACTTTTCGCTTGTACTCTCAAAAGTCTTTAGTTGAATCTTGTCAAGTCTTGTCTAGGAAGTCAAATTTGTGAGTCGTCTAGTGTCTAGAGTCATTTCTATTCATGTGGGAGATTGTTGGAACTATTTTGTGAACATTATGAATAGTGTATTTATATGTCAAAAATGAGTTTTATTTTTATGAAAAATATAGGTTCAATGTGTGTGATTTGAGAAATTTGTACAAAATATCAAATACAAACATTGAATATTTGATTGGATTTAGGTTTTGATTTGTTAGTTGGACTACATGTTCATTAACTTAATCTTATAAACGAAATATATGTTGATTTTTTAATAAAATATAAAAAATATATTTTTAAAGTATATTATTTTGTTTGAATTGATCAAATAATAATAATGTTACTTTTTAATTTCTTGGTCAAAATGTGGAATAAATTCACATAATATTTGACAAGAATTAAAGTTTTTATTAGTGCACCATGGATGTTTTATTTATATGTTGTGAAATTTGTGCTTCTCATTATTTTTTTATAAAAAAGCTTGGTAGCTTTATAGAAAGGAGATCATCCAATACATCCAAGAACAAAGAGAAATTTTTTTTTCCCATTTAGAATATTTATGCTAGTATTTTCTTTATTTGTGTTTGAACGTAGAACACAAAAAGAGTCAAAATATGGTTGTATCCTAGAATTTTGATTGCATAAACACAGTCCCACTAAAGACAATTAAAAAATTAAGAAAAAAGTATTCCACCTTCACACGAAATCGTTCAAGTTTATCAGATTTTGATATCAAATATTATATATTTTATTTTTGTTTTTATTACTATATAAACAATTATTCAGTTTGCCATATCGTAGAAATCACGGTCCTACACTTGGCTTTGATCTTACACAAAAAGATTACTATCAATTTACTTTTTAGTCTCCCTCCTAGTGTGTTGATCGAAAAGAGCATTCAAGTTTGTTGATTGTAGATGCTCAACTCGGCATGTGTTTCCTTGTAACGTTGGCTGAGGTATGTCGAACATTTGATCGCTGGATATCTATACATACATCAAAAATCATTTATAAATTTTGTTCCCCACTTAAAGGTTTCAGCAACAGAAAGATAAAGTCTTACTTGGGAACGTTACTTTCCGACTTGCAGGTTGGGAGACACTCCACAAGACAATCATGATTCGGTTCCACGAAGAAGGGAATCTGCATTAACAACACATTAGATTCAATGTCAATGTTATGCATCATTTTGCAGAACACCCACTGATAACAAGACTAGAAACAAATCCATAGTAACTATGCTAATATATAGCGACCGCATGGCCCACGTCTATAAGGTTTGGTAAAGATGAAACACATGTGAATTTGTAAGAGCCTTACAGAATATCGTTCCTGACCGTTCCCAAGAACCCGATGTAACGTGGATCTGTAAAGTCAAAATGCATGTGAGAAACCGAGAAAATATGACACAAAAATCACAACCACTAAGTTGATTAGAAGTATTACTTGAAAAAGCCATTGCTCCAGCGTTCCAGCATATCACCAAGATTCACAATAAATGCTCTGTATAGAGAGAAATATGTAAACCCACCAGATTGACAAATACTAATGCTGATCACACACACACAGGTAGGGGCACATGTAATTTAACCAAACAATCTTAAGCTAGTACGAGTAGCATTCAAGGTTTAATAGATGATGGACCAAATGAACAATAATTATTCGTTAATACCCTTTAATTGGTGGTACATATTCCCACTTCTGAGGCTTCGCGTCCTTATCTTTGCATATCTGTCATCAAGTTTTTGCAATTTCTCTTAACTAAACCCATTATTGTCAAAAGTTATATGAATAGCAAAAAATGTTATGGCTAGTACGTACCTGGAGTCCCATTACACCATCAGTGGCTAATAGAGTCATCATTCCGAAATCAGAATGTGCTCCACATGCGTATATTCCTTTTGAAGGATCAGAAATTCCTAAAGGTAACAATAAAAAGAAGCCACGGGTTAAGTAATAATAATCTTCTGTGAGCTTCATAACAAAATATATTTACCTTGATAGTGTAGTAATCGCATAGTTGCAATAGGCTTTCCAAGCATCTTCGGTGTATCAAAGTAATTCACGTCCAAATCGAGTGCTAACGCCAATAGTCTTGCAGTCTCCTTAGAAACCCTCCTGATATTGCAGAAAAATGGTTATCATATATGTAAAATGATTTGTTCCTAGAGTTAGTTTTGTTTCTCAAGATTGTCAGCAACGCAGATAATATATTCAACCCCCAATCAGAAATTCTAAACCAAAGATGAGAGCTTACAATGCTTCTTGATGATATTTCTCCATGGTTTCTCGCCAACCGGGTAAAACATCTACACAAGAAATTCAAAAAAAAAAAAAAATTATACAAAGAAATGGAAATTAACCAAACAAAAAAGAAACACTAACCAGCATCAGGCCAACGATTAGGGCCATAGAATGGCTTGTCCCAGTGAGGATCATCTTGAGGAACTTCGATTCCAATGTAATAACCCTCCTTATGATCCCCTAAATCGACAAGAAGGTTATAAGAACTAAAAGATTAATTTCGAGATTATTAATTTAACAAAACACTATTTGATCTTAAAAGTGGTCACACATGGACGAACCATTAACTTGATTCTCAGGATCAAGTATCTCGTCAAGAACAGGTGTATAGCCTCTGTGCTTTTCGTTTCTCAAAACTTTCATCTTCTCCTCCAAAGGAAGAGCGAAAAACTTCTTGCTCTGCTCGAAAACATCCTCCATCAACTCCTCGTTGATTCCATGATTAACCACATAGAAAAATCCAGAATCCACACATGCCTGAATCAAAGAACAATTTTAAAATTATAAATTTATGGATAACTACATAAATAGAGACGTAACCTGTTTGACGGAAACAACAGAATGATGAAGATCATCGTCAGAGAGATCGATGCAATTAAGAGATGAAACTTTCATGGTTGAATCTTGCAGCTCCTCCTTGGTGTGGTTCTTCTCCATCTCTCTTTCTTGAGAAGACGAAGGAAAAGTGGCGTTGTCGTTTTGTTATTCTTTCGACCTTAGGAATTTCTATAAGTTCTATAGTACTACTATATTGCAACCGCCACCACAATATCAATTTCCAAACCGGTCTCTCCGCCCAATGTGTCTGTTTGTACGACCAATACTTCTTTTTTTGCTGACGGAATTAGTTTTGTCGGTCCACGTTCATCTTTTAGCCATAATGAATCTTCGTGAACCATATAAAATAATATTTTATTTATTTATGTTATATTAATTTTTTCTTATATGGGTATAGATTTCCTAGACATGGGTGGACAGAATCCAAGAAGGGATCAGAGAATAGTTTAATATTATGTCCTTGATAAATCCAAGGTAGTTTGGTTGAATTATATTTCTCGATATATCCAACGGAAACTACGGCAAAGTTCGATGAATTCAAACCGATCGTATCTGATAATTTTAAGGGCTTTTTCCGACAAAGTGACAAGATTCACCGGATAGATTGTCCATTAGGCAGTCACGTATTCTAAGCCGTTCACTAGAAAAAGAAAGCTTACAACAGAAAAAAAGCTTACAGCCATGTTTTTTTTTCGAGGCTAAAAAATAAATTTCGTGGCTATGTGGTACTTTCACCACGAAAATCCATGAAACAACAATCATAGCTTAAAGCCACGATTTTATCCCAAAATTTTCGTAACTGAAAAAAACCACGTTTTGCGACAAAAATATTCATGTTACGTAATAAATCGTGACTAAAACATATCTTTTAAAAAAGTATTTAAATAAAACTACAAATATAAAGAAAAATACAAAATAAAAATTTAAAAGCAAATATTTTTATATATTGAAACTGATTTACAAAATTAAAATTGGTTTAGCAAATTAGACAAAATTAATATTGACTTAGCAAATTAAACCAAATTAAACCACTTTTAGCAAAAAATATCTAAACCTAAGCCTAAGCGCCTGCCGCCTACTACCTCCTCACCAAAGCCTACCAAGGAGATATATTACATCTCTCTACAAGGTCCATCAAATAAAGGATTCGGCCCACTTAGCGAGCTCAACTAAATTTTATTGGGCTTCAACCTACTCGACACTCACACTCAGTCATATAGTTTTACTTACTCGGCGCCACGAACTAAGTACACGAGATCGACTTGACAACTCGAACGCTCGACCTAGTTGCTTGGCTCGTAAAGCACAACTAGGCCCTTTAGGTCAAACCAACCTAGGACGAACAAAAGAGGTTTATCTATAAAAAAGGAAGAAGAGCAACCAAGAAAAGGGAACCAAAAACATACATAAAGACTAGCGGTTAGAAATTATGGTTTTACTCTTTTACTTTTCTCACCGAGTTGTATTTTCCCGGCTAGCTTAGACGAGTACCGTCTTGTTTTCTCTTGTTCTTATGACTTGTAAACCGTTACTCTCTTCTGGTCAATAAACACCTTCGGAATAACCCACCGTCGAGTTTTGTTCATCTCTTTACTGAGTCCGATCAAACTCAGATTCAACAGTTGGCAATCACCATGGGACATTACGAAGTAGCGTTAACATGATCAGCATGAAAACCAACGATTCCACCTCTGGAAACGACCCTGCTCCAAAAGCAGCAGCTTCGAACATGACCAATATCATGGATATTATCATGGTACACTTTTTTCAGCAGAAAGAGGCGTAGAAGGCGATAACGAGCGTCTTGCCGCGCTAGTTCCTGCCATCACACTCCCGACCGGCGATGTAAGCAACCCCTGACGATTCAGATACAGCTTTTCAACACCAAACCGACGGCTGGTGTCGATGAGCAAACAACCAATGTTGCAAACCTCGTGCCATGAGATGCAGAGCAAACAACCGACAACTTAGACCCAACAACGAGCCGCTAAATTGCTGAGCTTCAACTTTTGTTGCAAGACATCCACTCTAAATTCCATTACATAACAAGCTTGGCCCCACATATTGAGCGAGTCCTAGCCGCGACGCTCAAAACACCCTTCTCGATATGGATTATTGATGTAAAGATCCGGCCAGTGGACAAAATTCGTATTCCATCTTACTTCGGTGACTCCGACCTGACCGATCACGCAACCGCTTTCAATATAGCGATGGGGCGAGTACATTTTACCGGAGAAGAGAAAGATATCAGATTCGGCCAACTCTTTGTCGAGAGTCTCACCGGACTGGCCTTAACCTAGTTCTCCCAGCTAGCCGAGGATTCCATCGACAACTTACATGACCTGTCAGCCGATTTATTCAAACATTACATCATGTTTACTCATTAGGGAGAAAAAGCTTCAAGCTTGTGGGGAATGTCTCAAACCCTCGGCGAGAGCCTGCACGATTTCATGGAAAAATTTAAGGTTATAGTATCAAGGGTGGAAATTCTTGACCATACGTAGTGGATACCCTGCAAAATGCGCATTGGTACACTCTAAGTTTCTTGATGACTTTTATGTGTACCCAATAACCTCTCTATAAGATGCTATCGCCATATCTAATAACTTCATTAGAATGGAAGAAGAAAGCATGCGATCCTCAACAAGCAAAGCGAGTTAAATCAGGCAATAACAAAACCAACTAAAGCTCATCAAGAGCCTCGCTAGCATTCCAATAGCAAATCCGACAAAAAGAAGAGCTTTGTATATGTTGTCGACGAGGAGGACCAACCTAGCTCGACTATTGTTGTCCGAGAGAAATGATGGAATATTTGGGAAATGGATGTTGACGAAAAGCTGCAACCCCTGGAAACCCTTACAGTTCCTTCGACGAGAGCAAGTTATGCTCATAGCACAAAAACAAAGGTCACAATATGAAGGAATGTAAACATCTACAAGAAGCCTTTAGGCAGTGTTTAAAAACGGCAACACCAACATCAAACCGCCAAAGCCAAATCTGATGAACAAGAACATGAGTTGGAGCAAAAACAAAGATAAAAAATCTATCCAAAATCCCAAGGGAGGCGGTGCAAGGCGAGTCCTCGCAGGGTGACGAAGTCGCCGCCCCTCAGAATCATGTTGACTCAGCTCCGGATGAGGAACATCCGAGAAACAAAAAACATTTTTTTTCGTGATCCACGCTGGACTTGCAACATCTTCTGTCAAAGAATCGCAACCACACGATTTACGTACCTTACTTGAGCTTAAATCGACACGACCGAGTAGCAGTTCAGTAAATACCACCGACCTGCAAAACCAAAATCAACAACTCAAAGAAGAGGAAATTGGACATATCGGATGCCCATCACGAACTCGAAGCAAAGAAGCACGACAAACTGGTCTGTGTCACTTCCTCCAGTCCTCGCCAAAAAATTGTTGCCGACCAAAAGAAACTATGACCGAGCAACAAACAGCCCATGTCTGAAGTGGTCAACCTTAGGCATAATCTCAATTCCAACACCAAAGACTTAAGGAAAAATCCTGATAAACCCAAGGCTATCGACTTGCAAGCAAAGCTCAAACAGTCGAGAGCCGAGAAAAATGGAGATTGATCAACCTAGAACCGATGACCTCAACAATAAGTTAACCCACACCAGGAACACCGATATGAGGCGTACACTCAACTGAACGTCATTATGGGTGGATCATCTTCATGTAGAGACTCAGTCAGATCAGTAAAAGACTTGGAGAAACAAGCAATAACTGCACAATAATGGCCTTCCAAACCGGAGAACAGTCACCAAATAACTTTCTTTGCTGAAGACGCCATTGGTGTTCAAACACCACACAGCGATCCCCTTATAGTGGAGATCGGCATAGGCGATTACGAGGTTAAAAAAGTTCTCATTAATATTGGGAGCTTGGTCGACTTCATATTTAAAGATGCAGTTGAGAAAATGGGAGCCGACCTTAGGTACATGAAGCAATCGAGTCGTTCTCTACCTGGTTTCAACGGATACGCCGAGACAATACTAGGGACATTCGATTTTCCGTAGACGCTGGCGAGATCACTCGGACTGTCAAGCTCTCCGTAATTAATACTAAAGCCCCTATAACATGATCCTCGGCACTCCGTGGATCCACTCGATGAAATCGATCCCGTTGACCTATCATCAATGCATAAAGTTCCTCAGTAGAGGCATACGAATCCACACTTCTAGAGGAGACATCAGGCGGCGAGGAATCTCAAAGTCGTCAAAGTAAAGATCCAACGATCGGTGTCTCACATCAACACAGTGGCAAAGCCGATTTAGAAGATCTGCCCTTTAAAGGAAAAAGATCTTTAGGTCGGCTTTGACGATACAGATCCCAATAAGATGATTAGGGTCGATGCCTATTTAGCCAACGATTTAAAGGACAAGATCGTCTCTTTCCTAAGGGATAACGTCTCAAACTTTGCTTGGAAAACATCAGACATGAAGGGGATTGATCCAGCCATTGCCACACACGAGTTTAACTTCGACTGTACTTTCAAACCAATCAGGGAAAAAAGAAGAAAGCTTGAACTCGAGCGATAAAATGTCGTCAATGAAGAGGTCAACCATTAACTCAGCGTCGGGTCAATCACTGAGGTATGATACCCAGAATGACTCGCTAATCGTGTCATCGTCAACAAGAAGAATGGTAATAGCGCGTTTACGTCGATTTCACCGATCTGAACAAAGCATGTCCTAATGACAGCTTCCCTCTCCCACATATTGACCGACTAGTGGAATCGACAGCCGGTAATGAGATGTTAACATTCAAGGACTCCTCATCGGGTTATAAACAAATTATGATGCATCTAGACGATCGAGAAAAAACCGCATTCATAACAGACAAGAGAACATATTGCTACATGGTCATGCCTTTTGGCCCGAAAAAAATGAGGAGGCGAATTAGCAACGACTAGTCAATAAACTGTTTTCTAAGAAACTAGGGATCACAATGGAAGTCTATATTGACAATATGTTGGTTAAATCGTAACTCACGACCACCTAAATGAAACCTTCTATATATTGAACGAGTGCGGCATGAAATGAATCCATCCAAATGCACGTTCAGTGTTATGTCCGGTTAATTCCTTGGCTACATCATCACCCAAAGCTGAATTAAAGCCAATCCAAAACAAATCTCCGTGATACTCGATCCCTCCAGTTCAAAGAACATCAGAGTAGTGCAATGAATAAACGGTCGAGTAGCAGCGCTCAACCAATTTATCTCCTTGTCGACCAATAAGTTCCTTCCTTTTTACGATATCTTGCGCGGAAACAAGACGTTCATCTGGAAATACAGGTGCGAGGAAGCTTTCAATCAGTTAAAGAAATACTTGACGACACCGCCATTGTTGTCTAAACCCAATGAGGACGATACGTTGTACCTCTACATCGTTGTCTCGTCGACGGTGGTCAGAAGCGTCCTTATCAAAGAGGATTGAGGAGAACAAAAACCTATATTCTATATGAGAAAACAAATGACCATCACGGAGACACACTACTCAACACTCTAGAAGATGGACCTTGTAGTAGCTACCTTGGCGGGAAAGCTCAGGCCATATTTCCAATCCCACTCCATCGTCATTCTGACTGATCAACCCCTTTGAACGGTCATGCAAAATACCAAACAATCTCTCATCGCCAGACTCCGCTTAACAAAGGCTTTCAAAGCCAACCGAGTCAGTACCTACTGTGACTCACAACTCGTCGCAAACCAGTTCAATGGAGACTACGATGCTAAAAACGAACGGGTGGACACATATATAAAAGTGGTTCAAGACCTCGCCAAGGAATCTTAGTTCTTCGAACTCACGAAGGTTCCATGAGGAGAAAACGTCTTCCTTAACGCATTAGCTAAACTCTGTATTAATCTTAAAGATCAGATTCGAACCATCCTAATCCACTGAATCAATCAGCCAAGCATCAAGTTAGCCTCGCCTCCGCCTCCGAAACAGATAACATGGGATTGGACTCCACTTCAGAAAATGTCGAGGAATCGGTACCCGAATGGAGACTCCCCTTTATCGAGTACCTCGCCAATGGCACACTGCCATCCAAAATTCATTTCCCGACTAAATTACTGCAAACCACCACCTTGCCTTACCCATTTATGCGCTCAGCAATTGACATAGTCGGTCCTCTGCCGATATCACGGCAACGAAGCTTCTTGCTAGTCATGACCGAGCACTTCACAAATTGGATGGAGGCCAAGGCTTTCATCCAAATCACAAACAAGGAAGTATAGTGTTTTGTTTGGAAGTATATGATATGCCGACACGGTCTCCCTTACGAAATTGTGACTAACAACAGCTCGCAGTTCACATCGAACAAGTTAAGGGGATTATGCGATATGTAGAGGATCCGCCTCACTATGTCAACACCGAGATAAACACAAGGAAACAATAAGACTGAGGCGACAAACAAAGTCATCATCGATGACATCAAGAAATGCCTCAACCTCAAGAAGGGTCACTGGGCAGATTAATTTGATGGAGTCCTTTGGTCGTTCCGAAAAACGCTAAAAGGTGCAACCAAGAAAACCCCCTTCTCCTTGTCCTACGGCTTCAAATCAATAGCCCCTGCTGAAGTAAACATGGCCAGCCTTCGTTGAGCCAAGATGACCCAACACGTCAAGCTCAACAAACAAATAATATCTGATGCATTAAGGAATGGTGCAACCGATCATTGCTTTGGATCCAAAACTACAATAAGAAAGTCCGAGCTAGACCTTTTGAACTCAATGACATGGTCGTATGAAAGTTTTTGAAAACGCCAAAGAGTGGAGGGTGGGAAATCTTGGAACCAACTAGGAAAGTTCCTACAAAATTGTCCAAGTAGTCAAACCGGGTGTCTAGCAACTCGAAACATCAACTAGGGAGCCCGATCCAAGGTAATGTAACTCCATGAACCTTAGGCATTATAACATATAAGGATAACTTCCTCAAAGAGCCGAGTAAATGACACCCTTTCGTCACTTTTACTCAGAACAAAAAAGGAGAAAAGAGTAACTGACATCTTATCGTCACTTTTGCGCGGCAAAAAAAATTTACGGATGGATTGATCCTCTTTGAGGATATGTTGGCAGCCTTAACAGGTCCAGCTATAACAGAAAAAATAAACCATAAAGAATTATTCTATGGCAAAAACCCTTTGCCGAGTAAACAATCGCTGGCAACAATTAGGGCAACTGGAAACTTTCCTAAGACATATTGTTTGCGGAGAAACGGATGGCACCGTCCGCTCATCTCAGAGGGATAGTTTATGAGAAAAACATAACCTGATTTGTCACTTTTTTACAACATTGAGTAATCGACACCAACGGTCATCACGGCTCACTCTCACCACTGAACGACAGTCCGGAATGTCACTTTCGCAGCAACTGAGGAACCAAAGCGGCTAAATTACCGGGTGTGGATCCCCAACTCGCAGATATCTATGTCACTACGACAAGGCAAACCCAAGTTGTAATAACCCTCATGAGCCAATGAAATTTTGGTCAAGAAAGATTTTGCTCGACCAGTTTTGAGTTAGTCTGATCAGAATTAAAATAAAATCAACCCGGTGAATTAATGTATTGACGAGACTGTCGTATGGTCGAAAGACCTCCTCTTCAGAGTTCTGGTTGAGTGTTAATTATTATGGTCGATTTTTACTCAAACTGGACGACTTTAACGGACAGGAAATTTTTAGTCGAAAGCTGTCTAAAGATTATCGACCAGCTTCATGAATGGTTCCTGACCCGTCTTGTGACTTTCACCAACCAGCCTGCTTGATCCATTTAAATGATCATGTGATTTTCACAAGCTGCCTGCCTGCTTGGTTAATAAGTAAGTCATGTGTAAGTCACAAGCTACTAGCTTCTGCTGCTTGCAGCTTTCTTCATGTGAGGAAAAGGACATCAGCTTGGCTTCTGAGAGTGATGAAACAAGTCGCCACCTGTCATCTCCCTGCCTTGATGAGTGAAACCCTCAGCTGAATCAACCTCTCAGCTATTTATCTCCTTCATTAAGCTGCTTGGTCGTCCTTAACCTGCAGAAAAACCAGAGAGAAGCAAAGAAAAATCAGAGAGAAAAAGAGAGGAAAAATTAGAGACAAAAATCTGAAAAAATCTGTAAACACCTTGAATGAATTTCTTCCATCCTCTTGTTCAGTCTGTTTCTGTGTGGGAGATCAGAAGGTGAGATATCCAGAATAAACCCTAACTCGTATTCTGTTTCTGATCTGAACCAAAGCTTGATGTCTCTTTGAAAACAGTTAGGCAGTTGAGTTTAGTTTGGTGAGAAGTTCCAACCGAGATCATCTAACCGTCAGTTGTTGTGGTAAGCTTCAGTTTGTTGCTTCACTCATGTTTGAACAGAACTAATTGATGATATCTTAAGCTACTGTCTGGATCATTTGTCTAAGCTCTTGTACAATTCAGTTTAGTTTAGTTTTGGATTAAAGCAGTCTCATTGAACTTTTAACTAATATGATTTGAGCTGATTGGACTTAATCTGAACTATATTAATTTTATTCCAAACTGAATTGATCTTGGTTTGATCTTAACTGAACCAAGCTGAGATATTCTTGAACTGAAATAATAAAGCTTGTCCTGAACCGAACTGATAGGAACTGACTTAAGTTTCTTTTTCAGAACTGAAATATTGGATTGTTGATCTTCTGAGCCGAATTGCTGTGTTTCAGGTCAGTGGCAGAGATAAGCTTGAGGGATCAGCCTGGTTCATCAAGTAGAACCGTTTTCTATCCAGGTAAGGACTTGATCATGGACTGATCATTTTATTAGAACCACATAGTACATATGTAAGCTAATGAACTGAAGCAAGTGACTAAACCTAGTACTTGTGTTCTGTTTTAATTAGTTGGTTGTGGAGTTTTGCTAGCTCAGTCCAGTGACTGCTTGTAGCCGCTCAGTCACTTGGTAAGCATCTTATGTTATGGTAAGATGTGTTTTCTGAAGTAACCTTAATAACCGATCAAACCTTCAACCATTCTCAGGTTTGAATTCAGATGGTCAAAGAGAGTGGTTGGATAAGCTGGACCCGTCCTTGTGATTGTTCTGATCTGAAGTTTACCGGAAGTGGAGTGTAATTAGCTTGAGCTCGTGTCTAGTCTTCCTTAGCCAATCTCATGGTTTCAAAGGTGAGTCTAGATAGATAATTAACAACTTATGAATGAGTATTGCATGATTGCCTTCTAAATATGGTTGATTGATTAAGCATTGTCTCTTGATCTATATTTAATTATGAAGTGCTTGCCTTGTGTAAACACTAAAGAATTACCAAGAATAATTCTTTGATGTTTTCCCGAGCCTTAGTGCTTGTTCTCAATTACATATATATATATATGTATATATGTATATTATTAAGCATATGAATATGAGTCATGTGAAGTCTTATTAGATTCACTCTCCCTAAAGACCCTGCATTACCGTGACTTGGTCCTGAGAATGGAACAAGGTCATGAAGACACGATGATGGGGTAGCCCCCTGGAGGCCGTGTATTGCACGGTGATGCAGTCTCGGATGTTCATAAGGACGTTCGAGGATGATGGTAATGCTAAATCAGTAAGTACGGTTAGACTTTGTGGTTTATCCGATCTAGTATATATATTGTATTTATATATGAGTGAATGACGTGTGACATGGGGGTTATGTTTAAGATAGGATTTACATCGATTGAATGATATGCCTTATATATAATAATTAAGGAATGTATTTTCTCTGCATTCAAATGGTGTCGACAGCTCGGGATACTATTGATATGTGTTGGGTGTTGGATTAGACTCACTGAGTAATTAAACGAGTTACTCATGACTCATTTGATATGCAGGTAACCAGTAGGCGAGAGACCTATACTCTAGGACGGGAAGGAACATCATTAGCTAATTGTAGTTTTATTATCCTTGCATAGTAGTTTTGATATATCTTATGTATAACGTTTGTTGACCAAAAATCTAGAGATTAATGGAAGGGCCCCCATCTGGGGTCTAAGCCGTGGTCGAAGTCCTTCGTCGTTCTGGCCACGTCCTGGCTGAACCCTCATTTTTTCGCCCTTATCTATAATTTCGCCTAAAGGCGAGGGCTATCATAGACCTTAGCTTACGACTACCTTAGTCAATTCCTAGCTTAGATCCTTTCAACTTATATGCATCGAAAAGTTCTCTACTTAACCATTGGGTAAATCAAATTTAATACTTGTTCTGTCGAATCATCTCAGCCTCGGTTAGTTTACTCAACTACCAACTAGCTTAGACGTTGATCCTAAACCCTTCCAAGTCATACGAATTGGAGGTCCCATTCCCCTAAGCTATGCTTTCTATGTCTATGTGAGTATTGCTAGATCTTACCTTTGCCACATCCACAGAGCTTGTTAGCTCATTGGTCTAGCTGATCCGGCTGACTGAGCTAGTACATCCAGCTCATCGAGCTGACACACTTGAGCTGAGCTAAGACCGAACTGTTCCCAGCAGCCATATACTTTGTCCAGCTATTTTACACCACGACCAGCTGCCATGAACTCATGTCCATCTCCATGTACATACATGAAACATTCCCTTTGGTACTTAGCCATTCAACCAACCATCCCCATAGACTAAGTAACCTCTGAGAAGTCTTCATTCGCTAAGGACATGCATCGACCCTCTTCTTGACTCATGCGCTATCCAGCATCCTTTTACCCTATAGATTATGGTACCAAGTCCATATTTTGGACTAACAATGCCATCAGATCTTAAGTCAATCAACCAACCACCCCACATGACCCAGAACTGATGAGTCTTCATCCTTACCTAACCAGCCATGGAGCTGTGTCCCAATCAAGCCGATATGTCTTGTTCTTATCAACCGATGTATCTTTTGATCAAGTAGGTATGACACCTTAACCCATATTCTATGGATCAGATCGTCACAACCATAGATCCCATTCCTTTGAGTCAATTCGTGATTAACCCAAACTCATGAACCCTGACTCCTCATTGAAGTTTGGCCGATGCATCACATTTGTGGGAACCAAAATTCGCACAGTCGATTTCCGTTGATTTAGGAAGGCAAGGTGAACCTAGCTTTCCTAGAGGCCCCGAATGTTTGCTAAGCCAAAAACGTCAAGCGAACAAACAGTGAGAACAAACGATATGACAATGAATTAGTAAAGACAAAAAGAGAACAAAGAGGATCTTATTCCGAATCTGCGATTTGAGCGTTACAAAAGGTATAGCCTTGGCGGAAAGAGCCGTCGGCGAGTTCCTAGTTCTAACCTTATAAGACCTGAATAACCTAGTTGCCCTAAGTGCTATGCCTAATTGCCATAAGTGCTATGCTTGCTCTGAGTAAGAATTTTTGTGTCTCCCCTGCAACCTCAGCTTCGAAGCTCTTATATACTCCTCCCAAAGGCGGTTTACTCTTTCCCTTTCTACCCTCGGTCGAGTATATCGCTTCAAAAAAATATTCCTTTTTCCTTCGATCTTCGTGATTATCTTTCGGAACTTAACATTTATCTTCTGAACTTGACATTTATCTCTTTCATACTTAACATTTATCTCTTAAAAGATAAACCGTCATAAAGGTTGGGCTCAATTTTGGGTAAAACCACGAGTGGGTTTTTAGCCGATTTTTAAACCTTCTCGGGCAGTTTTTCGACTTAAGCTTTTTACGTTTTTATCGAAAGACATTCCTGAAATAACGCCGTCCCTGAAGAGAGTTAGAATCTCTCGTATAGTCCAGGCAACTTTAGGTGTTTAGTCAACCGTTGCCGTTTTACACGATCGATGCAAACTTTATATGAGGGAACGAGTTCTTACGGTAAAGTTCCAACATTAATCTCGATCGAGACAAAACAAATATGAGGATGGGAGTTATGAGGATGGGATAAAAATTGATTGATTGATCCAACTCGCCGAATGGGCGCGGTGGATTGCTTGTGTGACCCAACTCGCCCATTTGGTGAGTTGGGCGTCTTGCTCGATCCAACTCGCCGAACGGGCGAGTTGGTCATCGTGTTCGTTCCAACTCGCCCATTTGGCGAGTTTGTCAGCCCACGCTGCCCAACTCGCCAGTTCAGCGAGTTTGTCAGCCTACACTACCCAACTCGCCGAATGGGCGAGTTGGTCGGCCCACGCTGCCCAACTCGCCCTTTCGGCGAGTTGGGTGGTTCATCCGGTCCAACTCGCCTTTTCAGCGAATTGGCTGCTTGGTTGGTTTCGTGCTCCGTTTCTCTTGAGTCTTTAGCTCGAGAACTTTTGTCGGGATGGTGTTGAGATAGCTTTCGTTTGGAAACACAAATTTTAGACGTTGATTTCGAGTGTACCGTTTTTGACCCCAACAGTTAGCCCCCCAGCACGCAAGTTTCAAGCACGATTCTTGCGGGCAAGTGAGGGTGTTAATCGGAATCCATGGTAAAAAAATTGATTTTTCTCGAAATTGTTTTCCCGATTATTTTAATGCAGAAAATCCTTCAACTTTTGTTTCTTCTATAAACATAGCTTCCAATTTTCATTCTCTCCACTCTCTCCCATTTTCTTAGGTTCTCTTTGCATTTTTTCTTAAAATTTCTCTCCGCCGAGATGTCTTCTTCTAGCAACTTTCAGAGGTGAGGTGATGTCGAGATGGGCAACGCCGCCGATGCAAGTTCGTTGGATCTCCCTGCTGCTGGAGCCGTTCCAACTCATATTACGGAATTTATTTCCTTTCAGAATGAGTTGGCTCGTCGCGAGGCCGAGGAGATGGCAAACCTCACACGCGGCATGCCTCCGAGACCTGTGGCTCCAGCCGATGCCTTGAATCTCGAGGTTCTCCTGTATGCGATGCTGTTCCTTCCGGAGGAGAGATCGCCGCGTATGCGTTGGTATATGAGGCCGAGGGTCAGCCGTCAGGTTCCTCTACGACCCCGGTCCACGTCTTTGATGTGGAACCGATTCACTAATTGATGCCTCATCCCCCAGCCAAGAGGGCGATCGTCTTGGGGTTGCATACACCTAGCACGGCCGGCTACGACACCAAAGGGTCGTAAGAGACCTTGTGCTAATCCTGACGCGGCCAATAAGAGGAGGTGTATTAAGGACTCTGAGGCTGATCCTCTGCCTGCGATGGTGTCCAGACTTCGTGCCAAGGTTTGTTTTGAGAAAAAAAACCTTCTTCCTTTCTCGTCTCTCTTTCCTTTTGTGTACCGATAGTTTCTTGACCGCCTCTTTTTCTTTGCTTCAAATTTTGTCTCGTTGATTGATGGGACGATTGGTGAGTGAGGGTCAGAAGCTGATCGTCTTGCTAAGGAGTTGGCAGAGTTGCGAGAAAGGTCTTCGCAGCTTGAAGGGAAGTTGAAGGTTATCGAGGATGCTCATTCCCTTAAGGTAACTCAGTTCGAGTCTCTGATCGGCGAGCTGGAGCGGGATCTCGGGAAAACCGCGAGCTCTTTGCTTAAGGAGAAAGAAGCAAAGAAGGCTAAGTCCTCGGATTTGCACTGGCTAAAGCGTAGGATCAAGAGTGGGGAGGAGTTGTCGGTTGGTGCGATCGACGAGGCCAAAAAAGCCGTGGTGCCGAGTTTCGGACCCGTTTGGTGAGGATTATTGATTCCCTTGATTTCTTGGCGGTCATCCACGTTAGGGACTTAGCCTTGGCAGGTGTCGAGGGAGGGGTGAAAGAGGTCCAGTTGTTTTACGGTGAAGCGCCTTCGTCTCCGCGAACCGAGGAAGCCAAGATTTGTGCTCGGAGAGAGGAGTTAGTAGACGCGAACATAGACTTCGACCTGATCCTTGCGGGCCTGAAATCCGAGTGCATCCTTTCGCTTTACTCGGGTGATGCTGAGGGTCAGGATCCCATAGCCGAGGAAGTCGGAGGCGAGGCGGTTCTGAAACCGGAAGGGGTGATTGGTGAAGGTGAGGCTGCGCGTGCGGAGGATGATTGAGTTTGCAGTCTCGTGTGAGAATTTGTTTATTTTTATGTTATTGTTCATGTTTTGCTCCGACCGAGTGTGGCCGTGTTTTTATCTAGGGACTTGCCGCTTATGGCTTTGAATCCCCTTCGCATCTGCGGCTTTTTAAATGAACTCTGTCCCTTATTTTTCAAGGTTTTATCGAGCATTGATATGGTGAAGAGGGAAGGCTACGAGTTGTTGTCTCGTATTCTAACTATGGGTGAACGGCTATATTTGTGATCTGTTTCGAGAATTTTCCGCGGCGCGTAAACCCGCGGGATTTCTGAAGATACTCGAACATTAGCCAAGAGACAAATTTTGGGATCTCGTATCATGGTGTTTGATACTATGACTAGAGATGTTAGAGACCAGTGTGCTGGGTTTAGGGCAAGAACTAGGTCTAATCAAGTTCTAGGGGTTGAGATGACTACTTCGACTTACGTTTCCCGTATCGGTTTCTACCTGATTCCGTCCCGCTTTAGAGTCCACGATATGTTCTCGGCTTATGTGACTCGTATGGTAGGAATCAAGCATCTCTTCGAGGATAATTTTTAAGTCTCCCAAAAGTGCTGACCAAAATTTCAGATTTCCCTTATAGCACTATTACTGTAAGACCCGATTCTGGATTCCTCAACCCAACCAAACCGTAGCCTTAACCTATTACTTTCTATGTTTATTTCCGGTTTTAAGGCCAAATATGTGCTAAGTATTTTCCATGGTTCTGAGATTCAACAATCAGATGTACAAACAAGATCAAATAAAGGGCAAACTGATTGTATAAATAAAAATTTGAGTATTACAAATCATCCATTCGTTCTTACTAAACAAGTTGCACACTAGGCAATCATTTGTTCACAAATTGCATAATAGGCTATCAATACTACACATCTACTAGGTATGACCCATTCCCCACACATCTTCCCACGGTTGGAGTCCTCACAGTTCCTTTCCTTTACCACCGTCCAAGTCTGTTCCTGAAACCATACAATTCACATGACATGTATATACAACCGATATCCTAGCAAAAGATCTAACTAAGCATGGTTCGGTTCCTAGAATGGTTCTCTGGTCTAAAAATTAAATCTTTCAAACATGCTTCAAAAATTAATTAAAATATGCCAATAATTATTATAAATCACCAAAGTCAGATTCCCATACTTGGAATCACCCAAATCCATTTGGATCATGTGGGAACCGACCATGGACAGTCCGGCCAAGGGCCAAGGACTATCTTCCTGAACCGGTCAAAGCCTTGGTTCAGTGCCTCTGTGTCTGATACTTCAGACTCAATCAGGATCTAGAAGAAAAGAGATGAAATAGTAAGGAAAAGAGAGATGGATGCAACCAACATCAATCGTCCCATAGACACAGCCGGAGCAACCGTTGTTCATTGGCGATGATCCGCGGTTAGCACCACTGAACTTAGGAGTTTGTTCCGCTGGAGCCGGTTCTTTCTCATTCTCCTTATCCTTATCCTTCTGTCTCATATACCTCATCACGAGCCTTGCTTCCCACGATCAGTTACACGCCTGGAAGTAAAACACCAGCACAACACTATCTCCCCAAGAACTTGGTCTTTCTTTCTCTCCTTGTTCTCTCACGATTTTGGCAGAGTTTTCCCAAGGATTTCTGTATGTAATTTCGATGTCAGGGAATCTAGTTTTATAGAGAAATGCCACACCAACTTCCCTTGGGCGAACAGGCATGACCAGTTGAGAGAAAAGGCACAACTGCCCCTTTTGCACCTTTTCGCATGGAACTGGTCCCAACTGCTCTTTTGGGCGTGTGGGATATTAACAACAGGCCCAATGCATCAGTCTGAGTCCCTCTCCCAATTTCCAAGACCCCAGGCCCATATCCCATCGGACCTCCAGCCGACCCAAAAACAGTCCAACCTTGGCCTAGCCGACCAAGACTCCAACACTCCATCCAGCTGAGCTGAGCTGATTGGCAGCTGGTCCAGCTGAGTGAGATAGTCCACCAGATCCTGGGAGCTGACCCATATTGACTGAGCTACCCCTGATCTTCCCCCAGCTGGTTGAGCTCCTTCCGAGCTGCACCGAACTGGTTGAGCTTCTCTGCGGCCTCGTCCAGCTACCAACACACTCGTCCAGCTCCTTAACACTTGTTTCCTTCTTGTTTTGGTTAAGTTCCAGCTATCTGATTCCCTTAACCATGTATTTGGGCCATGATACGCTTGTCCATAAGTCATTTAACATGACTGGTGTGTCTCCCCGCACCATGGCCCATCCCGGCGACCCTATCTAGGATCGGGGACATGACAATTACCCTTGTGTCAGGTGTTCGAGAGCTATCTCTACGAGATGGCTTAGTCTGTTTAGGACGTTAAGAGTTTGTTGTGATCAGCAACAAACTTATAGGTAGGCATTACCAATTTTGCCTCTCCGCGAAGGACAAGTGTAAGATGGTGTGTGTTTTATTGCAGGTGGAATGTTTTTAAAGCGAGTATTCCTTTTCAGAAAGCTTTGACGAAAAAGAGGGTCCTTCGAGCGTTAGCAACGTCTCGTTGTGTCGTAGGTTGAATTTTTACGTCGTTTTTTAGCTAAGGGAATTGCGAGATGGAGTGTTCCAATGATAGACGGATTTTGTTAGGTTTTCTATCGTGTTAAAAAGTTTTGAAAGTACCAAGTCTGGGGGAGGATTTTTTTTTGAATTTTTGGGAGTATACGAGTATACGTATACGTATCCACTCCCACCTTTTTAATGAGGGGGGGACAACTGAGGTCATCTTGCAATGAACTGCCTAAGTACCCTTATAAGGGATCAAGCCGTCTCGTAGTTCAGTTCCAAGCGTTGTTTAGTGGTAGTATTTTTTGAGGTGCATCACGTTCCAAATTCTCAGAATTTTGATGTCCTGCATATTGGCGATTTCGTACGAACCTGGTCGGACAACTTTTATGACTTTGTATGGTCCTTCCCAGTTTGCTCTGAGTGTTCCAGCGTTCCGTTCAGCGGTGTTCTGGAAAACTTTTCGAAGGACTAGGCCACCTTCTTTGAATATGCGGCTCCGCACATTAGCGTTGTAGTACTTTGCGGCCGCCTGCTGATAGTTTTGAATTTGTATAAGGGCCTGGTCCCGTCGTTCGTTAATCATATCGAGCTCGTCAAGCAGCATCAGATTGTTTGTCTCTTCTCGTTCTGGGAGCAATCTTCTGCGTACTCCGGGAAATTTGACCTCCTCTAGGATCATGCATTCTTCTCCATATACGAGGGCAAACGGGGTTTCTCCCATTGCACGTCTCGGAGTTGTACGATGCGACCATAAGAATCCTTCTAGTTCTTTGGCCCATCTACCCTTTTTGGCATCCAAACGTTTTTTGAGTCCATCATGGATGGTCTTGTTAGTAGTTTCGGCTTGGCTGTTTCATTGCTGGTATCTAGGGGTTGATTTCGTTAGTTGTATCTTCCATTTTTTCAGAAGGCCTCAAATCTGGTCGAAATAAACTGAGATCCGTTATCCTATACAATTTCATACGGGACTCCATGTTTGCAAACATTGTTTTTTCCATACGAAGTTTTCGACTTGGGCGTCCTTAATGCTTGCGTAGGAGTCTGCCTCAACCCATTTCGAGAAACAATCTGTCAAGACCAGCATGGATCGTTTTTGCTTTGACCTATGCATGGGTCCGACTATATCCATCGACCATCACATGAATGGATATGTTGCCGAAATCGATGAGAGGACCTCTGGCGGTTGATGGACAGTTGGGGCGTGTCTTTGGCACTTACCGCATTTCCGTGCAAAGTTCTCGCAATCTTTGATCATTGTTGGCCAGTAGTGTCTGTGGCGTTTGATTTTGACTGCGAGAGATCTTCCACCAGAATGATTTCCACAGGATCCAGAGTGGACCTCTTCCATTACCTTTCGTGCCTTCTCTCCTTTTACGCAGGTCAGGAGCTGCCTAAAATCACCACTTATAGAGTTCTACGTCAACCAAGACGTATCGCTCGTCTTGGGTTTTAATCTTTCGAGCTTCCCATTTTTATGCTGGGAGTTTCCCGTCGGCAATGTACGCAAGGATTTTCTTTGTACTGGGTTCATCGAATCCGTACTCTTTCTGCTCGGAATCTTGCGTGGTTTGGTCATCGACTTCGTCGGTATCGCCGTCAAGAGAGTCGATCAGGTTTATGACAACAGGTGGTCTGATGATATGATGTTCTATGAATTCTACGGGAATCACCCTGATCAATCCTTGATCCGGGTGAGTGCAAACTGGTCGAAAATTTGAGCTAAGTCTCAAATGAGTTTTAGGTAAGCGTTTATTCTTTCGTCTCTTGCTTCGTATTTCCGCTGTATTGGCTTGCCACAAGTTGGGAATCACGGTAGGCGTGAATGTTGCATATTTTAAGCAATGAGCCAATCGTCATCCTGCGATCAGGGCTTCGTACTCGGCTTCGTTGTTCGAGGCGTGGAAGATTAGTTGGAATGACTGTTCCAGTACTTCCCCTGTTGGTGACATGAGTTGGATTCCGATCCCAGAGCCTTGCTTGGATGAAGATCCATCGACGTGGAGGGTCCCAGTCGATTCGGGTTCTTGATTGGTTGTGCACCCTGAAGGGAGTTCTACTAAGAAATCAGCGAGTAATCGTACTCGCTTAGCTCAATTTCCCATTTTGCTAACCTCCCAAATTGACTGGGGCTATGCAAGATAGCCCGCAGTGAGAATGATGTGAGTACTGTGATCGTATGGGACTGGAAGTATGGCCTTAGCTTTCTTGCTGGCATCACCACCGCCAATGCCAGTTTTTCCATCATCGGATAGTGTGTCTCTGCGTCGAGCAAAGTTTTGCTCACGTAAAGGATAAGCTTTTGCTTGCTGCGTTCCTCTCGGATAAGGACGCTGCTTACAGTGTGGTTGATACTGCGATGTACAGGAACAATGGTTCCCATTCTACAGGTTTTGCGAGTACCAGGGGAGTGGCCAAGTATTGCTTCAGCTGTTGGAAAGCCTTTTCACATTCCTCGGTCCATTCAAATTTCTTATTCCCCTTCATAGTGTCGTAGAAAGGCAAACATTTTTCAGTCGATCGTGAGTTAAATATGTTAAGCGCTGCCACCCTACCGGTCAATCTCTGTAACTCTCGTTTCGTTTTCGGAGACGCCATTTCGATCAGCACGGTAATTTGTTTGGGGTTAGCCTCGATCCCACAGTAGGTGACAAGGTACCCTAGGAATTCTCCCAATGCCACTGCAAACCTGCACTTCGCGGGGTTCAGTTTCATATTGTGAAGGTTTTGCCTTTCAAAGCATTCTTGGAGGTTGACGATATGATCTTGATCTTCGAGATATTTTACGAGCATATCGTCGATGTACACCTCCATTGTTTTTCGAGCTGTTCAGAGAACATACGGTTGAAGAACCGTTGATAAGTCGTGCCAGCATTCTTGAGACCGGACGACATTACCCTGTGACAGTAAGTGTGGCGGTCAGTGTATGAATGCAGTTTTTTCTTGATCGTCGGGGTTCATCATAATCTGATAGTACTTGGAAAAGACATCCATAAAGGACAAGAGTTTGTTTATCTGATTGTACCCGGGAAAGACATCCATAAAGGACAAGAGTTTGTTTATCTGATTGTACCCGGGAAAGACATCCATAAAGGACAAGAGTTTTTTCCATGCCGTTGCTTCGACTAAGCGGTCGATATGTGGCAGCGGGAAGCTATCCTTTGGACACGCCTTATTGAGATCGGTGAAATCGACGCATACTCTCCACTTTCCGTTCTTCTTTTTGACAACAACTGGGTTAAGGAGCCAATCGGGATACCTGACCTCTGTTATGGACCCAAGTTTGAGGAGTTTTTGACCTCGTCGTTGACCGCGCCAGCGCGTTCTGGTCCCAACTTTCGTCTCTTTTGTTTGACAGGCTTGAAATTCAGGTCAACGTTGAGCTCGCAACATGTGAAGTTGATGTCAATCCCTGGCATATCTTCCGTGGCCCATGCGAATATGTGCAAGTTCTCCTTCAGACAAGCTATAAGCTCGATTTTCAGAGATTTGCTCAGGTTCGCGCTGATTTCTACGCAACGATCTCGGAATGCTTTGTCTAAGCATACCAAGACAACCGACTCACAAGTTGGTTCGCGTTTTCCTTCCAAAGCTTCGGCTGCTTGCGACTGCCAAATGATTTCAGTCTCGTCCTGCTTTGGGGCGTTCTCAACGGCAGATGATTTCTTTTTCTTTTTAGGTGGAACCTCAACTGATGGTTTCTTCCGATTTAATTATGTCGCGAAGCAAACTCGCGAGATTCTCAGATCTTCCCAAATGGTTTCTATTCTGTGAGCGTTTGGGAATTTGAGGCACATGTCTGTCGACAGGATTGCATGCATTGAGTTCAACCATGGGGTTCTTACGATCGCGTTGTAAGATGTGGGTCGATCTGAACTCCAAAATTTTCGACATGCTACCGGCTTTAACCAAAAGCTTGATTGTGCCGAGAGTAATGGTAGATTCCCCCGAGAGTCCTACTATCGGGTTTGGATCTTATGCGATTTCAGATAGACTGATTTTCAATCTCTCGAGTGTGTCTTTGAAGATGATATTGGCCGAGCTTTCGGTGTCGACCAATATCCTCGAGACATCTATATTTTGGATTGTCAGCTCAACGACAAGGAGATCGTTGAGAGGTTTGACCGGGTCGGTCATTGCTCTTTCCTTGAAGGAGATGACATTGCTGCCTGCTTCATTAGGCATATTGTGTCTCAAACGTTCGGTGGTTTTTCGAGTTATAGAATATGAGGTCCCCCTCCGTCTAGCGGCAAACTGTAGGAACCAAAATTCGCATTGTCGAACTATCAGCCATAGTTTAGCTGAGGCCTCAGCCGGGCATGACGATCATAGTGGACTTCGTGTTAAACTATCATGACTGGAGAGAGCACTTCTTCTTTGTCCGCGTTAACAACGCATCCGTAGAAGTGAAAGGCATTCCCATCTTTAGGACCAGATAGGGTCGGAAAGGTATTCCCGATGGAGTGTCCTACGGTTTCGGTTTTGATGAAGTTCGATCTTACATGCTTGTTTTTTTTGTTTTGTAGAGACTAATCCTCTTCCTCCGAGTCCAGAGCGGTTGAACACCGTCCGAGACTTTCTATATGGAAGTCAGTGCTTTTGGGCCTTGTTTACCCCAAAGCGGGGTTGCCATGCTGTTGCTCTCCACCGCTCTCTGTTTCAGCCAGTCTTGCCGGTAGAGAAAGAGTCCGAGTCAAGCATGGATGGGTCGTTCCGTGTGAGGTTCGCGCAAGGAGGGAAAGGTTGAAATCATGCAAGGACAAACATGTTGTCGTTGATGATGATGTGGCTGATGCGCAGTGCTTTCCCGATAATATACTTAGAGACTATCTCAACAGTCAAGTAGACGGGTGCGGTGGCGGATAGAACGATCTTGACGAGTTGCTCGATTTTGACTGTCCTCCGGCCGTAGATGGGCCTAGTGGGGTGCCGGAGTTTACCCAGGCTTCGAGGATTGTTAATGGGGTAAGTTTTGGTCCTTGAACAATGTTATTATTCTTTTTGAGGCCGAGCTTCTCTTGACTTTGAGATATTTTGCAGGGTATTCTTATGATATACCGAGCTCTTGATGCAAGCTGCCAAGAGGCTCGCATGTCTCAATTCAGGGATGAGACGGCTGACAAAGAGATCACCCATCTGAGAGTCAAATTGGAGAGTTCCCGTCGTCGCGAGAGAGAGAGTCGGTTGCGATGGAGGTTCATCATGCTTATAGGCGAGGGAAGAGAGAGATGTCTGAATTCATGAAGACCCATCGTGACAACTTCTCATGCTAGTTCGAGGAGCTTACGAGGGGTTATAAGGATCTCGGGGATTATCGCGAGTGTCGCGGCAATGTGGGCGGATTATACCTTACGCAGTCCCCTAACTAATCATTTGACGCCGAGTATGAGAGGCAAACTGGGCACATGAATGAGAGAGATAAAGACTTCCCGATCCCTCAAATCAAGGAGAGGATTTGGGAGCAGTGGAACCCGATTCCCGTTTCTAATGATATGGTAGAAGCTGAGACGGGAGCCGCCGATGAGACGGGCAAAATGAACCAGGCAACGGGTCCTCTGGATGTCAACGACTACTCACTTGGGAGGTCGATGACCAGGTATTTTGGTCTTGACGATTGATCGTAAGTTTGGTCGGGACTTGTTTGGGAATGTGTTCCCTTGTTTATAGTATGTTTACGTTTATTCTTTCATCACCGTCCAAGTGAGGTCGTATGTCATGTAGCGGGAGGTCAGGTGTGGCTTCAATCCCTACCGTTATCCGCTTTTGTTTGAACAATGCTTTTTATGAATATGGTTTCGAGAATGTTTGGGTTTTGTTAAGTGTAGGGGAAAAATTCGAGCTGTCATCTCGCCTTCCACCTCTCTATGTGGATCATCTTATTCGTTTTTCGTCAGAGATGTTGGAGTAGTTCTCAAAGTTTCGAGAGCGTTTAGATGCAGATGAAGAGACATGCTTTCAGGATCTCGTATCATTTTGATATCATGCCTTGAGACCTTAGAGACCAGTGTGCTGGGTTTAGGGTAAGATGACATGGGTGTTTATATTGTTCTAGTAGGGTATAAATATCCTAAACAAATAACTATCAAATTAACCCTAGTCTTAACACACAAATTGTACTCTTGCCAAAAGATATCAGGTGTAGTACTTAGTGATCGAATCCACAGAGAGCAATGACACATAATAGATTTCTTATTTCTAAAGATTAAGCTAGGTGAATATATATATATTGTTGGCAAACAATCAGTTAAGAAAATATTTCTTATCAAGAAGTAGAGATGCAATATGAAAATATGCTAATAATGCAAATATGGAAATAATGCATATATGGAAATATTCTAATAGACTAACTTGATACAAATGTGAATATGCTAGATATAGGGTTTCAAGCCCAATGGATTATAGTGGATATGAAACACAAATATGTAAATATACTTGAACTCATATATTAACTATTCCGACCCTTTTAACTCTAACTCTCGTATGCGAGCAAAAGAAAAGACCATCGATCGACGGCTAAGGCCTGATGTCGATCGACGGTGAAATTAGAAGGAAGTGTGAATGAGATTTGATAGGTCCACCAGACTTATTAGACCAGCTCTCGCATGCGTCTAACAACCTAGTTCAATGGAGTCTATTCTGGCACAAAACCTACTCTCGTAGTCGTCCATGTCCCACTTTCAAAATCCTAGTTAGCTACTCTAGAATGCAAGCATTAAGCACAACTCAATTGATGGATATTAACTTAACGAGCAATCTTACTTTTGGGCTAATCCATGATTGCTATCATTCAACCCTAAACTAGTTGATGACTACTCATATATAATCAAAGAAAGAACAATAGTATGAATAAAATGCATAGATAAAGTATTGGGGTTCCAATACAAATCTCCCTAAGGAGTTATGAATCTTCTCCCCTAAAAATCTAAAACTATAAAGCTTTGTAAGTTGTGTCAAGCCTTGCCTACGCTTGTGCTTGCACATTCTGCATGCTCTCAATACATAAGCATAAATATAAAAACGTTAAAACTTAGGTTAAAACTCGTCTATAATTTTCTTTTATCTTCTAAACTTGAGCTTTTCAATCGGCTGTCTGCGAGTTGAGCGTCGATCAATGGAAAGTGTGCAGCATTGATTGACCTTGGTCTTTTATCATTGGTCGACTCCAAGGTTGTGTCGTCGATCGACGCCAGTCTTGTTCTTCGACTCCTCAAATAGTCAGCTACAGATTCTTCTCCTCTATATGCTCCAAAAGCTTCAAGTATATCCATTTATCTCCAAAACGTTCCTGGACCTGTAAATACTCTAAAACATATCCTAGACACACATAATAGACCCTAAATAAAGCCTAGAACATGTCCTAAAACTGGTAATAAATAGGCTGTATCAACTTTCCAGACTTAACCTTTTGCTTCTCCTCAAGCAAACTTAGCATGTGAAAGACGTTTTGAAAAGCGGAGACTCACATAATGTCTAAGTATAACTGTCACCTTGCTTTGTTGCAACCACATCCTATCAAGTCAATCACAAAGAAACTTTATATAGCATATCCTAGTATACCAGCCAAATCTAGTCTACCAACAAATTAGCAAATACTAGCCTGACTCACCTGTCTACTTATTTCATTTGTTTGCTAAAATAAAAATGTAAGATTTACCTTGGGAATATCGATCAAAGGACACATAGACTCTACCTCTGCAGTATCTAAACAACTAGGCAAAAAGTCTTATCGGGTTCCTTTCTTCCCCCTTTTCTCTCTGAATCTTCTTAGATCTCAAACTTAATGGACAATGATGCTGATACAGTCCATCTTGCCATCTCATTTTCGATTTTTCTCTTTTTTATCTTTTTTTTTTCCTTTTGCTATTTGGGAAAAGTTGTAGGCAAATAGTGGGGTCATCGGTAATGTACCTACCCCTCGCTTCCAACGATATGTGTTCGTTCCTCCGAATTAGAATAGTGGGGTCATAGGTAATTTACCTACCCCTCTGGATCTCGAAAAGTCATCTCAACCTTTTAAGCTATTAGGTAGATGCTGAAGAGAAAGAGAGAAGGGAATCAAAGGTGTAACAACTTGTACCTACAGACTTGCAGAAGGAATCTGATCCAGTGTATACGAAGCCCCAAAGCAAGAAGATAATGTCAAGATTAGTGTTGGAAATCAGCTTCGTTTCCTTCAAACTTTCTAAGCAAGTGTGATATAGTGGCATGATGATCCACTTTGGTATCTCCAGTAATCTCAGCAACAACCTTCTAAAAATGGTGCTAAAGTATGGTTAGTCAGTAATAAATTTTGATCATAATCTCCTTCTTGACTCAATAATACTTTTTGAAAAACTTTTATATATAGCAAATAAAACTCAAAACAAATCAACTAGCATTAGCGAACCTCCCCCAGACTTAAATTACACTGTCCCCAGTGTAACCCGACCCAGATTGGTTAGGAAAAATCAAATCATAAGTAAATAGATTAAGTAGAAAAACTCGATACTAGACTCTATAAAGAGTATCGATCGATATTAGGCGTGTGTGGTCGATCGATGGTCGCGATCCAATGTCGACTGATGGTGCCTCTATGGTGTCGATCGATGGTGACTCAAATAGTCTATAAAATAAAGTAAAACTCGAAATAAGTAGTAGTATAAGTAAAAACGAAATAAAGGCTTACTAAACAGTGGGTTGCCTCACACTCAGCGCTTGGTTATAGTCTTAAGCTTGATGATGTGAACTCTCTGACTAGTATGAAGTTAGACCAACACTTGGAAAACAAGCGTCTACATATTCTTTGCTCTTCTGAAACCATGTACTAATGAAGCTCCTTATTGCCTCATCTCCTCTGTTTTTTGTTTCATTCTTTGTAACTGTTCTAGCAAACGCCATTGAATGAATACCCTCTTGTAGTTTCTCAATCTTGCGTTATAGCATTCGAAGTCTGGCAGCTGTAGTCTCTGATAAATCTTCCAATTGCTGAGAAATATCTTCCTTCATCAGCCTCTGAGAAAATGCAATATCATCGAACCTATCTTCCTTCATCAGCCTCTGAGAAAATGCAATATCATCGAACCTATCTTCCAATTTTATCTCTGCTGCTGTCTTCTGTTCATTGTCTTCAGTTTTGATCAATGGCCTGAAGTTGCCGTCGATCGATGCCAGTCCGTCTCCACATTCGCATGCTGTCTCTGAACAGTATCCAAATATTTCTTCATCTCATCCATGCGGGCAGTCAAACCGGTGAGGCAGGTGTCTATAAGATAGTAGACATCATCCAACCTCTTGTAAAAATCATCCAGTGACATATCTTGAGCTCTGTAGATCGCATGCACAATATCATCAATCTCTTCTCTGTTGTATGTCTGTTGATCTTTCTTATACATAGCGATCTTTGCTGCATGTTCTAGTAAACATATGTAGCTCTGCTCAAACAAATTAGCTCTCTCTAGAACTACACTGATGTCTTCAGATTGCACATTCACCCTTCCGTCTGTAGCTCGTGCATTACCATTATGATCTATGTAGATGCCATACTCATCTTTCTTTTCCCAGCGGAAAAATCTGTCGCCCTTAGTATCAAAAGCTCTCGTACCTTGCTCGAAACGCCAATCGATCGATGATCTTAAGTTGTTGTCGATCGATGACCTTAAGTTGCTGTCGATCGATGGTGGATGATGTATGATGTGCGTCGATAGATTGATCCTGCTGCTGTCCAAATAAAGTACTCGATCCTCTTTGGATAAATGTAGGATTCTCCCATAAAGAGCCTGTGAACGTCCCTCTAGGTCTCTGAAAATTCCAAACTCATATGGTCTAAGATTATTAATATCTACCTCTTCTGCTTCAAGTTCTTGTTCTGGTTCGCGTCTGATGTCGTTCGAAGGCCAGGAGTAGCCTGTGATCGATGCTTGATTATCCACTCTTGCGTTCATCACCCCACCAGCATCTTCTAATGGTAGGCCACAATATTCAATCTGCTCTTCCTCTCTGTAATCTTTATTGTATCCTTCGCATACTGGACGTGTGTCGGTCGATGGTGTATGGTGACCGTCGATCGATGCTCGATAACCAGACTGTTGCGCAAAAAGGTTTCCAGCTCCATTGGCCATGGCAAGAATGTCTGCAATATCTTCCCTCGTAACATTTAGTAGTCTACCATACTAGCTCTTGTGTGACCTTCTGGATCTCTCATGATACTGAACTCGCCTGGTTGTAGATAATTATATTCCTTCTCGTGTTCTGCAGCTGAATCTACTTCGGTTGCTGCTTCTTGGTAAGTATCGATCGATGGCATATGAGTCCCATCGTCAATGTCGATTTCCCGAGTCGATGGGAAATATGAAAAACACCAACCTCTTCCATAGCGATACCATGGTACTCGATCATCTCTTGTTCTCTGTAGTATTCTTTGTACTCGGGACAGGCTTGGTTGTAATCACCATCTGTGTGGTAGGCGTTGATCAGTTCTGGAGTGTGAGTGTCGATCGATAACAAAGGGTGGGTGTCAACCGATTGTTGAACTACAAGCGTGTCGATCGATAGTCTAGGCTGGGTGTCAATCAATGCTCCCTCTTTCGACTCTTCATTGAAGGCATAATCGCAGAAGCATGTGGCCACAAGTTCTGCATCATCACACAATTCAATCAGAGTAGCCTTGTTCTTATTTTTGACAGGTTCATAGAAAGTATTTTGATCAATTAGAGATAAATACAACCTGTTTAATTTCATATCGCAGATATCTCCCACGGTAGCCATGAATGCTCTTCTAAGTAATAGTGAAGAGTTCCAATCTATCCTGATGTCCAACACGTGAAAGTCTACTGGTACTAAGGTGTTGTTAATCTGCAGTGGAACATCTTTTACCATTCCTCCTTAGTTCACTTTTAGCAGTCTACAAATGTGAAGGGATCATTGGAGGGTTCCACTTTCAGGTTCATCTCTTGTGCAATAGTTATTGGCATAATGCTCACTGATGATCCAGTATCACTGAGAGCATTGGAGTATTTGTTGCCCTTGATAAAGAATGGAATCACAAACTTCCCAAGATCACTTTTCTTCTTTAGACAAGTCATCTGTTTCATCTTTTATCTGAGATGATTGAACATGACCTCTATATCGTCGTCTGTCGCCCTTGTTTCCCTGAAAAATATCCACAACCTGTGAGTATAATAAGCTTCATCAAAAGAAGTATCTAAAGGAATTTCGAAAACTCTTTTGGTAAAGCTATCCATCTCTTTTTCATTTGCTTCTTTGCATAGATGTTTCAGGATCTTTAGCTTTCTCTTGGTGTGTCCCTCATCTTCTCTATCAAAATCCATACTTTCAGATGTGTCAGTATACTGTTCTGAAACCGTTCTGGTTGGAAGCACAATCGAATTTGCAGCGATGCTTGGTAATGAAACTGGCTTCCTCATCTGTCAATCGATGCCCAAACCGCATTGTCAATCGATCCCTCTATCTCTATGTCGGTCGACTGTCTCATGTAGGTATCGATCGAAGTTAGTCGATTCACAAGAACCTACTGATGTTGCAGGATTCGTTGTCTATCAATGCTCATTGCTTGGTGTCGATCGACACCAATGGAACTGCCAAATGACATCAAAATTTCCACATAAAAATCTCCTTCTTGGAGCCTTTCCCTCTTAACTTCCTGCGAAAAATCATCATCAATCAATGCATTGACGTGGAGCTTCTCTCCAGCCTCAATTTTCTCCTTGATCAGGCTCTCATGTCTCCTTATGGTTTCACTTGTTTGAAGCACTTGATTCTCCAGCTTCTTCACATGGGTGTTGAGATATTCGAACTTGGTGTTGAGGTTGAGGTACATCCCATCTATATTTCCATTGAAATCCATAGTTATTTTCTGATGTCCCTCTAAAACTATGTCACCCATTGCTTTAATCTTACTTTCTTGAGTCTTTGGATGAGGATTCTGGTAGTTAGATGATCCATAACTTATGTTGTTGTTGAAGGGCTTTCGCTGTGAACCCTGATTAAAGCTACTCCTTTGACTATTCCCATAGGAGTTCCTGTTGAAAGCTGGATTCCCTTGTCTCTGGAAACCAACCATTCCCATCAATGTAGTTCACATCTTCTTCTTCAATCTCATCATCTCCAGACTCTATTGCTTCTACCTCTGCAAAAGTGACTTGCTTCTTCAAGAATTTCTGAACACTATCCAGTTTTGCATTGACTTCTTCAATCTGATCCTTACTCATAGTTGGAGTTTATCTCATTCTTTCAAAATCTATGTTCTTGGTGCTTCTGGTAGAGGCCAGATTCTCAATAATTCTTGTAGCTTCTTCGTGATTTCTAGTCCTTAAATTTCCGTCACTAGTTGTTTCCAAAGCCATCTGATATTGTAATCCAATACCTCTAAAGAAAGTGCTGAGAAATTGCACTTCGTTGAACCCATGGTGTGGACAGTCTCTTTGGTATGATTTGAATCTCATCCAAGAGTTTCTGAAAGACTTTGAGGGTTCCTGTGAAAAAGTAACAATCTTGCTCCTTAGATCTTCTACTCTTGCGTCATCAATGAAATTATGCAAGAAAGCATTTCTGATGTCATTCCAGGATGTCAGGGATCCTGGTGGTAACTGCTTAAGCCGATATGAACCTTCTCCAGCAAGTGAGTACTTGAAGAGCCTCCAAAAAGATATTCGTCAGGGACTCCATTAGCTTAGATAGCAGTCAATAGATCCTCAAATCGCTCTAGATGATCCATAGGGTACTTATATCGTAACCCATGGAGGGCGAATGGCGGATCTGTTGGCGTAGAACTGGTCTGGACAGTTGTACTCAGCCAGCGTTCTCTGAGCAGCTTGGGCATTAGCTTCAGGTTGAGCTGATGCAGCATCTGCTTCTGCTTTTGTTCCAGGGATTACAGCCCCCTGATCATCTATCTTTTGACCTGCGGCATTACGCAGGTGACCGTCTTCGTCATGCAGGTTCCCATCCTCATCCCGAGTCAATATTAACATCGCAACCATCTGAACTCCTTTTCTTCTGTCGATCAATGTGGGTAAGCTGCTGTCGATCGTTGTTACGTGATTAGTGTCGGTCTATGATCGAGTTCTGATGTCGGTAGATGCTGTCTGTAAAGAAGTGATGGTCGACGCGGTGTTGGTGCTGTTGATTGATGCTTGTCGTCGTTCTTTGCGGATCGTACGTTCAAGTCTATCGGGGTCAGAAAATAGTAGTTCTTTTCCTTTATTGTTCCCGGTGTGTTTTTGCATGCACCTGTAAAACAAGAAAAAGAAAAATTTAGTAACTTGAAAGTAGTGACAAACCTAGACTAAATCTTAGAAATTAAATCTAATGGCGATAAATGCTCCGACAATGACGCCAAATTTGACATGCGTGTTTATATTGTTCTAGCAGGGTATAAATATCCTAACAAATAACTATCAAATTAACCCTAGTCTTAATACACAAATAATACTTTTGCCAAAAGAGATCAGGTGTAGTACTTAGGGATCGAATCCACAGAGAGCAATGACACACAATAGATTTCTTATTTCTAAAAATTAAGCTAGCTGAATATATATATTGGTGGTAAACAATCAATTGAGGAAATATTTCTTATTAAGAAGTAGATATGCAATATGGAAATATGCTAATAATGCAAATATGGAAATATTCTAATAAACTAACTTTATGCAAATGTGAATATGCTAGATCTTGGGTTTCAAGCCTAATGGATTATAGTGGATACGAAGCAGATATATGTAAATATACTAGTACTCAAATATTAATTATTGTGACCTTTTTGACTCCAACACTCGTATGCGAGCAAAAGGAAAGACCATCGATCGATGGCTAAGGCCTGATGTCGATCGACGGTGAAATCATAAGGAAGTGTGAACGAGATTTGATAGGTCCACCAGAGTTAGTAGACTAGCTCTCGCATGCGCCTAACAGCCTAGTTCAATGGAGTCTATTCTGGTACAGAACCTACTCTCGTAGTCGTCCATGTCCCACTTTCAAAATCCTAGTTAGCTACTCTAGAATGCAAGCATTAAGCACAACTCAATTGATGGATATTAACTTAACTAGGAATCTTATTTTTGGGCTAATCCATGATTGCTATCATTCAAACCTAAATTTAGTTGATGACTACTCAGACATAATCAAAGTAACAACAATAGTCTGAATAGAATGCATAAATAAAGTATTGGGGTTCCAATACAAATCTCCCTAAGGAGTTATGAATCTTCTCCCCTAAAAACCTAAAACTATAAAGCTTTGTAAGTTGTGTCAAGCCTTGCCTACACTTGTTCTTGCACACTCTGCATGCTCTCAATACATAAGCATAAATATAAAAACCCTAAAACTTAGGTCAAAACTCGTCCAAGGTATTCTTGTCTTTTGTCTACTAAACTTGGGCTTTTCAATTTGCTGTCTACGAGTTGGGCGTCGATCGATGGCAAGTGTGCAGCATCGATTGACCTTGGTCTTTCATCATCGGTCGACTCCAAGGTTGTGTCGTCGATCGAAGACAGTCTTGTTTTTCGACCCCTCAAATTTTCAGCTACGGATTATTCTCCTCTAAATGCTCCAAAAGCTCCAAGTATCGCCATTTATCTCTAAAACGTTCATGGACCTGTAAATACTCTAAAACATATCCTAGAAACACATAATAGACCCTAAATAGAGTCTACAACATGGCCTAAAACTGGTAATAAATGGGCTATATCATAAGACCTAGGTTTACTTTCAGTTCGAGGCTTTGCCTATTGCGATTTTAAACCGACTCTGTTCCGATTTAAAGTCTGCAATAGGTTCTCAGCTTATACAAATTGTCTGGTCAGAGTCGAGCATCTCTCTGGAGATAATTTTTAAGTCATCCGGAAGTGTTGACCAAAATTTCGGATTTCTTTTATAGCACGCTATTTATCTAGTCGGTTGTGAGAGGATCTATTCCTTAGGACGGATCTGGATGCATTTGTTTAAGACGGATCTGGATGCGTTTGTTTAAGACGGATCTGGATGCGTTTGTTTAAGTCGGCTAAAGTGCTCGGCGGGGCCAATCAACGAGCGTTTGTGATTTGTTGTCTCGAATGGACTTGGAGTGTGTTCTCGAAAATCCTGGCGACGTCTAGCTTATTTTTTCAAAAACCTACTTTGTGTTAGCAATGTTTTATGCATCTGGGATCGGGATCTCGTGCTCTGGTCGGTAGTCGGAATCGACGATTAGACAAAGATATGTTTGATGAGGAGTTTTAGTGGTCGGCGGAATCTGTTGATCTCGGTGATGCCTTAGTCAATGTGACGAGGTTTCTTTGCTGGGTAAGATAGCGTGGAGTTGATACGTTTTGAGGTATGATAATTTTTTGCGAGTTTCCATTTTCGGGTTCGTGCGATAATCGTTTTGCTCGTATATGGATGTTTTCCAAAAGTATAACAGGATGTTTCTTTGCAAGATAAGAGAGATTTTTCGAAATTCTAATGAAGTCTTTATTGCCAATTTTTTTTGAAAATATTGAGTACAAGGCAAATATTTTAGAATGCGAGAATATGCGAGTACTCGTATATGTACCCACTCCCCCCCCCTTTTTGAGAGGGGGATAGATGAACTCGTCGTTCGACGAGCTGCTTACGTATCCCTTTTGAGGATCAAGCCATCTCGTAGTTCTGCTGTTTATGCAAGTGTGTTTACTTGGATGTCGTGTCTTCTCCGGTGGGTTTGAAGCGTTGGCATTAGAACTAGTTGCTCTTTGGCTGTTGCTTGAGTTGACGATTTTGGATCGTCATTTTCCGAAGTGTTTTCAGTCGGTGCATGAGCTATCTTCGGGCGTTTGGTCTTCGCCATCGGTGTGTTTGTGATTTTTCTTAGCTTGTGTTCGGCCATGAAGCAATGTCTCGACTGTTTCTGGCAAGCCCAAATCACGGCAATTCCGTTATGAATTGGGAATGTAATGCCTAAGTGATAAATTGACATGACTGCCTTCATGGTGTTTAGCCAAGGCGTTCCCATGATGATATTGTAAATGGTCGGGTGGTCGACGACTGCAAAATTGATGATCTTGGTGACTTTGTTCCCCGCAACGGGCAATTTGATTGATCGGACAGTCATTGACGTCGTGCCAGAGAAGTCGGTCAGCAGTTCTAGCGATGGTACGACTTCCTATAATTCAACGTTCATCCTCTTGAGAGTATCACGAAAGATGACGTTGATCGTGCTTCCCGTGTCGATGAGAACCCTAGCGACCTCGAGATCTCTTATTACGAGATCGATCACGAGTGGATCGCTATTTGGCTGATCGATCCCACCGGTCTCATCTTCATTGAAAGTGATTGCTCCTTTTAGGGTGTCATTGGGCATGGACCAGGTCGAAAAATTTGCGCTTGTCTCGGCCTTGCGCTGATAAGCTTTGACGGCCGAGACGGTATCGCTGCAATATTACGACCCGCCGATGATCATGTTTACCCTGCGATGATTGTTGTCGTTGCCCTTCTCGTCATGCCTTCTTCTGCTCTTTTCTCCCGATTGGTTCCCGTGGGAAGATTCCCCGTTTGAGGAGCCATGTCAATTTTCCGGGGGGGGGGTTCTAAATCGCGGATGAGATCTTTCACGCTGGAGACTCCGGAGAGTCTCCAGCTAGTAGTTTTGAGGCCAACCTCGCACCGAGAACTTTGAAATTAATGGTCGAGTGACCGTGGGCCTGGTGAAAGTTGCAGAAGACATTCTCGTTATAATTTGGATTTTGGGTCCACGTATTTCCCGTCATCCATCCTTGCTCCGATCCTGAGTTAATAGCATAGTTGTGTGCTCTATTGGTTTCTTCTTCTCCGCGGTGGACGTTTTATTCATTGCGAGGGTTTTTCTTTTTAACTTCTGATCTGACCCTGTATCCTTCGACGAATTATTCGTCGGCTTCCACTTCCGAGACAAGACCTTTGTCTCTTCCTCGATGATGATTTAATCCGTGGCTTTCTGCAGCACGTCCTGGATCGTACGCGTTGTACCAAAGCATCTTCCGAAACGCATCTTCCAAAACGCATCTATTGTGACTTTGTCGCTTATCCCGCTGACTCTAGCCATGACGGTTTTGAACTGTTTTATGAAGTCGCAGAGAGTCTCGTCCTGTCCCTGGGATAACTCCAAAGGTCGACATCAGAGGTTTCTCGATCTATGAATACCGATTATTGCTTGAGATACTCCAAGGCGAGCTGGTGGAAACTTTTGATAGAGTTCCACCTAAGGCGAGAGAACCACTCGAGCGCTGCTCTTCAGAGGTTTTCCACAAAGAGGCGGCATTCGCCGGCGTCTCTTTTGCTTTCTCTGAACCTGGCTTTTCCCATCGTGACATGAAAAGCATGTAAGTGTGCCCTGGGATCGGTAGTACTGTCGTATGTCATTACTTTGATATTTCCAGGATCCGAAACCCTAGTTTTGGTGATGCAAGTAGTGAAAGGAGTTTTACGACCACCTCGAGGAGCATATCGATCTTCGGCACAATTCTAGTAGCGTGATGGATTTGAGACTTCACTGCTCTAACTTCGGCCACCTTTTTCATGAGACGATAGCGGAGATTGCGAATCTCAAAGTTTTTGCTAGCAGATTTCTGACTTTGTCGACGTTTGCCACGAGTGTTCCGAGTTTGCTCATCGGCTAGTTCTTCATGTTCGTTCCAGAAGATAACTTCTTCTTCTTCGCTCATAGGGTTGGCGATCTGGGAGTCATCCCGAGCTGCTAGGCTCCTTGTGCGGCATGGATGTACGTCTGAATCTTTATCTGTAGGCTTGAACTGGATGCTAGACTCCACGTCGACGCGTTTGATTTTTCCTTCCACGATAGGAGGAAGACCTCCCGTTTTTTTTTCCGTGTTGGAGCAGGGGTTACTTCATCGGGATTTTGTCCATACGGTTTCCCCTGTGCGTTGCCAGACCATCCAAAGGAGTCGCAAAATCGAGTCTCTTCCGCGAATTTGGGTTGCTCCACGCGAAAAACGGCCATGTTCCTTGTTGTTAGGGTTTTAATCTGTTTAGCGAGAGAAATCATGACCTTGTCTTGTTCTTCCAACTTCTTTTCAAAGGTCGAGAACATCCTCTTTACCTCCTCTAACGCTCTGTGTTTGCGTTGGTGTTAACCGCAGTGACGTTCGTCGCTGGAGTGTTTTCAACGTTGTCACCGCGAGGTTGTTGGTTGTTGAGATCGTGAGCTGACATGCTTGATCGAGCGTTGGTGGGTAAGAGTTAGATTGATCCATACCCCCCGGTCCTTCTACCGCCAAACTCTGGGAACCAAAATTTGCACTATCGATTTCTGTTGATTTAGGAAGGCAAAGTAAATCTAGCTTTCCCAGAGGTCCCATTTTCCTGCTAAGCCAAAAACGTCAAGCAATCAAACAATGAGAACAAACAATATAACAATGAATTGATAAAAACGAAAAGAGAGCAAAGAAAATCTTATTCCGAATCTGTAATTTGAGCATTACAATAGGTAAAGCCTTGGTGGAAAGAGCCTTTGGCGAGTTCCTAGTTCTTACCTTGTAAGACTTTGAATAACCTATTTAAGTCGCAGATCGATAGCAAAAAACAGAAATATGCCAATTGCTCTAAACTCTGCTTGCTCTGAGTAAGATATTTTGTGTGTCCCTGCATCTTCAGCCTCGAAGCTCTTGTATACTCCTCCTAGAGGCGATTTGATCTTTCCCCTTCTGACATCGGTCGAGTTTATCGCTTCACGGAAATCTTCTATTTTCCTTCGATCTTCGTGATTATCTTTGGAAACTTAACATTTATCTTCTGAACTTAACATTTATCTCTTCCTACAAAATAAAACATAGACCGTCATAACGATTGGGCTCGATTTCGTGTAAAACCGCGAGTGCGATTTCAGCTGAGTTTTAGACCTTCTCGAGCTGTTTTTCGACTTAAGAGTTTTTACGATTTTATCGAAAGAGCACTTCTAAAACAACGTCGATTCCGAAGAGAGTTCGAATCTCTCGTAAATTGCAGGCAACTTTTGGCGTTTAATTAATCGTTGCCGTTTTACACGATTAATTCGAACTTTATACGAGGAAACGAGTTCTTACGGTAAAGTTCCAACGTTAATCTCGATCGAGACGAAATAAGAACGAGTTCGATCCGATTTTGAAGAGGGAGTTACGAGGACTGGATGAATATGGATTGGTTGATCCAACTCGCCGAACGGGCGAGTTAGTCATCTTGTTCGATCCAACTCGCCAAACGGGCGAGTTGGTCGTCATGTTCTATCCAACTTGCCCGTTAGACGAGTTGGATTGGTCCAACTCGCCGAATGGGCGGGTTGGTTGGCTCGTGCGGTCCAACTCGCCCGTTTGGCTACTTGCTTGGTCCAATTCTTCCTTTCGGCAAGTTGGAAGATCAAGCCTTATATCTGTTTCATTGTTTCGATGCTCGGGGATTCGTTTATCTGAGGTCTAGAATAGCCTTTCTCGAGGACTTATCGTGTGACCCTTCTTCCGAGTTCATACAAAACTTGACTTCGATTTTCCCGCTATTTTTTTTCAAAAATATTATCTCTCTTTTGTCAAAGAGGACATCTCTCGGGAAGTTTCTGACATTGATTACGTCGTAACCGATTTTGACCCCAACATTTTTCTTGGAACTTTCCTATTCCTAAGCACAATACCATAGCCACCTCAATTCACAACTTTCTCACCACAACAAAGCTTCATAGTCAACTTAGTTTTCAGAATTAATATCGGTTTGAACTTAGCTTGTTCGAGAATTGTCCTTAATAGGATCAAGCACGCTCTGATACCAGCTTGAAGGGCCCCATCCCTGATGTCTAAGCCGCGGTCGAAGTACTTCGTTGTTCTACCAGTCCTGGTTAAACCTCTCATTTTTTTGCCCTTCTCTATAATTTTGCCTAAAGGCGAGGGCCATCTCAGACCTTAGCTTATGACTACCTTAGTAAATTCCTATCTTAGATCCTTTCAATTTATATGCAGCCGAAAATTCTCTACTTAACCATTGGAATGAATCCAATCTAGTACTTTTTCGGTCGAATCACCTCAGCCTTGGTTAGTTTACTAAACTACCAAATAGCATAGAGGTCGATCCTAAACCCTACAAAGTCATACGAATCTGAGGTTCCATTCCCCTAAGCCATTCTTTCTATGTCTATGTGAGTATTGCTAGATCTTACATTTGCCACATCCACGGAGCTTGTTAGCTCATTGGTCCAGCTGATCCAGTTGACTGAGCTAGTACATCCAGCTCATCGAGCTGACACACTTGAGTTGAGCTAAAACCGGACTGTTCCCATCTGCCATATATTTTGTCCAGCTCTTTTATACCTCGGCCAGATGCCATGAACTCATGTCCATCTCCTTGTACATACATGAACCATTCCTTATGGTACTTAGCCATTCAACCAACCATCCCCACAGACTAAGTAACCTTTGTGAAGTCTTCATTCGCTAAGGACATGCATCTAGCCTCTTCTTGACTCATGCAATATCCAACATCCTTTTACCCTATAGGTTATGGTACCAAGTCCATATTTTGCACTAACAATGCCCATCAGATCCTAAGTCAATCAACCAACCACCCCACATGACCTATAACTGATTAGTCTTCATCCTTACCTAACCGGCCATGGAACTGTATCCCAATCAAGCCGATGTGTCTTGTTCTTATAGACTGATGTATCTTTTGATCAAGTAGGTCTGACACCTTGACCCATCATATATGGATCAGATCTTCAATAGACAATCATAGATCACATTCCTTTGAGTCAATTCGTGATCAACCCAAACTCATGAACCCTGGCTCCTCATTGAAGTTTGGCAGATGCATCACATTCGACTATCACTTCACATGAGCGTCACATGTCTCTTTAATCATTGCTTCTTATTCCAAACGACTTGGAATTTTCCCTCCACAAGGTTCCTCATATACTAGGACCCCAGTGTTGGGGTCAAAATCGGTTACGATGGAATCAACGTCGGAAACCTACCGGGAAAATGCATTATTTGTGTAAGAAAAGATAATGTCTCTTTACAAAAAGGGAAACAAAGAAGATCAGGGTCAAATCTCGACTGACCATAAAAGATCGGTCTGCACATATAAGTCATCAGGAAAAGTTTGTCCAAACATTGCGGGTACACGTATCCCCGAACGGCAATACGACAAAACGACTAGAAAACTTGATCATCTAACTCCCCGGACGGAGAAGATGGCCGAGCAAGACGTACAACTTGTCGCACGGGCAAGTCAAGCCACATGGACTGACCAACTCGCCATACGGGCGAGTTGGATGGCAAGGACCGACCAACTCGACATACGGGCGAGTTGGACGGCTTTGACTGACCAACTCGCCTGTATGGCGAGTTGGACAAGCCTAACTCGCCGTTCGCTCGTTCAGAAAGTCGGATCAATCAATCCATTTTCACTTTTTCCTCGTGAATACCCTCTCTCGATACTTGATGGAACTTATCTTTGTTCCGTCTCGATCAGGATTGACATTGGAACTTTACCGAAAGAACTCGTTTTCTCGAGAAAGGATCGGGTAAATCATATGAGACGGTAACAATTAACTAAACATCTAGATTTGTACGCCCCATACGAAAGATCATAACTCTCGGACGACGTCGTTTTAGCAATGATAATTTGATGAAATTGTAGAAACGCCAAAGTCAGAAAACAGTCCGATGAGGTCGAAAACTCGGCCAAAGGCCCACTCACGATTTTATCCGAAGTCAAGTCCAAAATTTGTGATGGTTAATCTTTTATTTTTCATGAATGGATAGATGTTAAGTTTGAAAGATAAATGTCAAGATCGGAGGATAAATATTAAGTTTCCGAAGATAATCTTAAAGATCGAGGAAAAAAAGGAATAATTTTGCGAAGCGATAAGTTTGACCAAGGGCAGAAGGGGAAAGAGCAAACCGCCTCTAGAGGAGTATATAAGGACTTCAAGGGTGGTGATGCAGAGGACACACGGAAATCTGCACTCATACCAAACATAGCTTAGCACTTAGAGCTTTTAGGCAACTTTCCGTTTTTGTTTTTCGAGCTGCGATTCAACTAGGGTTTTTCAGTCTTAGGTTATTAGAACTAGGGATCTCGCCGACAGCTCTAATATCTGAGGCTCCTATCCTATTGTAAACGATCATACGAAAATTCAGAATAAGACATCTACTTGCTCTCTTTTCGATTTGATACAAGCCCGGAAGCAAAGATGGGGAAGTGGGCGATGAAATGGTGATGGGCGAGAAACCGATATAGATGGAAATGGTTGATGGATGAACTAATGTCCCTTCACGTCCAAGCTATCCTGAAACAAAGGAAGAACAGTGAGTTTATGAATGATAAAAATAACAACAGAAACTAAAAGATATGAAGGATGTGATGATGGATGGATGGAAGATAGTAGATGATCGATGATGGAGATGGTGATGGATGGATGGCGATTGACTCTCTCAATCCGTGGGTGATGATTGAATCTCTCAATCTGTGTCCCAAGGCTTCTGAAACTCTCAAGGAACCTATGAAGCACGAACTCTATAGTCTCCTAATGTTTCTCACACTTAGAAACTAAAGAATAACTCAAAGAACACTCTTTGGCTGAAAATACTTAGGTCTAAATTTTATTGATTGAAAGGTGATTCTAAAATGAACAAATGGGTCTTCTTATACACGACCTGGATACAAGACCAAATGGTCATATGAAGCTAAAGGAATCAAAAATAAACAAAAGGAATAAATGGTGCTGATCATGATCGAAATGTAGTCGTTAGAGATTATCTTTGGGATTTTGTCTTAGCTTGAGTTTATTTGAATCTGGACGGTTTAAGGGGATATGAGAGCTTCTTGGGAACCTTCTTTATTGCCTGGAATCTGCTGATCTCGTGGGTAGAAGGATGGAGAAAGAGCTGTTGCAGTTTAAATGCAAGAATCTCCAAATATGGTAACTTGGAGCAAGAATAAATCTTCCTGATCCTATGCTTTCTGGTCCACTCTAAAATGATGGCATCACGTCCTGGATGGTTAGATTTATCTTCTGGATGTATTGGGTTAGGTAGAATTTCTTGTGGTCAGAATTGATTGGCTTGGAAATGATTAAACCGAAAGATTGCCAATTTTTCCATAATCTGGTCGGTTTGGCCAGTTTTAGGAAAATTATTACATCTTCTAATATCCGTGGCCATTCCTACTCACTCCAGGCTTGTTGAAAATCTAAGAAACTCCTCTTGACTTCCAATTTGGTTTGGGCTCAGTTCGGATCTTTTTAGGGCTTAAATCTTCTTCCAAAGTTAGGTACTCGCATATGAATGGACATGGAAACCTCCAGTTTAAAATTCTGAACTCCAGGGTCCATGAATATTTTGGGCTGATTTAAAATGGACTGGAATTTTTCTTGAGGGTAGAATCCATAAAAATTAGCGTCATGATCAAAAACCTCCTTGTTTGTAAGATATGGCGTTTTTAGTGCACATATATACTGGTTAGTGTTTTGGTTGGTTGAGTAGGGTGTTGTACTGGCCTCTGGTTCAGCTTCTGGTTTGATGACCACATCATACCCTCCCCCTTGACAAAGTTCGACCTCGAAACTGGATAACCTGCACCAAGATAGAGAAAGTCAAGTTTCATCCTCCTTTTAGATTCTAGGGCCTTACCTTCGTATTTTAACGGTTTGATCTTTGATGGAACATCTGGTGGTTCTCCTTTGAGTGAGACAACAGGACTACTCCTCTGTTTTGGTATGGAACTCTGTTGGGTTGTTTTTTTATCTTTTGGTCCGTCTGGAATGAAGATGTTGTTGATGACAACTTCTTTTTTTCTTTTGGTATCTAAAAACCTTGTGATCTCCTTTTGTGGATCGCCTATGGGGTCCTTAGCCTTTGTTCCTGAAATGATCTCAAAACCTTTGGCAGAAAACAAGTGAATTATATCTGTGTTTGAGAATTTATAATTTGGACAATAAAATTCAAACTTACCCAAATGGTTTCAGCTAGTTGAAGAATGATTTGCTCTTTGGCAGCTTGTGTGATCTTCTTGTTTCTTGCATCTTCTTCAACATTTTGTAGACAATTCTGGTGCTGTCCCTGTTTCTCTTTCAACCTCTCTGCGTGGTTTGGTCGTCCATCTCCTTTCCTAATACCTGGATCAAAACTCTTTGGCAAAGACAGGTGCATAAAGGAAAAGTTAAACCTCCTTTCTTAAGAACTATTTCGGCCTTATTTCTCACAGGACACGTAACTTGTACCCTTGTAGCTTGCAGTGAACTCTTGTGTGAAATTTCCTCTTGCTGGTTAATCTTCTTTTTCACAGCCTTTGGTTTGTGAGATTTAACCTTTGGCTTAAGTTTCACAGATTCCTTAGCTTTTGTCCTCCTGGTAGATGTGTTGCACATGATATCCCTCATCTTAGGATCACAAGTCTTCTGGTGTTTAGCCTTTGGGATTGATCTTACTGCCATGATCAGTCTATCTGGTTCAGCATAATTCTCCTCTTCAGATTCTTGGTTGATCTCAGCATCTTCAACAAACTCCTTGTGCGGAAATTTCTTCATTTCTTCTCAAGAATATTTTGGATTTCCAAACTCAAGTCTTAATAACCAATCTTGTACCCAATGCTTATAAGCATTCTTTGTTGGAGTTTCTTCAGCATGTGTGGTATTATCTTCTTCTAGAATATTGTTTGCTTGGTACCATTCCTCCATGTCTCTTTCCCAACTGAAGTAATCTTCTGGTCCATGGTTAAAGCCTGAAAACGTGATGTATCTTTGTGGATACTCATCATCATCTCTCCCAGCCTCACTTAAGACTTCATTCTCTTCATCAGAATCTTGCCGCCCTTATGGCTCATCTTCATAACCTTTTTCAGAATAGTCTAAACTGACTTGAGAATCAGTTTCCTCATGCCATGATCCAAAATATCGGTAAGGCTTCATAGACAATGTTTGTCCTTCTTCATGACCAGAGGAGGGATCCCTACACCATGACCTTCCTTCCATGTTTTCATCAGAATCAGGTCTCTGGTTTATCTCATCACCTCTTGAGCTATCAAAAAGGCATCTTCTGGTTCAGTCTCTTGGTCCAAAGTCTCTCCTTCATCTTCATCAGTTTAGTGCACATATTTATATATATACTGGTTGGCGTTTTGGTTGGTTGAGTAAGGTGTTGGACTGGCCTCTAGTTCAGCTGCTGGTTTGACGACCACATCATACCCTCTCCCTTGACAAATTTTCGACCTCGAAACTGGATAACCAGCACCAAGATGAGCAAGTCAGGTTTCATCCTCCTTTTAGATTCTAGGGCCTTACCTTGGTATTTTATCGGTTTGATCTTTGATGGAACATCTGGTGGTTCTCTTTTTAGTAGGAACGACATGCCTACTCCTTTGTTTTGGTATGGAACTCTGGTGGATTGTGTTTTATCTTTTGGGTCGTCTGGAATGAAGATGTTGTTGATGACAACTTCTTTTTTTCTTTTGGCATCTAAACACCTTGTGATCTCCTTTTGTGGATCTCCTATGGGGTCCTTAGCCTTTGTTCCTGAAATGATCTCAAAATTTTTGGCAGAAAACAAGTGAATTACATCTGTTTTTGAGAATTTATAATTTGGACAAGTAAAATTCAAACTTACCCAAATGGTTTTAGCTAGTTGAAGAATGATTTGCTCTTTGGCAGCTTGTGTGCTCTTATTGTTTCTTGCATCTTCTTCAACATTTTGTGGACAAGTCTGGTGCTGTCCCTGGTTCTCTTTCATCCTCTCTGCCTGTTTTGGTTGTTCATCTCCTTTCCTTATACATGGATCAAAACTCTTTGGCTAAGACAAGTGCATTAAGGAAAAGTTAAACCTCCTTTATGTGATGGTAACAATACTATTACTTGTTTTACTTGTTTCTGGTTTCAACTCCAGTGATATACTTCCTAATAACTTTCTAGATGGACAAAACACAGCAAAATGTCCTCTCTTATGACATCTATAACATGTCTGAATTTTAACATTTTTAGAATTAGAGGATTTACCTTGAGTTGGTGATGCTGGTGAAATTTGCAAGCTTGGTGCCAAAGTTTCAACCTTGGTTTCTTGTCCTGCTTTTTAATAACTATGCCGGCCTTATTTCTCCCAGGACATGTAGCTTGTACCCTTGTAGCTTGCAGTGAACTCTTGTGTGAAATTTCCTCTTGCTGGTTAATCTTATTTTTCACAGCCTTTGGTTCCTGAGATTTAATCTTTGGCTTAAGTTTCACAGCTTCCTTAGCTTTTCTCCTCCTGGAAGATGTGTTGCACATGGTATCCCTCATATTAGGATCACGAGTCTTATGGGGTTTAGCCTTTGGGATTGACCTGACTGCCATGATCAATCTATCTTGTTCAGCATAATCATCCTCTTCAGATTCTTGGTTGATCTCAGCATCTTCAACAAACTCCTTGTGCAGAAATTTCTTCATCTCTTCTCAAAAATGTTTTGGTTCTCCAAACTCAAGTCTTAAGAACCAATCTTGTACCCAATGCTTATAAGCATTCTTTGTTAGAGTTTCTTCAGCATGTGTGCTTTTATCTTCATCTGGAATATCGTTTGCTTGGAACCAGTCATCCATGTCTCTTTCCCATCTGAAGTAATCTTCTGGTCCATGGTTAAAGCCTGAAAACGTGATGTATCTTGGTTGATACTCATCATCATCTCTCCCAGCCTCACTTAAAACTTCATTCTCTTCATCAAAATCTTGCTGACCTTCTGGCTCATCTTCATAACCTTCTTTAGAATAGTCTAAACTGACTCGAGAATCAGTTTCCTTTTGCCATGATCCAAAATCTCGGTAAGGCTTCATAGACATGTTTGTCCTTCTTCATGACCAGAGAAGGGATCTCTACACCATGACCTTCCTTCCATATCTTGATCAGAATCTGGTATCTGGTTTTTCTCATCACGTCTTGAGTTATCACCGAAGGCATCTTCTGGTTCAGCCTCTTGGTCCAAAGTCACTCCTTCATCTTCATCAGTTTCATGTCCCAATTTTTCTGGTTTTGCTACTGTTTTCATCTCCATCCTCTTCCTGCCATGAACCACTTTCATACCCTTCTTCTAGATCAGCTTCTCTTCCAGACCTGTAAGTGTAGTGGGTTTCACCGTGGTAGGGGTCTGGTGGTACTGGCTCAGGATCACCTTCATGAGGATCCTCTTCAAAATCAGTGTTGGAGCAATCAGACCAGTGATCATCTCCATAACTACTTTCTTCATCAACCATGCATTGGTCTTCTGGCTAAGATCTTCTTCCTCTATTTAGTACCTGAAAGGAACACCCAAATGTGGTAGTCACGTGCTTTTATAGGCAGTGGTCGAATTTTTTTATGTAAACAAAATATTAAAATGTCTTGGACCGACTTTCCTAAAACAATGATGCAAAATATTTTTATTTTCTTTTTGAATGCAACAAGTATATGCACGAAATAAATGAGAAGGTAATGTAAATATGCAAGCAGAAGTTCACAAAGAAAATGCAGAGGACAGTAATTTTTTTTGTTTTCTCTTGGAATGAAAAGGACATAAACCGAAAATATGCAAAGATGGAATGCAAACCCTAAAAGGAATTGAAGATGATTCTTTTAACTTTTTTTTAATATGGAGATATATGGATATCTTATGCACGAAAATAAGGCAGAAAAGAATTAAAGCTATGGCCTAAACGAATTTTGTTTTCTTTTTTCTTATGCAATTTTTTTGAAATGCAATCTGAATAAGGAAATGAGTTAATGAAAAAAATAAACTATGGCAATGGAATCTGGAGGGAATGAATGCAAACAACTAGAATAAGAATTCAAAATAATTTCGTGGATCAAACTACCCAACTTCTTCTTCTTTATATTTTTTTATCAAGAACACAAAAGCGCAGAAATGTGGTTAACAAATATCCTGGACCTCTGGGAAATTAGGGTTTACTTTGCGTTCCTAATTCAACAGAAATAGATAGTGCAAATTTCGGTTCCCACAGTTTTTTGCTAGAAAGAGGGGGGGGGGATATGGATCAATCTTTCTCTCAGTCATCAATGCTCAGTGAAACCATGTTTGATCTAAACAACCAACAGCCTCATGACGATAACGTCGTCGACGAAAACGTTGAAAACACTCCAGCGACGAACGTCACTGCGGTCAACGCCGACGCAAACACCACAGCGTTCGAGGAAGTTAAGAAGATATTCTCGACTTTTGAGAAGAAGTCGACAGAATAGGATACGGTCATGAATTCTCTCGCTAAACAGTTTGAAACCCTCACGGAAAGGAACATGGCCATCTTTCCGCGGGGAACAACCCGAATCCGCGATAGAAGACTCGACTTCGCAACACCTTTGGACCCGTCCGACAATGCGCAAGGCAAATCGTCTGGGCAAAACCTTGACGAAGTGACTCCCGCACCAACGCAGAAAAACCCGGGAGACCTTCCTCATATCGAGGAAGATGAAGAAGGAGGAGAAGTCAAACGCATCGACGTGGAATCAAGTAGTCAGTTCGAACCTACGGACGAAGACGCAGACATACATCCGCGCCGCGCAAGGAGTCGAGCAACTCGGGATGAGTCCCAGTTCGACAACCCTATGAACGAAGAAGAAGAATAAGCTATATTTTGGAAACAGAAGGAAGAACTGGCCGAGGAGAAAACTCAGAGTACTCACAGCAAACGTCGACAAAGTCAGATATCTGCTAGCAAAAGTTCTGAAATCCGTGATCTTCGCGATGATCTCATGAAAACGGTGGCCAAAGTCAGGGCGGTGAAGTCCTAAATCCACCATGCTACTAGCACCGCACCGGAGATCGATCTGTTACCCGAAGAAGCTCGTAAAACACCCTTTACTTATCGTATCACCAAAACTAGGGTTTCAGATCGATCTTGAGAAGGTCAAAGTGATGCCATACGACGGAACTACTGATCCTATGGCGCACCTACATGCTTTTCAGGTCACGATGGGTAGAGCCAGAATCAGAGAAAATGAGAGGGACACTGGTGAACGCCGCCTCTTTGTAGAAAACCTCCGAGGAGCAGCGCTAGAATGGTTCTCTCGCCTCAGGCGAAACTCCATCGGAAGCTTCCACTAGCTCGCCTCGGAATTCCTTAAACAATACTCGATGTTCATAGATCGAGAAACATCCGACATAGATCTCTGGAGCTTTTCCTAGGGAGAGGACGAAACTCTCTGCGACTTCATAAAACGGTTCAAAGCCATCATGGCTAGAGTCAGAAGGATAAGCGACAAGTCGCGATAGACACACTTCAAAAAATGCTCTGGTTCAAATCGAAGTTCAGGAAGTGGATAACTTTGGAGAAGCTGCGTTGGGGTCAAAAACGATCATCTCGAAATCAACGGCTAAAATCGAATCTCTATACAAAAGTCTCTCGACACGTTCTCAAAAACATAAACTCGGAATCGAACAAAACGGTCTACTCACCGATAGACGAGTAAACCGATCCCGAGCGGTCTACTTGCCGTTTGGCGAGTAGCCCAAGCTTGAATGGTCTACTAGCCGTTTGGCGAGAAGACCAATTGGTCTACTCCCCAAACGGTGAGTAGACCGGCTCCGATTGGTTTACTTGCCGGATGACGAGTAGACCGAGTTTATGTGGGTCAGCGGATAAAACCAAACCGAAAAACTCACGTAACCCATCTTCGGCCCATCTTTGTGACACTCCTTTCCGAGAACGAGTCAATCTTAGTTCTCATTTCGGCCCGTTTAAAGTCATCATCTCAACTTTACGATTCAAAGAACCGAGGGGACTTGTCCTTCAGGATAAAACAAGAATTAGTCGTATAAACATGCAACGATTAACCGAACACACCAAGGTTGCCTCAATTATACGAGAGGTTCGAGCTTCCTCAAGGTCCGACGTCGTTTTGGGAAAGGCAACTTCAAGAAATCGTAAAACGCTTAAGTCGTAAAACAGACCAAGGAGATCCAGGGCCCGACTAAAGGCCCACTTTCGGTTTTATACGAAATAAAGCCCAAACACCTACGACGGTTTATCTCTACCTTGCAAGAGAAGATAAATATCAAGTCTCTAAGGAAAACTGTAAAAGTTTCCATAGATAAACACACAGATCGGGAAGATATGGAAGATTCCGCGAAGCGATAGATTCGACCAAGGGGAGAATCGGAAAGGCAAAACCGCCTCAGGAGGAGTATATAAGGAGTCTAAGGCTGAAGATGCAGGGGGATTCGAAAATTAGACCTAGGGCAGCTCTGCTAACTTAGAAACTTAGGAACTTAGGATTTAGACGGCTGTATACAGATCTCTCTACGGGGTCACCTTCGACCCTTGTTCTGCTTGTCTCTTTGTTAGCTAAGTCTTGTTCTTCTTTCTAAGTCTTGTTCTTCTTTCAATTCCTTTGCAAACTTTGTAACTTTTTCTTATCAAATTAATAAAACGCCTCTGTGAAACTTCTCATTGATATTCTTGTTATATTTGTCTCTTTTGTTTTCACGTGTGTTGGCAGACAATCCGGGATCTCTGGGAAAGTAGGGTTTCCTAACTTTCCTTATTTTACGAAAAATCGACAGTGCGAATTTCGGTTCCCACAGTTTTGCGCTAGAAAGAGGGGGACTTTCGAATTCTCTAGCTCATTCACGAAACGACTGAGACAAGACATGCCCGATCCAGCGGGAGGCGATGTCATCTCCTTCAAGGAAAGAGCAACGACCGATTCGGTAAAACCTCTCAACGATCTCCTTGTTATCGAGCTGACGGTCCAAAATATCGATGTCGCAAGGATGTTAGTCGATACCGGAAGCTCGGCAGACATCATCTTCAAAAACACCCTCGAGAGGATGGAAATCAGTCCGTCCGAAATTGTAGAGGATCGTAACCCTGTAGTAGGACTCTCGGGGCAAGTCACCATGTCTCTCGGCACGATCAACCTCTTGGTTGAAGCTGGCAGAATGACAAAAATCGTGGAATTCTTGGTCATCGATTGACCCTCATCGTATAACACGATTTTGGGAACACCCTGGCTAAATTTGATGCAAGCGGTTACGTCGACATACCACATGTGTCTCAAATTCCCAACTTCACGCAGAATCCAGACCATCTAGAGAGATCGGAAAATCTCGCAAGTTTGCTTCGCGGGGTAGTTAAAATGAAAAAGCCCTCCAGAAGAAACTCTCCCGAAAAATAAAAAGAAAAAGAAAAAGAGTGACGCCGACGACGCGACAGAACTGGACGAGACGGAGATCTTTTGGCAGACACGCGCCGCAAAGGCCTTAGACGGAAAACGCGATCCTACTTGCGAACCTGCTATCTCGGTGTGTTTGGACGAGGCATTCCCAGATCGCTGCGTCGAGATCGGGGCAATTCTGAACGAGCCTCTGAAGACCGAGCTCATAGCATGTCTGAAAAGAAACTTGCACACCTTCGCGTGGGCCGCGTAAGATATGCCAGGAATCGATATCAGGGTCACATGTTACGAGCTCAACGTTGACCCGACTTTCAAACCTGTCAAACAAAGAAGGCGAAAGTTGGGACCAGAACGCGCCAACGCGGTTAACGACGTGGTAGAAAAACTCCTCAAAGTTGGATCCATAACAGAAGTAAGGTATCCAGATTGGCTCGCTAACCCAGTTGTCGTCAAGAAGAAAAATGGAAAGTGGCGTGTTTGCGTCGACTTTACCGATCTCAATAAGGTGTGCCCGAAAGATAGCTTCCCACTGCCACACATCGATCGACTCGTAGAGGCAACTGCTGGGAATAAACTCCTATCTTTCATGGACGCATTCTCCTGGTATAACCAAATCATGATGAACCCAGACGACCAAGAGAAAACCGCGTTCATAACTGACCGCGGTACCTACTGCTATTGAGTAATGTCATTCGGACTAAAGAATGCCGACACAACATATCAGCGACTCGTCAATCGGATGTTCTCCGAACAACCAAGAAACACAATGGAGGTTTACATCGATGACATGCTCGTAAAATCCCTCGATGAACAAGATCATATCACCTACCCGCAAAGTGTAGATTCACGGTAGCGTCCGGTGAGTTCCTCGGATACCTCGTCACCTTCCGAGGTATCGAAGCAAACCCAAAAAAGATCAACGCTTTGATCGAAATGGCATCCCCAAAAACGAAACATGAGGTACAGAGACTGACCGGAAGAGTAACAGCACTCAATCGATTTATTTTTGCGATCCACGAACAAACGCTTACCTCTCTACGATACTCTGAAGAGAAACAAGAAATTCGAGTGGACCGAAGCATGCGAGAAAGCTTTCCAACAGTTGAAACATTACTTGGCCACTGCCCCAGTACTTGCTAAACCCATAGAAGGGGAACCTTTGTTCGTATACATCGCGGTATCGAACACAGCCGTGAGCGGCGTCCAATCCGAGAAGAATGCGCCGAGCAGAAACCTATCTTTTACGTAAGCAAGACCTTGCTTGACGCAGAAAGTCGATACTCGATGATGGAAAAACTGGCACTAACGGTCGTAATGTCAGCACAAAAGCTAAGACCATATTTCCAATCTCATACGATCGCAGTGCTCACGTCATTTCCATTACAGACCATCTTGCACAGTCCCAGCCAGTCCGGCAGGATAGAAAATTTGGGCAATTGAACTCAGCGAATATGACATCGAGTTTCGACCAAAATCCTCTGCAAAATCGCAAATACTCGCCAATTTTCTAGTGGAACTTCCTTCAATAAGTACGACCGCGCCGGAACTGGACTCAACCTGGACCCTTCACGTCAATGGGTCATCTTGCAAACAGGGTTCCGGAGTCGGAGTCCGACTCACGTCACCAACCGGCAAAGTGTTGGAACAATCGTTACGGCTGATGTTCCACTCCCGAACAAAGAAGCCGAGTACGAAGCCTTGATCGCAGGATTGCGACTAGCTCTCAGATTAAAGATATGTGATGTTCATGCTTACTGCGATTCTCAGCTCGTGGCGAACCAGTACAACGGAGAATACTAAGCTAAATACGAGAGGATGGAAGCTTACCTAAAATCGTACAAAGTTTGTCTCGAAACTTCGATCAGTTTGCCCTCACTCAAATCCCTAGGGGAAAAACGCCCAGGCAGACGCGTTCGCCGCTTTAGCATCCAGTTCAGATCCCGGCCTAAGTAGGGTGATTCCCGTGGAATTCATAGAAATCCGAGCATCGGCCCTCCCATCGTCATAAACCTGATCGAATCGCCCGATGAATACATTCATGAAAACGACACTCCCGATGTACGAGATCTTGAACGTCCAGAATACAGATTCAGCAAACCATAGATGGATCCGATCCGCTCATACATCACCGACGGAACTCTAACCGCCGAAAGGTGGGCCGCCAGAAAGATCAAGGGCCAAGCCGCACGGTACGTTCTGGTCGAAGGCGAACTCTACAAATCAAGATTCTCCGCGCCACTCATGACCAGTGTCGACGGTGAAAAGGCACGGAAGATAATGGAAGACATCAACCTGGATCCTGTGGAAATCACGCCGGCGGAAGATCACTCGCAAACAAGATTAAACGCCATGGTCACTACTGGCCAACGATGATCGAAGATTGCGGCAAATTTGCGCGGAAGTGCGAAAAATGCCAAAGGCACGCGCCCACCATCCATAAACCTGCGGAATTCTTGTCCTCAATCTCATCACCATACCCGTTCATGAGCTGATCCATGGACATACTCGGACCAATGCAGAGGGCAAAACAAAAATGTTTCATGTTGGTACTAACTGATTTCTTCTACAAGTGGGTCGAGGCAGACTCGTACGCAAGCATCAAAGACGCTCAAGTCGAAAGTTTTGTGTGGAAGAACATTGTCTGCAGAGACGGAGTCCCCTACGAAATCATAACAGACAACGGATTTCAGTTCATTTCAACTAGGTTCGAGGCCTTTTGCGAAAAGTGGAAGATCCGACTCACCAAGTCAACTCCAAGATATCTGCAGTGTAATGGCCAAGCTGAAACCACTAACAAAACCATCCTCGACGTCCTAAAGAAACGCCTGGACATTAATAAAGGAATATGGGCCGAAGAAATCGAGGGAGTCCTGTGGTCACATCGCACAACCCCAAGACACGCAATGGGAGAAACTCCGTTCGCCCTCGTCTACGGGGCGGAGTGCATGATCCTAGCAGAAGTCGAGTTCCCTGGGATACGCCGAAAGCTACTCCCAGAACACGAAAATGAAAACAGCCTCATGCTGCTCGACGAGTTCGATCTGATAGACGAACGTCGGGACAAGGCCCTGATACGAATTCAATACTACCAGCCAGCAGCAGCAAGGTACTACAACGCCAATGTACGCCACCGCAGATTCAAACAAGGCGAATTGGTCCTACGGAATGTTTTCCAAAACACCGCAGAACCAAACGCAGGAAAACTCGGAGCAAACTGGGAAGGACCGTACAAAGTCATCAAAGTCGTCCGACCAGGCTCATACGAAATAGAAAACATGGAGGGCGTTAAAATTCCAAGGACATGGAACGCAATGCACCTCAAAAAATACTATCATTGAGCGCTCGCTCAAATTCTCTGAACTACGAGATGGCTTGATCCCTGAGAAGGGTACGTAGGCAATTCGCTGCAAGGCGGGCTCAGCTGTCCCCCCTCGCCAAAAAGGGGGGGGAGGGTACGTATACTCGTATACTCCCGTCAAATTCAACACATCTACTTACCTCGGAAAAACGAGAATTTTCTGGCCAAATTCCATCGCACGGATCTGTGTGAGAAAACACGAACCTTTTCCAAGGCACGAGGATCCCCTTTTTCTCATAAAAGTCTCCCAAATATGACTTCCTCAAAAAACAGTCTGCTCGCGACTATAAAATTCAAAGTCCCATATCAAACTCAAAGCCTTTCGCGAAAGCCCAAACTCCGCAAATAAGTTTGTTGCTGATCACAACGAGCTCTTTACGTCCTAAACAGACTAAGTTATCTCGCCGAGATAGCTCTCAAACACCCGACACAGGGTATTAGCGCTATAAAAGAAATTCAAAATTTTGGTCAGCACTTTCGGGAGACTTAAAAATTGTCCTCGAAGAGATGCTCGGCTCCTACCATACAAGACACATAAGCCAAGAATATATCGCGGACTTTAAAGCGGGACGGAGTCAATTAGGATGTTGTTGAGGAAGAAGTCTTTGGAAGAAGACAAGTCACCATTTGCCTACAGTGGGATTCTACTAAAATTTGGAGCATCACTTATATCATTCTTAAGAGTGGAAAACCTTTTGGGAAAAGTTGAAGGGGTCTATTCCCTTATCTTGACCATTTGGAAAAATAGAAGATCAAAGGAGCAGAGTATATATGACAGTCAGATAATAAGAGAATTCAAATATATGCTTAAGTCGCCGGAAGGATTGTCGACATCTGGAAGTAACCAGTTCAATATTCTTGTGGAAACCGGATTCGCTGCTATAGTTTTGGTTTCTTGCCAAGTGATTCTAGGCGAATAAATTCGCAGTTAGAAGATTTGTTTGGATAAAGGTTTTGTTCGACCTTGATCTTTGATGTGTGGAGAACCCATGTCAATGGTAAAGAAGAAGGATGAGAGTTTGTGGTTATCTTCAGCAGTAAATGAATTCATGATGTGACAATAAAGGACAAGTATCAACTTTCTAGAAGTGACGAGTTATTAAGATCAGTCGCAAGGTACATGTTGCTTTCCAAGGAAGTTAAATGGACACATCAAGGTTTAGTAAATACTAATTCTAGGAAATGGGAAGTGGGATCTATTAGTCAGCAAGTTGGAACAAGAAGTTGTTGCACATTTAGTAAAGATCGCTACTAATACAGAGTAGTCCTGTCCAATATTTGTTATTGAGATTTGAAGTTCTTTGGATTGGCCAGATACCATAAGAAGTTTGTTCAAGAATTGGTAAACATATAAAACCGATGAGCTGATCGACTGAGAAAGGTATTGCCCAGTAATAGAGTAAAAAGATTGGAGAAGCACAGAGTCAGTACCGACAAACTTGATGTCTACCTATATCTAAGATTTGCATGAGCGTAACCAGTCATGTACTGTTGCATGGGCGCATCTTGTGTGGGTTTTCGTGAATGATGATGCAAGACGATTGGATAATTGTTTATGCATCCATGGAGATAAAGAAACATAAGGTGAATTATTTGATGCACGAGATGGAGTTGGTTGAAGTTTGTTTACAATCAAAATTGGAGGTCATTTGCAAGTTTCACTGATCATAGAAGCCTTATAAAAAGCAAATGTGGTTGCTTATGCTTTAAGGAGTGAGCAAAGTAGTGTAGATAGTAAGAAGGAACTCAAGAATAATGAAGTTGAATTTGGAGTGATTGGTTTGGCTGCCCTTATAAGGAGAGAGTGAAGAGTATTTAAGATTGCAAGTAGTACTCACAATGGCTTACTCATTTGTATCTGAGGAACTCAGTTAAGGAATGAGAACTAAAGGAAAACTTAGGAGGAACAGAATTCAGTGGATGATATGAGGCGTGTTATGTACACAAGGTTAGTTAGAAAAGACATGGAGAAGAAACCCAAGTCCTACCTGAAATTTAGCATGATAATTACGAAAGAGATGTTAAGTGAACCCCGAGGGAGATTGATGAATGAAAGAAAAGGTATGCCATAAGGAAAATGGCAATGCCAAGGTTGTTAATATATTAGAGGATGTATCAATACAGAAAGTATGGAGTAGACGTACAAGAGTACTCAATTGGTGAATAAAGCTTGAATAGACAGACTTGTTGGATCATTAGTTGCTGGATAGAATAAATAAATAAGGAAGCAATGGAACCAGCCTTGGAAATGGAAACATCAGAGAGATTGAGTTGTTCAGAAGATTATGAAGAGGCTTTCAGATAGATTAGAGGTGTATAGAAGCTTAGGGGGATTTATTCTGAGAATGGGTGAGTGTGTGTGTATTTGAGAGTAGCACCCCAGGTCTAAATCATGTTAGTGTGATTGATCGTGCATGTTCTTGTTTGATTGTTGAACGGTTAATCAAGTTAACATTGACCAGACCCGAGATGTTACCTTCACGTATGGCACATCACCTTATGTTCCACAATCCATAATATTGAGATGAGAGAAAGGCATAGAGCGAGGCAGATAGAAGAATTTCAGAAATGCAAATTATACAGTATTATAGGCTGCTAAAAGAAGTACGCACACTACAAATGACGAGAGTTGCATTGTCATAATGAATTTGGTTCTTCTTGAAAATGACTGCACAGAAATAAATGATCGGTTTTGAAAAATCGGAAAATCAGCAATCTGCTATTTGGTCCGTACTGAGTTGTTGCTAGAGTTGGAAAGGTTAGCTGATGATCAGAGCTTCTATCATATAGGCATTAGGAAATCTATGAGTCGATGTTGTGTAAGCTTATATCAGATCCAGTATGTTAGAACTGTTGAAACCAGAAAACTTGCAACCCAATCTAGCATATCCTAAAGATCCTTTGCTGATAGATGAACGCCATATCTGAAGATTGGATAATCGAAAAATTTCAAAGTTCAGATATTTTGAGAAAGCAATAGAGAGTTGTTCCTACATGGAAAGACTGAAATAAATACCAGGCTGATTATTAAGAACTCATTGCAGAGACTATAGTGTCTAGTAAAGTGTTTACATCTATGTTTTGAGAACTCGGGGACATATTATTTTGAGGGGGGAAGAATGTAATAACCCTCACGAGCCAATGAATTTTTGGTCGAGAATATTTCTGCTTAACCAGTTTGGAGTTGGTCCAGTCAAAATTAAAATAAAATCAACCCGTTGAATTAATGTCTTGACGGGACTGTCTTGTGGTCAAAAGACCTCCCCTTGAGAGTTCTAGTCAAGTGTTAATTATTATGGTTGATTTTTACTCAAGTTGGACAAGTTTATCTGAGAGCAACACGAGAATTAAAGGACAAGAAAATTTTAGTTGAAAACTGTCCAAAGATTATCAACCTGCTTCATGAATGGTTACTGACCCGTCATGTGCCTTTCACCAACCTACCTGCCTGCTTCATTTTAATTATCATGTGATAATCACAAGCTCCATGCCTGATTGGTTAATAAGTAAGTCATATGCAAGTCACAAGCTACTAGCTTATGCTGCTTGCAGCTTCTTATGTGAGGGAAAGGACAGCAGCTTGGCTGCTGAGAGTGATGAGTGAAACCCTCAGCTGAAGCAACCTCTCAGCAATTTATCTCCTTCATTAAGCTGCTTGGACGTCCTTAACCTGCAGCAAAAACGAGAGAGAAGCAAATCAGAGAGAAAAAGAGAAGAAAAATTGAAAAAATCAGGAAACACCTTGGACGAATTTCTTCCATCCTCTTGTTCAGTCTGTTGCTGTGTGGAAGATCAGAAGGTGAGATATCCAGAATAAACCCTAACTCTTGTTCTGTTTCTGATCTGAACCAAAGATTGATGTCTCTTATAAAACAGTTAGGCCGTTGAGCTAAGTTTGGTGAGAAGTTCCAACCGAGATCATCTAACCGTTAGTTGTTGTGGTAAGCTTCAGTTTGTTGCTTCACTCATGTTCTGAAAGGAACCAATTTATGATATCTTAAGCTACTGTCTGGATCAGTTGTCTAAGCTCTTGTACAATTCAGTTTAGTTTTGGATTAAAGCAGTTTCATGGAACTGTTAACTAATTTGAGATGAACTGATTAGATTTAATCTGAACTAAATTAATTTTATTCTAAACTGAATTGATCTTGGTTTGATCTTAACTGAACCAAGCTGAGCTATCATTGAAATTAAATAATAAAGCTTGTCGTGAACCAAACTGATAGGAGCTGACTTAAGTTTCTTCTTCAGAACTGAAATGTTGGATTGTTGATCTTCTGAACCGAAATGCTCTGTTTCAGGTCAGTGGCAGAGATAAGCTTGAGGGATCAGCCTTGTTCATCAAGTATAACCGTTTTCTTCCCAGGTAAGGACTTGATCATGGACTGATCATTTTCTTAGAACCACATAGTACAGATGTAAGCTAATGAACTGAAGCAAGTGACTAAACCTAGTACTTGTGTTCTGTTTTGATCAGTTGGTTGTGGAGTTTTTATGGCTCAATCCAGTCACTCCTCGTAGCCACTCAGTCACTTGGTATGCATGTTATGATCTGGCCAGATGTGTGTCCTGAAGTAACCTTAATAACCGATAAAATCTTCAACCATTCTCAGGTTTGAATTCAGATGGTCAAGGAGAGTGATCCGATCAGCCGGACTCGTCCTTGTGATTGTTCTGAATCTGAAGTGTACTGAAGTGGAGTGTAAGTAGCTTGAGCTTGTGTCTAGTCTTACTTAGCCAATCTCATGGTTTCAAAGGTGAGTCTAGATGATGATTAATGAGTTATGAATGAATGAGTATAGCATGATTACGTTGTAAATATTGTTGATTGATTAAGATTATCTCTTGATCTATATTTAATTATGAAGTATTTGCCTTGTGTAAATACTAAAGAATTACTAAGAATAATCTTTTGAGGGTTTCTCGAACCTTAGTACTTGTTCTCAAGTACTAATATATATTTATATTATTAATTATATGAATATGAATTATGTGAAGTCTTATCATATTCACTCTCTATAAAGTCTCCGCATTACCGTGATTTGGTCATGCGAATGGAACAAGGTCATGAAGACACGATGATGGAGTAACACTATGTAGGTCGTGTAATTCATGACGATTCAGTCTCGAATGTTTATAAGGACATTCGAGGATGATGGTAATTCTAACTCACTAGGCTCGGTTAGCCTTTGTGGTTTACCAGGTCTAATATATATATTGTATTTATATATGAGTGAATGGTGAATAACATGGAGGTGATGTTTAAGATATGATTCACATTGATGGAATGATAGGCCTTATATATATAATAATTAAAGAATATATTTCCTCTGCATTCAAATGGTGTTTGTCTGCTCAGCATATTGTTGACATGTGTTGGAGTGTGGGATTGGACTTACTGAGTAAACTAGTTACTCATGACTCATTTGTGATGCAGATAGCCAGTAGGCGAGAGACCTTTTCTCTAGGATGAGAAAAAACATAATTAGCCAACAGTATTTTATTATCCTTGCAAAGTAGTTTTGATATATTTTAAGTATTTTATGCATAAAATTTGTTAACCGAAAACTTCGAGGTTAATCCTTAACATTTTGAAAGAATATTATATAATGTATTAAAAATATTTCTTTAAATACGAGTTTTATATGATATTAGTTCTTGTCCAGACGAACTAATTATTGGATATTACTTAGTCGGGTTAAAAAGCTTCGGGTTGTACCTAGTAGGATATGTGTATTTAGGCGATTGGTTTAAGGTACATGGATCTATTCCGGGAACATCGGATTAATTATTTATGTACACATTTTGGTCTTTCAGTTTGGTTTAAATTACTAGTGATTAGTTATGCATGTTTTTGTTTAAGTGTTTCAAAGCTGATCGAGTCAACTTATACTTAGACTAGATCGAGGAGTCACAAATACAGCAGTCAACGTACAGATACTCACGACCGACCAACCGAGAACTATGCCCTAATCAGACACTAAGTTGACGGGTCATACTAGGTTACAGACTAAACGTATCCTATTCGAATATTTGGCCGGCCACTGAAACGATAATTTTTTATTCTTTAATAATTTCTAAGTATGGTGGGCCGACCAAAAACTTATCGAGATTATATTTACGCCAATCAAAAATATTTATCGTGTAGAATCTATTGACGATTGTCAAACTTTAATAATTCCTAAGCACGGTCAGCTGACCAAGAGCCTACGGGAGTCATTCTAGAGTGGATCAAGATTTATCGATTAAAGGCCCTTTCATCATTTCTAAGCACGGGTCACCGACTAAAAACTTACCAAAATTACTTGAAAGTCAACCGAAAGAATTAATATTTTCAACAAAGGCAGTTCAATAATTTCTAAGTTTAAGTCTGCTAACTAAGAAGCTAAGGAAAATCGCATTTTTAATCATAAATTTGGCAAAAGTTTGCACTTTAAACTTTTAAAGTTTAACACTAACGGTTCAAACCATCAAAATTATTTTTGTAACACATCACACATCCACCTTGCTATTCGTCGTCCTGCTGTCACAAAACATAACGAAACAGTAAACACCGTTAACAGAATTGATCACAAACGTTTAGCTTTAATAAAACGGGGTTAGTTTTATTCTCTCTTCTTATTACCACATTTTTAAAGGGAACCCCAAATTGAATTGGGGATTTAGGGTTCTAAGAAATTTTGAGAGAGAGCGAGAGAGAGATAGATTACTAAAGAGAAATCAACGAGAGAGAGAACCCGACAAAGAATCGAAGAGGTCTTCAAATGCTCAAGTTGAAATGAGGTAAGCTCTTTCGTTCCAGATGTTTTGATTTTGATTGTAGGGTTTCGTGATTTCACTATTTCTGGGATTCATAGCAAAGTGATTCAAAAAGCAAAGGGTTTGAATAATTTATGGGTTATGGGTTCTAATTTGAATATAATTTCTTAACTCTACAGTGAACTAGAGATGGTAACCTTGAGAATCCATTTCGGTGGATATATGGAGAAAGAATTGAAGTCTTACTAGTATGTGTGGGAATTGGGAGTGACGACCACAAACTAGAATTTGTATGATATATCATGGGCTAAGTTCATGAAGTTCAGTAAGGAAGGTTTGATTGATGCACCGATAAGATTCATTTGGTATAAGGAGATAGGGAAAGAGATGAAGACAATCAACTATGTTTTTGAGGGAAGTCCAGAAGATATGTTCTTATTGATATGTGTAGGGAAACAAGAAGGTGAGATTGATGTTTTCATCGAACATGATCTCTCTGAGATGAGTGAGCAGCCCACGTATCTTGGTGCACCAAATAGCCAGGGTGAAGGAGAAGTCAATCGACCTCCCGAGATGCCTCAAGAAGATGACCAAGCTAGTAGTGAAGAAGAAGTTGAGTGACCACTTGAATATGAAGAACCAGAGAGATCTGAGGATGAAGTGAATGAGCATGTAGCTGAACTTAATCAGATCAAACCACATGTGAAGAAGGCTTCTCGGGGAAGACCACTGAAGATAAGGAAAACCGGAAACATACCATATGGTGTTGGGACATTTTGGAGCCCTTTCACTGATCGACCGTTTAAAGTGTTTGGGGATCGGGTCTATGATAGATCTGACAGAGAGCATCCACAAGACCCAAATATACAACCTCATCAAGACCAAAACAACCAGCCTCCTTTTGAAGGTTAAGAAGATTGTCTTTGGTTTAGCTTTGATCTCGTTGTGTTTCAGCTAGTTTGTTTCCTTTTGTTTAGCTAGCTTTGGTTTACTAAGGTACTTTTTTAGCTTTGATCGGATTTTGTATGGATTGTTTGACAAAACCATCGATATTTTTCTTGTTTCCAAGGTTTCTTTGTTCTTTTCACAGCACTAGATTCAACTACAGCAATAACAACTGATAGTAGAAGCATAACACAAGTCACATTAACATATCTTACAAACCGAAGGCTTACCAAACACAAGTCTTACAAACCGAAGGCTTACCAAACACAAGTCTTACAAACCGAAAGTTAAAGAAACATAAGGCTTACAAACATGTCTTACTTAAGACAAAATAAGTCTTACAACCGATAGCATAAATAACAGAGTATTAGAAATCGAACAAACAACATCAATACTTCGAAATCACCATAAGTCCTCTAATTACCACAACAAAACCAATCGAAGAAGCCACAGAACATTCCTAAGAACCGAAGTCCTCTCCCTTAGTATCGATATCTCTCTAGACAAAGCTTCACATTCTTCATTCTTTTCCTTCGTTCTTTCAGTTAATTCACTAGAGATTTCCGAGTTATCACAGCCATGAGTTGAAAGTCTTACAATCTCCCTCAAACTTGAAAGCTCTTCTTTTTTCTCTCGGATTATGTCTTTGGCTTCCAACAATGCAAGATGCTTCCATCCACCAGGTTTCTCCACATCACGCCAACGAAAGAAGTTGCAGGAATCCCACCCGTTCGCAACACGACGCCCTCTGCAGCTCCAGAATCTCTGACCTGGATTCTCACGGGTCCAAGCTCTTACGACCTTTGCTGGCCGGTTACAGTCGCAACTCACACCATCGTTGGATGATGAAATTTTACTCTGTGAATTGAGACTCTGAGACATTCTCCAATTCTTAGACCTCTTTGAGTTTCACTCTCACTAACCCTAATTCCCAAACTGATTTAATGTGGTATAAAACTAATCCCTTTTTATTAAAGCTAAATGTTTGTGATCAATTCCATTAACGGTGTATACTTTTCCGTTAAGTTAAGTGACGTCAGGACGACGAATGCCAAGTTGGATGTTTAATGTGTTACAAAAATAAGTTTGGCGGTTTGAACTGTTAGTGTTGAACTTTGAAGGTTTAAAGTGCAACTTTTGCCAACTTCATGATTAAAACTGCTATTTTCCCAAAAAACTTACGGTAATACTTAGAGAGGATAAAAAATCTAACGATTTGCACTTAAATAATTTTTAACGCGAACCAAAAAACCACATTATTGCCGATCAAAAGTCTGAAACCTACAACAATTAAAAAGGCCTAAAACCAACAAGAACATATGGTCCTATTATGTGGCTTCTTGGTCCTGGATGGCTTGGTCTTGGCTCACAATCGGGGGATCCTTGGCCTCTTCAGTTGGCGCCGCGGAATGATCTTTGGTCGCTTCAGTCACTACCATCTTAATCTTCTCACCGGTCTCTCCCGATCCATCGCTTCTTTGCCCCTCCGGAACTAGGACGCGAGCATCACCACCGTTATCAAACCCTGGTTCCTCATCTGGATTCTGGTTCTGAGCAGCAAGAGTGATTTAGACATCCACTGGGCCGTCAATATAGGTTTGATCCTGAGCAGAAGTATCGACTTGGCTCCCCAAAGGATTAGCGACAGTTGCATTCTCATAACAAGTTCTCACTCCGCTGTCGAGAGAATGACTCGGGGTTTGAAAGCCAAGTGTGGTCAAAGGATTTAGCAGGTTTACCGTTCACGTTTGACCCAAACTGGTTGAGACCCGAGGGAAAGCTTTGGTTAATGAAATGTGAATGCAGGACAAGAGGAGATAGCTTGAGATTGGCCTCTAGAATGTTCCCGACTTCTAGATCGGTGGCCCCTTGTTTGAAATTAGCCTCATTTGCATCAAACTTCTCCAAGAGTGGCTCATGAACCGACATGAACTTCCCCTTCACCATCGCTAGGCAGTTCTTCGTCCCATTAGCTTGGCCGAGAAGAAGTCGTTTTTCTCATAAGTGCCTCATTTAGTCATGTGCCTCCGTATGTTCTCAAAACAAATAACACATTTCACAGCCATAGCGGTATCAACCCTCACACTCCCTAGTTACTTTGTGGGTACGAAAATTTTTTAAGTGACTGACCTCCTTGTTATTTTCCACAGAAAGAGCAATCTTATCCTGCTCTGATTTCTCGATCGAAGCCCGAGCCATTTCCAAATCTTTCGCAAGATCGGAAGCCTTCTTCTTCTCCGGCTTGCTGCGAGCAATGGCACGATCCCGCTCTTCAATATCCTTCTCATACATCTCCAAAGAAAATTTTTCTTCTTTCTTTTTATATAAGTGTCATTGGTCGTGATGGCCACGCCATCTTACTTCAAATTTCCCACCAAGCATCTGAGCTTTGTGTCGTACTGCTGCACCAAGAAATTCTTATGTGCGTTATACTGCCGAAATAAACAATCAGATCAAGAACTGAATAGACAAGGGTTGAGAGAAAAAAAAAGAGATACGGTAAATTCAATTACTAGGACCCCGGCTCGGGCAGCGTCAATGTACTTGTCTGAAAAGGCCATGTCCGCGATCACCGGCATTTCTCTCGGCCCACCCTTGGTCTGACGGAAGAGATCAGCGCATGAGTCCAGGTTGTTAATCAGCAGAGTTTCACTAAAGTAGTGAAAATCCACCCGATTAGTGAATATTATGCGAGATTTCAAGGGGGTAGTCACGTCTCCCCTCTCAACCGCTTGCATAGCAGCCTCCAGAACAATATTTTCCTCCAGGAAATCACTCTGTCTCTTGTCACCCTCTTCATTGGTGAGAAAAGTTGGGGAATCCTGAGCTGACTCATCGACTGGGTTGTCCTCATCAGCAAGCTCACTCTGATCTCCCTCGAAGACTCCTTCCGCAGTTTATCAGCATATCTCTTCTCCTTATTCTTATGTCCCTTGGAAGGATTTTATGGATATCCCTGTAAATCTTATCCTGATCATCCACGACTAAATCTTATCCTGATCAACCAATTGTTCGTTGCCAGGACGACCCGTTTCCTCACCATTTTGATAAGCCTTTTTTAGGTTTTGAGGGCTCAGCGACAAGGTCAGTCCCCTCAGCTTCAACGTTCTCTATCGACCGTCTTCTCACAGGAACCACATTTACTAAGGCCTCCGCTTCCATCATTTCGAGTACAGCCATCAGATTTACTTGTGCTAAGTCCAGTTCCTTAACCAACATAGAGCTAAAATTCGGCATCATCGTCATCTTCTTGCTTTTCTTGATGTTCTTGATAGAAATAAGCTTCGGTCGTCTACAAACAGTCGCTACGCAAGGTATTTCGGATCGCCAGTCAACTGCAAAAACTCAACCAAGTTAGAAATATGAGGCCGAGTAAATATATGACTAGAAATCGAGCAACCCCCCCCCCCACGGCTGAGAAACAAATATGTCACGATACGTCTATGGTTCCTTTGGATCCTCGGGTAATTAATTTATGACCAAAGATGATGGCTAAGAGTAGTACCTTCTGGACGTCTAGAAAGAAGTTTTCCGGATATGCGATAGTATTAGGGTGGATAACTTCAAAAAAAGAAGAGAAAAAGGGGTTGGGAGTGGTAGGAAGGAAGGAAAAAGTCATCACAGACAATCTATTGAGTCTAGGACTCCATAGAATGTGATAATTGTTTCTTGGCGGTTCTTCGAAGCCTGCCTCATCCGACTTAAAACCATTCGGTAAAGGCTTTGTTTTCTTCATTTCCTCAAACAGACAAACGCTCATAGAAATATCGACCTCATAAACCATCACCACTAGAGCTACATCGATCCTGATCATTCACGAGCTGGGTCATCGAAATGTTTCAACAAAAACTGTAGGAACTGATTAACCGAGGAATTGGGAGCCACAACTTTTCATCTTCCGCGTAGAACTACTGGTATGCACACTGGTATCAATAGGATGATCCCATGTAAGTTGGTCGTCTCTCAGAATTATGAAAGTCACGCCAGTTGCTCGATACTTCCATAGCGAAAAAAATCACACTCATGGACGATGATCGACCAAGTAGGCAAGACGTCTCCCCAGTTCTGATCATCCACAACAGACGGTCGTATAAGTTCCGGATGAAGGGCATGAAGTCACTCAAAGTTCTCGAATGCATAGTAATATATTGGGTGTAGTGACTGGTCCATTGGAGAATTCCTCTAGGATTCTTCAGAACCACTCGAAGCTTCCTTGCCAATGACAGCGCTATCTTGCTCGTTAGTCGCTGACTGACTATCCTCATCTCCTCTTAGAAGTCTCTCGGCATCGAGGAAAAACAGACGCTAAGCGAGATCTAAATCAGCCATGTCCTTCAGGGCATCATAATGAACTTTATCCTGATTGTCGATGGGACTCGAGTTGCGAGATAAATCTCTTTCTCGGCTAGATTTGACAGCAATATCCTTCCCTTTTTCAGCCCATGACAATTGTTGGATCGAAGACATATTTTCTTCAAGAACAGACAAAGAACACGTAGTAGATCGGAGAAATCGACCTAACACGCGCCTAATCAAAAAAATTAAGAAGGAACGAAGATAGGATAGAAAAAGAAAATACATATAAACACAGAATAAAAATGGAAGGAATGAAATAAGGTCGCCTATTTATAAGGAAAAGAGCATGAATCTCTAAGAAGACATCATCATTAGGCCTATTGGGCCTAAGGCGCCGCCTATTTTTCCCGCACTTTTAGGCGCGACGGTTCTACTCCTCGGAGTTAACAAGAACTTGGTTTGGATTAATTGATTAATCTACTAAATCCAAAATAAACTGCACTGTTTGGCAGATCACTAACTCGGACCAGGGAAGATCTTTCCGCCAACTAGGGACAGATCAAACTGAACCATGAATAAAGCACTAAATAATTCAAAGCCACAACATCATCGCCGAGTAACTAACGATCACCTTCGTCACTTATACTCATAGGAACCACCACTCGAGCATCTAATAGTTCATGTTTTTCATGATTTCCTCACATGGCTGGAAAGGTCGTAACCGTAGATGAAATTCTCCATTCCCTAGACTCTTACACTACCGCGACTGACCACCTATATCATTTTCTTGTCTAATAAACTGCAGTCCCCGAGCGTCAGATAATCGCAATCATCAATTTTACATGCATGAACCTTGTCAAGTCATTGGCAAACGTTTTTTTCACTAGCACTTGCATGAGTTCCTTCCGAGAAAATGCTCAATCGTGTTTGTCGCGGTTCTGGACTGAATCTTTTATTTTCCTGACCCAACCTCATAAATTCACTGAGATCAATTGCACCCCCTCCCCACAAGTGAACTAGGGGGACATATTGTAGGATATGGATTACATCCCTCCACAACGCCTATCAAGGCTCAAATTTACTTGGCTTCGACCAGCTCAACACTCACACTCGGCCATATAACTTCACTTTAATCGGCCCCATGAGCTAAATACATGAGATCGGCTGGGCAGCTGAAACGCTCGGTATATTTACTCGACACGTAAAGAACAGCTTGGCCCATTAGGTCAAACAACCTAGAGAGAACATAAGAGAATGTTTATCTAGAAAAGAGGAAGAAGAGAACGAGAACAATGAGGCAAAAAAACATACACAGGGACTAGAAACTAGAAATTAGGGTTTTACTCTTTTACTTTTCTCACTAAGTTGTAAATTCCCGGCTAGCTCAGACGAGCACCGGCTAATTTTCTCTGGTTCTCACGAGTTGTAAATTGTTACTTTCTTCTTATCATTTAAACACCTTTCAAATAACCCACCGTTGAACTTTTTTCATGTCTTTACCGAGTCTGACCAGACTCAGATATCAAATCTTCTACCGCCTCCTCCATCAATCTTTTCTGCCTCCTCCATCTTCCTTTACCAAGAACCAAAAAAAATCATATTCAAAGCACACACACAGTAGTAAACGTCGGTGGTGGTGGTAACGAACGTGATGTTGGTGGTAGTGAAGAGCGGGACGGCGGTGGTGGTGACAGTAACGAGTGTGACGGAATCAAGCACGAGGGTTGTGGTGGTGGCGATATAACAAACACCAACAGCCACTCGTCTGTGTCTCCTTATTCCTTACGGCGGTTTTGAGTCACAAAACCCATGAGTCGAATTGGAAAGAGAATAACAAACATAAAGAAGAGTAGACAAGAAAGTTCATGGTGAAACGAAGATGGACATGTTATGTGTCGATGGACAAAAGGAGATATAAGAAAATAAAAAAGAGATAATGGGAAAGAGATCTGGACCATTAGATTGGTTGTAATCAATGCTGAATAATGTCACTTTGTAACTAAAATTTAATTAATGGGAAAAAAATTTCGGTTGTTGATCATTCACTTGATAGTACACTTGTCTAATTTTTTTTTGACATCAAAAATTCATTTTATTACTAATAAAACATGAGACGGCCTGGGAATCCAAATCGTAATAGAACAACCAATAAAAACTAAATTACGTTGGAAAATACGCGCCACTCTTGCTAGTCCGGTCAGATGATCGATTGTAAGTGTGTGGATGTGGCAAATCCTAAAATCTTGGAATCTGCTCTTCAGTGCTAAAAACTCTTCTAACTCTGTTGAAAAACTCGGCCAGTCTTGTGGAGCTTGAATCATTGTGATTATCTCTTTACTATCAGTTTCAAAATACTGACAAGTTGTGTGCTGTAACATTGCTTCCATCGCCAAGATCAAGGCTTCAAGTTCTGAATGTAATTTTGGTGAAGTGTAGCCGACCATCTCCCACTATAAAGAGTGGTCATGTTATTCGTATGAAACACAAGAAAAAAATAGAAAAAAAATCAGTCACTCTCTCTACTTTTTCTTTGCCTTAAACATATATGATATTATATATCTAGAACCACAAATATATGTATACCTTATCTTATTCAGAACACGTTATTAGCACGAATGCTCTTATACCTACAAGGTAAAGCTTAATTTATGTCTTTCAATATATTTAATTTATTGTTATTTGATTATTTTTCTGGAGTGATAGGCTAAGCCTTCTCTGTTTATTTTTGGGATAATAGGTGTTGCCTTTCCGACTGATCGTTATGATAGACTGATCGTTATGGTAGGTTATGCATTTACGATCAAAATATTACATGGTAGGCTTTGCCTCCATGAATATAAAATTGATCAGTGTGGTAAATTATGTTTCCTTAGAACATATGGAAGGCTTTGCCTTTTTGAACAAAAATATGGTCATGTAGTAAACTATGTCTCCTCGGACCATATGGAAGGTTTTACTTCCTTGAATAAAAATGATTAATATGGTAGATTATTTCTTCTCGGATTATGTAGTAAGCTATGCCTGCGATTTATTTATTTTTTTAATTTCTGCATTTAAATTATTCCTTTAAATTTATGCATTTAATTTCCGCCTTTACACGTGTGCATTTAAATTTATGTCTTTATTATATTTTATATTGTTGTTCTATGAATACAATTATCATGTCGAATTTGACAAATATTGAAATAATTGCACTTAATATTACTGAGAATAATTATATGACATGGGCAGTAGATGTAAAGATGCACCTAAGAGGAACGGAACTTTAGAAACCTTGATAATTTAAAAATGGTGTCAGATGAGAAAATAAAAAAAACCGTGATATTTTTATGATACCACACACATGATGGTTTAAAGTCAATATATTTTATAAAAGAGGGTCATGTGGATCTTTGTCAATCTTTGAAAGAGAGATTAGATCACCAGAAATATGTGATCTTACCGAAAGTCAAACAAAACAAGAGTGGATCCATATCCGAGTCCAGAACTACAAAAGTGTTAGTGGATATAATTCTTCAATGTTCGGAATTACATCAAGGATGATGTTATGTGGAGAGAAAATAAGTGATTATAAAATGATTGAGGAAACTCTCTCCACATTCCATCCTGGAAACGTAGTCCTGTATCAACAATACAATGTGAATAAACCTGTTACTCAGAATGATGCATGTACTTCTTAGAGCGGAGTAAGATAATCAACTCATGGCGTTACACCATCATGTTCGTCCCACTCGATCTACTTCGTTACCTGAAGCGAATGTTGTATCATCCAGTTATAATAATTAGGGAGGACGAGGATGTGGTCAAAACTGTTATCATGGTCGTGGAAGAAGACGAGGAAGAAGATTTCACCCCTATGATGAAAGAAATAATAAGAACTTCCACGAAAATGAAAGTGGTCGGGATGCAAGAAACAAACTGAAAATTTTTGCTACATATGCGGCATGAAAGGGTATTGGACACCTATTTGTCGTATGCCAAAAATTTTAGCCTATTTGTATCAAGAAAGAAAGGAAGTGAAACAAACTTCATCTTTGATGTACCCGAGCCATATTTTCATGGGTTGAATGATGATATTCATCTCGACGTTTCAAATTTTCTTGTTGATTCAAAGAGTATAAGGAATAATTAAATTGATGTGATATAATGGTTATACTCCTGAAGAAGATAACACTTCTTGTTTTATATTTTTAGCTTTTGTTGTAAGATAAATGTTACTAGGACAAGATCCACACCTTGCGCGGATTGAGGTTATTGTATTCATTATTTTTGGACTATTAAACATTAGTTCGGTTTAATTTGGATATGAGTTGGTTTTGAGTTGTTTTTATGAGATTTTAATATCCTATTGTTGAATTACAATTTAATCCATAGTTTTTGCATGTGTTCGGTTTAAATCGTTGAGGTATTAGATTTTTTGGTGATAAGCAAAAGACAATTAGTATTTATTGGGTTTTATGTTATATGTTTTTTCATGTGTGCAATTTAACTATATTTGTTATAGACTGTTAATTAATATTAAGGCCAAATGTTTGTCCAAGATAACAAATGAAAAATATAATTCATAAAATTAATTATTATAAAATATAATTTTTATTATTAAAATTTCTATTATCATATAAAGAAAAAAAATATTATATTCATATTAAATTAAATTAATAGGTATACAAATTGGGCCTGTTGAAAGTTTTTCTATTATTATTAAGTACAACCAAATGTAAATTGTACCTACATTGTGAAAATAAATTAGATACACTTACAAATCGGACTTTGTCCATATACATATTGTTCCAAACAAACACATAACTTAATTTAGTCTTTTTTACCTTGGTAATAGCTTGGACCGACAATTTTACACCTAGTACAATAGCATTTGTACCCACCATCGAGGATAGTAATGACTGCATCATCATTATCATTTGGTAGGTTCAACACTTTAATTGCACAAACTTTACAACTCAAATAGTATCAACCCATGTCCGAATCAACAGCAATTATTGTACATATGACAATACATCTCTCAACCTAAATAAATTCATTTAAATAATAAGATAAATATAAATCACAAAGATAAAAACTAAATTGTTGGTGGTTTAGAGATCAAACATTTATAATCTTCAAAACCATGGAGATTGTTTTTTTGGAGTATGAATAAAAAATCATTCTTTTCTGAGATCATTGAAACCATGGTCAGCGGTTTTTGCTCGACAATAGCCAATGGTAAAAATTCTTTTGGCAACCTGATAAACGATTAATCACCACTGGGATACATTTAACATAAATGTAAAAAATTACTAATCACTATTGGAAGGTTAGAAAATAAAACAGTACCTTGTTTGGAACGCTGCAACCTCATCCATTGCTAGATTTAGGGCTAGAACAGACACATTATATGAATTTGATATAATTCGACCCTTTATTTACAAATGTAAACACCCAAAAACTTACATAAAAACAATAATCCTAATAAGAACTAATCAATATTTACAGCATAAATGCAATTGAATACCTTTCAAGACTCTGATCTTTCTAAATCTCAATACACAAATAACAGAATGCTCACTATGATGTTGAATTGCATCGATAACATCCAATGCACATTTTTCCCATAAAACACATGAAAGTCTTATATCTTTATATGACACAATTACATAGTCTCAAATTACAATTGTGTAAATTAGTATGCAGAATTAATATAAACTGTTTAAAAATACTTACTCTATATTATGTAGCTCACATAAAATCTTTTTTATATCTTTTCCACTCACGGCAATAAATTCAATAGGAGTAATCTCAATAATTTGGTCGATTACATCTACGATTAACCAAAATATAAAACAACCATGTTATATAAAAGACAAAATATTCTAATTAAATATACAACATGTAGACAAAATTGAAAACTCACCAACCAGAAAGCCACTATTTAGACTGTCATCCAAGATTTCTCGAAAATGCACTTACTGGAAACTAGTGAGCCGTAGAGGTAAATCTTCACATACGCGAATACGGGTCAGGGGTAAAAACCCAATCTTATAGGCATGATTGGTTGTTCGATATGATCCACATGAGTGGGCAACTACAAAATTAATAAATATGTTTGAGCAGCCTTCATGTAGGAATGCTTCAAACTAGGACACCAATTCATTTTTTATAGTTGCGTGTATCTTATCATTCTACCCAAAATAATGTGCCTAACATTAATTTAATATATCAAAGACGGCAATAGATTGATTGATCCAACTTGCTGAACGGGCGAGTTGGATTGCTTGTGCTACCTAACTCGCCCGTTTGGTGAGTTCGGCGTGTCCAACTCGCCGAACGGGCGAGTTGGTTCTCTTGTTCAATCCAACCCGCCGAACGGGCAAGTCGGTCGGAACATGCTGCCCAACTCGCCCGTTTGGCGATTTCGACTGATCCAGCTCGTCGAACGGGCGAGTTGGTTGTCTCATTCAATCCAACTCGCCCGTTCGTCGAGCTGGACTGGTTCAACTCGCCGAACGGGCGAGTTAGTCGGCCTGCACTGCCCAACTCGCCCGTTCGGCGAGTTGGACACGAGTTGGTCGGCCTGCATTTCCCAACTCGCCCGTTTTGCGAGTTGGACTGGTCCAACTCGCCCGTTTTGCGAGTTGGACTGGTCCAACTCGCCGAACGGGCGAGTTGGTCGACTCACACTGCCCAACTCGCCCATAGGAGAGTTGGTTAGCTTCGTTCGACCCGACTCGCCTGTTTAGCGAATTGGACTGCTTGGTTGGTCTTGCGCTCCGCTTCTCTTAAGTTTTTGGCTCGGGAACTTTTGTTGGGATGGTGTCAAGACTTCATTCGTGCGGAAACACAATATTTAGACATTGATTTCGAGAGTACTATTTTTGACCCCAACAGTTAGCCCCCCAGCTCGCAAGTTTCGAGCACAATTCTTGCGGGCGAGTGAGGGTTTTAATTAAAATCCACAATAAAAATTGATTTTTCTCGAAAAGTTTTTTCGATAATTTTAATGCGGAAAATCCTTCAACTTTTGTTTCTTCTATAAATATAACTTCCCATTTTTCATTCTCTTCACACTCTCCCATTTTCTCAAGTTCTCTTTGTATTTTCTATTAGAAATTTTCTTTCCGCCGATATGTCTTCTTCCAGCAACTTTCAGAAGAGTGGTGATGTCAAGATGAGCAACGCTGCCGGTGCGAGTCTGTCAGATTTTCCTGCCGCCAGAGCCGTCCCAGATCATATTACAGAATTTCTTTCCTTTTAGAATGAGTTGGCTCATCGTGAAGCCGAGGATATAGCAAACCCCGCACGCGGCATGCCTTCAAGACCTGTGGCTCCAGCCGATACCTTGACTCCCGAGGTTCCTCTGGTGCGCGATGTTGTTCCTACCGGAGGGGAGATCGCTGCACATGCATTGGTATCTGAGGCCGACGTTCAGCCGTCGGGTTCCTGTACAACCCCGGTCCATGTCACCGATGTGGAACCGGTTCACAAATCGATGCCTCCTCCCCCAGCCAAGAGGGCAATCGTCTTGGGGTTTCCTGCACCTAACACGATTCTGGATCCTACGCCGAAGGGTCGTAAGAGACCTTACGCTAACCCTGACGTGGCCAAGAAGGGGAGGTGTAACAAGGACCCCGAGGCTGATCCTCTGCCTACGATGGTGTCCAGACATCTCGCTAAGGTGCATTTTGAGAAAAAATCTTCTTCCTTTCGTCCCTTTTTCTTTTTGCGTACCGACCATTTCTTGACCGCCTCTTTTCCTTTACTTTGATCGTTGGGATGATCAGCGAGTGTGGGTCGGAATCTGACCGTCTTGCTAAGGAGTTGACAGAGTCGCATGAGAGTTCATCGCAGCTTGAAGGGAAGTTGAAGGTTATTGAAGATGCTCATTCCCTCGAGATAACTCAGTTCGAGTCTCGGATCGGCGAGCTGGATCGGGATCTTGGGAAGACCGCGAGCTCTTTCCTTAAAGCAAAAGAGGCGAAGACGGCTAAGTCTTTGGAGTTGCGCCGCCTAAAGTGTAGGATCAAGAGTGGGGAGGAGTCATCGGTTGGTGCGATCGACAAGGCCAAGGAGGTCGTTCGTGCCGAGTTTTGGACCCGTTTGGTGAGGATCGCTTACTCCCTTGATTCCTTGGCGGTCATCCGCGTCAGGTACTTGGCATTGGCAGGCGTCAAGGGAGGGATGAAAGAGGTCCAGTTGTTTTATGGTCACGCACCTCCATCTCCCCCAACAAAGGAGGCCAAGCTTTCTGATCGTAGAGTGGAGTTAGTGGACGCGGATGGAGACTTCGACCTGATCCTCGCGGGCCTGAAATCAGAGTGCATTCTCCCGCCTGTTGGGGTCAAAAATGGTACTCTCGAAATCGACGTTTAAAAATTGTGTTTCCACACGAATGCATTCTCGACACCATCCCGACATAAGTTCCGAGCCAAAAACTCAAGAGAAACGGAGCGCGAAACCAACCAAGCAGTCCAATTCGCCGAACAGGCGAGTTGGGTTGACCGAAGCCAACAAACTCGCCCATTCGACGAGTTGGATCAAACGAGACAACCAACTCGCCCTGTTCGGCGAGTTGGATGAATGAATCCATTTCCGTCTCATCCTCGTAAGTCCCTCCTTCGAAACTTGATCAAACTCATACTTGTTTTGTCTCGATCGAGATTGACGTTAGAACTTTACCGTAAGAACTCGTTCCCTCGTATAAAGTTCAGATCGATCGTGTAAAACGGTAACGGTTAACAAAACACCTAAAGTTGCCTGCACTATACAAAAGATCCTAACTCTCGTTAGGGACGACGTCGTCCCATGAATGCTCTTTCGATAAAATTACAAAAACACTTAAGTCAAAAAACGGCCCGAGATGGTGTAAAACTTGGCTAAAATTCCACTCGTGATATTATCCAAAATTGAGCCCAATCTTTATGACGGTTTATCTTTTATTTTGCAGGAAGAGATAAATATTAAGTTCGGAAGACAAAAGTCAAGATCGGAAGAAAAATGTTAAGTATCCAAAGATAATCATGAAGATCGAGAGAAAAATGAATATTTCTGTGAAGCGATAAATTCGACCGAGGGCAGAAGGGGAAAGAGCAAACCGCCTCTGGGAGGAGTATATAAGGACTTTGAGGTTGAAGATGCAAGGGACACACAAAAATTTTTACTCAAAGCAAACAAAGCACTTAGGAAAATTATGCATATTTCTGTTTTATTGTTATCGAGCTGCGATTCAACTAGGTTATTCAGGTCATACAAAGTTAGAACTAGGAACTCGCCGATGGCTCTTTCCTCTAAGGCTTTACCTGTTGTAACGCTAAAACCATAGATTCAGAAGAAGATCCTCTTTGTTCTCTTTTTGTCTTTACTAATTCATTGTTATATTATTGTTCTCACTGTTTGGTTACTCGATGTTTTTGGCTTAGCAAAAATTCAGGACCTCTGGGAAAGCTAGGTTTACCTTGCCTTCCTAAATAACCAGATATCGACAATGCAAATTTCGTTTCCCACAGTTTAGCGCTAGAAGGAGGGGGCCTCGGATTCTCTAACTCGAAAAACCACATAACGTTTGAGACATAATATGCCTAATTGAAGCAGACAGCGATGTCATCTCCTTCAAGGAAAGAGCAACGACCAACCTGGTCAAACCTCTCAACGATCTCCTTGTCATTGAACTGACAGTCCAGAATATCGATGTCGCGAGGATATTGACCGACACCGGAAGCTCGGACAACATCATCTTCAAAGTCACACTCGAGAGAATGAAAGTCATCCTATCCTAAATAGCGGAAGATCCAAACCCCATAGTAGGAATTTCGGGGGAAGCTATCATGACTCTCAGCACAATCAACTTCTCGGTTAAAGCCGGTAGCATGTTAAAAATTTTGGTGTTCCTAGTCATCGATCGACCCACATCTTACAACGCAATCGTAGGAACCCCATTAATTAAACTCAATGCAAGCAATCCCGTCGATGTACCACATGTGCCTCAAGTTCCCAAACCCTCGCGGAATCAACACCATCTGGGGAGTTCGGAGAATCTCGCGAGTTTGCTTCGCCGCAGAATTTAAAAAGAAAGAATCCATCAGTTGATTTTCAACCTATAAAGAAAAAGAAATCGTCTACCATTGACAACGCCCCAGAACAGGACAAGACTGAAATATTTTGGCAGTCGCGAGCAGCCGAAGCTTTGGAAGGAAAACGCGAACCAACCTGCGAGCCTGTTGTCTCGGTATGTTTAGACGAAGCATTCCCAGATCATTGCGTAGAGATCGGTGCAACCCTGAGCGAATCTCTGAAAATCGAGCTTATAGCTTGTCTGAAGGAGAACTTGCACACATTCTCATGGGCCGCGAAGGATATGCCAGGGATTGACATAGCCGTCACATGTCACGAGCTCAATGTTGACCCAACTTTCAAGCCTATAAAACAAAAGAGACAAAAGTTGGGACCGGAACACGCTGAGACGGTCAACAACGAGGTCGGAAAACTCCTCAAAGTCGGTTCCATAACAGCGGTCAGGCTCGGTAACCCAGTTGCTGTCAAAAAGAAGAACGAAAAAATGGAGAGTCTGTGTTGAATTCACCGTTCTCAATAAGGTGTGTCCAAAGGATAGCTTCCCACTAGCACGTATCGACCGCTTAGTCGAAGCAACGGCAGGGAAGAAACTATTGTCCTTTATGGATGCCTTCTCCGGGTACAATCAGATTAGGATGAGCCCTGATGGTCAAGAGAAAACCGCATTCATAACTGACCGCGGCACTTACTGTTACAAGGTAATGTCGTTTGGTCTCAAGAATGTTGGCGCAACTTATCAACGGCTCATCAACCGTATGTTCTCAGAACAGCTTGGAAAAACAATGGAGGTGTAACAACGATATGCTCGTAAAATCGCTCGAAGAATAAGATCATATCGCCCACCTCCGAGAATGCTTTGAAAGGCTGAACCTCCACAATATGAAACTGAACCCTGCGAAGTGCAGGTTCGCCGTGGCATCGGGAGAATTCTTCGGGTACCTCGTCACCTACCGTGGGATCAAACCTAACCCGAAACAAATTACCGCGCTGATCGAAATGGCGTCTCCAAAAGTGAAACGAGAGGTACAAAGATTGACCAGTATGGTGGCAGCACTTAACAGATTTATCTCACAATCGACGGAAAAATGTTTTCCTTTCTACGACACTTTTAAGGGGAATAAGAAATTTGAATGGACTGAAGAATGCGAAAAGGCTTTCCAATAGCTGAAGCACTACTTGGCCACTCCCCCGATACTCAAAAAACCTGTAGAAGGAGAACCGTTGTTCTTGAACATCGCAGTATCAACCATGGATGTAAGAGGCGTCCTTATCCGAGAGGAACGCAACGAGCAAAAGCCTATCTCTTACGTAAGCAAAACTTTTCTCGACGCAGAGACACGCTATCCGATGATGGGAAAACTGGCACTAGCGGTGGTAATGTTAGCACGAAAGCTAAGGCCATACTTCTAGTCCAATTCGATCGCAGTACTCACATCATTTCCACTGCAGGCTATCTTGCATAGCCCCAGTCAATCTGGGAGGTTAGCAAAATGGGCAATCGAACTAAGAGAGTATGACATCGAGTATCAAGAAAAAACTTACGCAAAATTGCAAGTACTCGCTGATTTCTTAATAGAACTCTTTGCGGGTTGCACAACCAATCAAGAACCCAACATGACCTGGACCCTCCACGTCGACGGATCCTCATCCAAGAAGGGTTCTGGGATCGGGATCCGACTTATGTCATCAACAGGGGAAGTACTGGAACAGTCATTCTGACTAATCTTCCACGCCTCAAACAACGAAGCTGAGTTAGAAGCCCTTATCGCATGATTACGATTGGCACACGGCTTAAAAATACGCAACATTCACGCCTACCGTGACTTCCAACTTGTGGCGAGCCAATATAGCGGGAATATTAAGCAAGAGAGGAAACAATGGACGCTTACTTAAAACTTGTTCGAGACTTAGCTCAAAGTTTCGACAAGTTTGCACTCACCCGGGTCCCTCGAGCCGAAAACACTTAGGCCGACGCCCTAGCCGCCCTTGCATCTAGTTCCAATCCAGGATTAAGTAGGGTGATTCCCATAGAATTCATAGAACATCCTAGCATCGGACCACCTGTTTTCATAAATCTAATTGACTTTCCTGACAACGATACCAACGAATGCGATGACCAAGCCACGTAAGAGTCCAAGCGGATAGAACACGGATTCGACGAACCTTGGACGAAGACAATCCTTGCATACATTACCGACGGAAAACTCCCGGCAGAAAAATGGGCAGCCTGAAAGATTAAAACTCAAGCCGCACGATACATAATGGTTAAGGGAGAGCTCTACAAGTGGAGATTTTTCGGGCCACTCATGACCTGCGTAGAAAGAAAGAAGGCACGAAAGATAATGGAAGAGTTCCACTCTGGGTTCTGCGAAAATCATTCTGGTGGAAGATCTCTCACAGTCAAAATCAAACGCCACGGACACCACTGGCCAACAATGATCAAAGATTGCGAGAACTTTGTGCGGAAATGCGAAAAGTGCCAAAGGCACGCCCCTAGTATCCATCAACCAGCAGAGGTCCTCTCATGGATCTCGGCACCATATTCGTTCATGCGATGGTCGATGGATATAGTCAGATCCATGCATAGGTGAAAGCAAAAAAGATTCATGCTGGTCTTGACAGATTTTTTCTCAAAATGGGTCGAGGCAGACTTCTACGCAAGCATTAAGGACGCCCAAGTCGAAAGCTTTGTATGGAAAACCATTTTTTCAGGCACAGCGTCCCATACAAAATCGTAATAGACAGCGGGTCTCAGTTTGTTTCGACCAGATTCAAGACCTTCTGTGAAAAATGGAAGATACAAGTAACGAAATCAACCCCTAGATACCCGCAATGCAACGACCAATCCAAAACTACTAACAATACCATCCTTGATGGACTCAAAAAACGTTTGGATGCCAAAAAGAATAGATGGGCCGGAGAACTTGAATGAGTCCTATGGTCGCATCGCACAACTACGAGACGTGCAATGGGAAAAATCCCGTTCGCCCTCGTATACGGAGCAGAATGCATGATCCCAGCAGAGGTCGAATTTCCCGGAGGACGCAGAAGGTTACTCCCGTAATGATAAGAGTCAAACAATCTGATGCTGCTCGAAGAGATGCTCGATTCCTACCATATGAGTCACTTAAGCGGAGAACATATTGCAGACTCTAAAGAGGGACGGAATCAGGTCAGAAACGATACGGTAAACGTAAGTTGAAGTAGTCACTGCACCCCCTAGAACCGTGATTAGACCTAGGTGTTGCCCTAAACCCAGCATACTGGTCTCTAACGTCTCAAGGCATGATATCGAAAAGATACAAGATCCTAAAAGCATGTCTCTTCGTCCATATCTAATCGGTCTCGAAACTTTGGAAAACTTCTCAATCATCTCGAACGAGCAACAAATAGGACGATCAGCAAAAGAGTTGAGAGCGAGATGACAACTCGTATTATCCCCTCTATACTTCAAATCCAAATCTAATTAAACTCCTTCGCCCATAACAATGCGCAATAAAACCTTGGAAAACAAGGACGGAGTTCATTTTAAAAAAAAGTCGCAGAAGCGATGGGGATTCAAAGCCACAAGCGGCCAGTCCCGAGATAAAACATGGCCACACTCGGCCGGAGAAAAACACGAACAATAAAATTAAAATAAACAAAGTCTCATACGAGACTGCAAACTCAATCATCCTCCGCATGCGGAGCCTCACCTTCACCAATCACCCCCTCTAAACTCGGAACTGCCTCGCCTACGCCTTCCTCGGCTACAGGACCCTGACCCTCAGCGTCGCCCGAGCAAGGCGGGAGGATACACTCGGATTTCAGGCCCGCGAGGATCAGGTAGAAGTCTCCATCCGCGTCCATTACCTCTGCTCTACGAGTAGAAAGCTTGGCCTCCTCGGTTCGCGGAGAGGGAGGTGCGTCACCATAAAACAACTAGACCTCTTTCATCCCTCCCTCGAACATGCAAAGGTCAAGTCCCTGACACGGACGACCGCTAAGGAGTCAAGGGAGTCAGCAATCCTTGCCAAACGGGTCCAAAACTCGGCATGAACGACCTCCTTGGCCCCGTCGATCGCACCAACTGATTATTTCTCCCCACTCTTGATCCTACGCTTTAGCCAGTGAAACTATGAAGACTTAGCCATCTTCGCTTCTTTCTCTTTGAGAAAATAGCTCACATTCTTCCCAAGATCCCGCTCCAGCTCGCCAATCCGAGACTCGAACTGAGTTATCTCAAGGGAATGAGCATCCTCGATAACCTTCAACTTCCCTTCAGGATGCGACGATCGCTCTCGCGACTCCGCCAACTCCTTAGTAAGGCGATCATATTCCGACCCGCACTCATTGATCATCCTATCGATCAACGAGACAAAGTGTGAAGCAAAGGAAAAGAGGTAGTCAAGAAACGATCGATACGCAAAAAAAAGGGACGAAAAAGAAAGAAATGTTTTTCTCTAAACACACCTTAGCAAGATGTCTGGACACCGTTGTAGGCATAGGATCAGCCTCGGGGTTCTTGGTACACCTCCTCTTCTTGGCCGTGTCGGGGTTAGTGCAAGATATCTTACGACCCTTTGGGGTAGGAGCCGGAATCGTGTTAGGTGTTGGGGTCAAAATCGGTTACGACGGAATCAACATCAGAAACCTATCGGGAGATGTGCCCTCTGTGAAAAAGAGATAATTTATCGGAAAAAGGGGAACGGGAAAATTGAAGTCAAAACTCATATTTGTTTCATCTCGATCGAGACTGACATAGGAACTTTACCCGAAGGACCCGTTTTCTCGTGAAAGGATCGGGTTGATCGCATAAGACGATAACGGTTAACTAAACACCTGGAGTCGCACGTCCCATACGAAATATCCTAACTCTCGGACGACGTTGTCTTAAGAATGCTCTTTCGACAAAATCGTAAAAACGCCTAAGTAAAAAAAACAGCCAAAGAAGGTCTAAAACTTGGCTACATGCCTACTCGCGATTTTAGGTTCGAAAGATAAATGTCAAGAAGGGATAAATGTTAGGTTTCCAAACTTTGTGACGGTTTATCTTTTATTTTCAGGAAGGAATAAATGTTAAGTTCGAAAGATAAATATCAAGATCAGAGGATAAATGTTAGGTTTCCAAAGATAATCATGAAGATCGAGGAAAAAAGGGAATATTTCGGCGAAGCGATAAATTAGACCAAGGGCAGAAGGGGAAAGAGAAAACCGCCTCTAGAGGAGTATATAAGGACTTCAAGGGTGATGATGCAAGAGAGACACGAAAATCTCTACTCAGAGCAAACTGAACACTTAAAGCATTTAGGCAACTTTCCATTTTTGTTATTTAAGTTGCGACTCAACTAGGATTTTGCAGTCTTAGGTTGTTAGAACTAAGGATCTCGCCGACATCTCTCATAGCCAAGGCTCCTATCCTGTTGTAAACGCTCCTACGCAAATTCGGAATAAGACATATATTTGCTCTCTTTTCGATTTTACTTTATTTTTCTATCTTTACTTCATATTCTGATTGATTGGCGTGTGGTTTAGCAGATATCCGGGACCTCTGGGAAACTTGGGTTTAGCCTATGTTCCTAATTCAAGGGAAATCGACAGTGCGAATTTTGGTTCCCACAGTTTGGCGCTAGAAGGAGGGGGTACGGATCAATCTAACTATCAGCCATCAACGCTCAATCAAAGCATGTCAGATCTCAACAACCAACAGCCTCGTGGCGACAACGCTGTCGAGGAAAACGTTGAAAACACTCCAGTGACGAACGTCACTGCAGCGCTGACACAGACACCGCAGTGTTCGAGGAGGTGAAGAAGATGTTCTCGAGTTTTGAGAAGATGTCAGCAGAACAGAATAAGGTCATGAACTCTCTCGCTAAACTGGTTGAAACCCTTACAGCGAGGAACAGGGCCATATTTCAGCGTGGAACAACCCGAATCGCGAAATAGGACTTCACTTCGCAACACCTTTGGACCGGTCCGACAACGCGCAGGGCAAACCGTCTGGACAAAATCCCGATGAAGTAACCCCCGCGCCAACACGGAAGAACCCGGGAGATCTTCCGCCCATTTAATAAGATAAAAAAAGAGAAGAAGTCGAACGCGTCGACGTGAAATTTAGCAGTCAGTTTGAACCCACAGACCAAGACGCATACATACATACGCGCCGCACAAGGAGCCAAGCAGATCGGGATGAAACCCAGTTCGACAACCCTCTGAACGAAAAGGAAGAAGCTATCTTCTGAAATGAACAGGAAGAACTAGCCGAGGAGCAAACTCGGAACACTCGCAGCAAACGCCGAAAAATTCAGAAATTTCCTAGCAAGAGTTCTGAAATTCGCGTTCTTCGCAATGATCTCATAAAAACGGTGGCCGAAGTTAGGGCGGTGAATTCTCAAATCCACCACGCAACTAGAACCGCACCGTAGATCAATCTGCTGCTCGAAGAGGCTCGTAAAACACCCTTTACTACTAATTTCACCGAAACTAGGGTTTCGGATCCTGGGAAGGTCAAAGTGATGCCATATGACGGAAATAATGACCCTAAGGCACACCAACAAGCTTTTCAGGTCGCAATGGGTAGAGCCAGGTTGAGAGAAAACGAGAGAGACGCCGGTGAATGCCGCCACTTTGTAGAAAACCTACGCGGAGCAGCGCTAGAATGGTTCTCTCGCGTCAGGCGAAACTCCATCAGAAGCTTCTGCCAGCTTGCCTTAGAATTCCTTAAACAATACTCAGAGTTCGTAGATTGAGAAACCTCCGACGTAGACCTTTGGAGCTTGTTTCAAGGAGAGGACGAAACTCTCCGCAAATTCATAAAACGATTCAAAACCGTCATGGCTTGATTCAGCGGGGTAAGCGACAAAGTCGCGATAGACGCACTTCGAAAAACGCTCTGGTTCAAGTCGAAGTTCAGGAAGTGGATAATTTTGGAAAAGTTGCGTACAATTCAGGATGCGCTTCACAAAGCCACGGATTACATCATCATCAAATAAGAGACGAAGGTCATGTCCCAAAAATGGAAGCCAACGAAGAATGCGTCAAAGGATTTGGGGTCGAATCAGAAGTTAAAAAAGAAAAACCCTCGCAACGGCAAAAGCGTCGAGCACAGAGACGAACAAATACAGGGAGCGCATAGCTACGCTATTAACTCCAGATCGGAACAAGGACAGACGACGGGTAACACGTCGACCCGAAATCCTAATTACGACGAGAATGCCTTCAGCGACTTTCACCAAACGCGTGGATACTCGACCGTTAACTCCAAAGTTCTTTGTGCGAGATTGGCCGCAAAGCTGCTCTTCGGAGAACTCGCCGGAGTCTCCAGTGTGAAAGATCTCATCCACGATTCATACCGCCCCCAAAAAACGACAGGACTCCTCAAACGGAGAAACCTTCCCCACGGGGACCAATCAAGAGAAAAGTGCGGAATAAGGCAGGAGGAGAAGGACAACGACAGCAACCGTCTCTGGGTAAACATGATCATCGGCGGATCGCAATTCTGCAGCGATACCATCTTGGCCATCAAATCTTATCAGCGCAATCCCGAGACAAGCACCAATTCGCCAATCTGGCCCACAACCAATGATACTCCGAAAGGACCAATCACTTTTGATGAAGAAGACGCCGGAGAAATCGATTAGCCACATTGCGATCCACTCGTAATTGATCTCGCCATAAGAGATCTCGAGGTCGCTAGGGTTCTCATCGACACGAGAAGTACGGTAAACTTCTTCTTTCGTGACACTCTCAAAATAATGAACATCGAGTTAGGCGAAGTTGTACCATCACCTAAGCCGCTTACCGGATTCTCTGGCACGGCGTCAATGACCCTTGGATCGATCAAATTACTCGTTGCGGCAAATGAAGTCACCAAGATCGTCGATTTCGCGGTCGTCGACCACCCGGCCATCTACAAAGTCATTATGGGCACGCCTTGGCTAAACGCCATGATGGCAGTTCCATCGATTTATCACTTAGGCATTAAGTTCCCAACTCACAACGGAATTTCCTTTATTTAGGGCTGCTATAAGTAGTCAAGACACTTCTTCCTGGCCGAGCACAAGCTAAGAAAAATCACGAACAGCGTGATGACAAAGACCAAGCGCCCGAAGATAGTCCAGGCATCAGCCGAATATAATTCGGGAAAAGAAGACCCAGAACCGTTGACTCTAGCAACGGCCAGTGAACAACCAGTTCCAGTGCCCAACTCGTCAAGCCCATCGAAGAAGACAAGTCCAACGGAAGATGTCGACCCAGCAACTGATGCAGTCGACACAAACACAACGGCCGAGTAAACAGACTTTCCCAAACAATCAGAACTACGAGATGGCTTGATCCTCAAAAGAGGTACGTAGGCAGCCAGTCAAAAAGAGGAATTCAGCTATCCCCCTCCCTAAAAAGGGGTGGGAGTCGGTACATATAAGAATACTCCTATACTCCCACATTCAGAAATAAAAAATTTGAATTGTACTCAAAATTTTTAAAACTTTTTCGGCAATAAAGACTTCTTTATAACTTCATAAATTTTCTATCATCCTGCAAAAAAACATTATGTTATACATCCATACACGAGCAAAACGATTATCACGCAATCCTAGAAACGGAAACTCGTGAAAATTGTTCTGCCTCGAAACGGATCAACTCCACACTATCTCAGTCAAATCATCAATTTCGATTCCCGAATGAAGCATGAGACCCTGGTCCCATATGCTCAAAGCATTACTTACGCAAAGTAAAATTTCGAAAAAATAGGCGAGACGTCATCTGGATTTTTGGGAACACACCCCCCCCCACTCAACTCGCAACTAAAAACACTCGGCAATTGGCTCTGCCGAGCACTTTAGACGTCTTAAATGAACATACCCAGGTTCGTCCTAAGGACAGATCCTCTCACATTCGACTAGGATAAAGAGTGCGCCATAAAAGAAATCCAAAATTTTGGTTAGCACTTTCAGGAGACTTAAAGTTTTTCCCTGGAGAGATGCTCGACTCAAACCAGACAAGTCAAATAAGCCAAGAACATGTCGCGTACTTGACATCGGAACAGAGTAGGTTAAAATCGAAACATGCAAAACAAAAGTCGACTATTCATCGCAAAGCCTTAAACTGAAAGTAAACCTAGGCCTTGCCCTAAACCTAGCACACTAGTCTCTAACGTCTCAAGGCATGATATCAAAAAGATACGAGATCCTAAAAGCATGTCTCTTCATCCATATCTAAATGTTCTCAAAAACTTCGAAAACTACTCGAACATCTCGTACGAACAACGAATAGGATGATCCGCAAAAAAGGGAGGAAGTCGAGATGACAACTCGAGTTTTCTTTCTACATTAGACAAATTCCAAACATCTTTTTAAAACATTCACATATCATAAAAAAGGCATTGTTCAAGGCTACTATCGGCCAGTCCCGCTACATACGGCCATAGTCGGCCGACAACGAACGAAATAGAAACATACAATAACACAGAAGAACGCATTCCTGAATCAATCGTGACCTCGCGATTACTCATCAAAATAGTCACTGACATCCAGAGGAGCCGTCGGCTTGTTTACCTCACTCGTTTCATCAGCAATCCCCGCCTCGGCCTCCACCGTATCCAGAGAAACAGGAATCAGGTCCCACTGTTCCCAAATCCTTTCCTTGATCTGAGGAATCGTAAAGTCCAGATCCCTCTCGTTCATGCGCCCGATCTTCCTCGTATATTCAGCACCAAACGAATAATCAGAGGCCTGCATGAGGTATAGTCCGCCCACAGCGCTGCGATACTCGCAATAATCCCCAAAGTCCTTATAACCCTTTGTAACCTCCTCGTATATACGAGAACTTTTCGCAAGGGTCTTCATGACTTCAGCCATTTCTCTCTTCCCTCGCCTATAAGTGCGACAAACCTTCGTCGCGACCGAATCCCTCTCACAACGACGAGAACTTTCCATCTCATCTCTCAGACGAGCAATCTCATTGTTGGCTGTCTCAGCCCTGAACTGAGCCATGCGTGCCTCCTGGCAGCTCGCTTCAAGTGCTCGGTTCATCATAAGGAGACCATGCAAAGTATCTTAAAGTCAAGAAAAAGCTCGTCCTCGAAAGAGAATAATAAAAACTTACCCCGTTGAACATCCTCGATGCCTGGGTAAACTCTGTGGTCTCGCTAAACCCACCTACGCCCTGAGGATAGTCAAAACTAAGCAGCTCATTGAGATCGTCCAATTACTCCCGCCTACTTATTAACTATTTAGGTAGTCTTTTAGTATATTGTCGGAGGAGCACCGCTCGTTAGCCGCTTCATCCTCGACAACAATGTGTTTGTCCTTGCGAGTCTTTGATCTTTCCTCTCTCGTGCAAACCTTGCACGGACCAAATACATCCATGGTCGCCTCCAATCCTTCTTCTACCTGCAGATCTGACTGGTACCGAGGACGGTGGAGAGCAACAGCACGACAGACCCTTTTTGGGTTAAACGTTTCCCAAAAACACAAGGGACCGCGAATAAAGTCTCGGATGGTATCCAGACCTTCTGGACTCTGAGGGAAATGATTACTCTCTAAAATAAAATGTAAACAAAATACATTAGAGATCGAACTTCACCAAAACCGAAATAAAAAAAGAGAGAGGGGGGGACACTTGATCAAGGATACCTTTCCGACCCCATTTATTCCTCAAGAGGGAAAGGCCATTCGCTTCTATAGACGCATCGTCAATGCGGACGAAAAAGAAGTGCTTCCGTCAGTTAATATAGTTCGACACGAATTCCCTTATGATCGTCATCCCCGACTGAGGCCTCAACTGAATTATGGACGACTTCCCGACCGGTTTCAAAATAGCGTCGAGATGGTTGGGATCGAGGGTCATACCTAATTCTTAACTAAGCACAAGAATCCCGACAATATTCTGCAAACCACTAGGGTTTATTTGACTAATCGATATCTTGGAACGGTCGAGAGGTCGCACTATGATCTTGGGAATAGGAAACCAAAAAATGGCACTGCATCATGTACACCTCATAACACATGAAGTAACCCTCGGGCGGAAACTCAGAGACCTCTCCAGCCTCTGGAAGACGAAAGTCAACTAACTCAGGAAATTGGCAATGGCTTCGGATGGCAGCAACCCCTTTCAGATAGCTTCTATTGGACAACCCTCTACGGGGTAGGCATGAAACGGAGGCATGGCCAACGTACCAGGTCTGGGAGGTTTCACTTCTCCCCTGGGCGCCCAGTATGCCTCGGCTTCTTTAGGATCAACCGAGTAAGCCAGGAATTCCACCTTTGGCACAACATCATTGGGTTCGAGCTGGAACCATCAGGGAAAGAACGGTCGTCACGAGACCTTGGAGAAAAATTTCTTCTCAAAGACATAACTTTCTTTTTACCAAACGGGCGAGTTAGGTATCACGAGGAATCTAACTCGCCCGTTCGGCAAGTTGGATCTATCTATCCATTTTCACCTCATCTTCGTAACTCCCTCTTTCAAAACTTGATCGAACTTATATTTGTTTTGTCTCGATCGAGACTGACGTTGGAACTCTACCGAAAGGTATCATTTTCTCGTGAAAGGATTGGGTTGATCGTATATGACGATAACGGTTAACTAAACACCTGGAGTCGCACGCCACATACGAAAGATCCTAAATCTCAGACGAAGTTGTCTTAAGAATGCTCTTTCGACAAAATCGTAAAAACGCATAAGTCAAAAAGCAGCCCTAGAAGGTCTAAGACTCGACTAAAGGCCCGCTCGCGATTTTATCCAAAATCGAGTCCAAACTTTGTGACGGTTTATCTTTTATTTTGCAGGAAGGGATTAAGGTTTGGTTTGGAAGATAAATGTCAAGATCAGAGGATAAATGTTAAGTTTCCAAAGATAATCATGAACTAGGGATCTCGCCGACAGCTCCCATAGTCAAGGCTTATATCCTGTTGTAAAAGGTCATACGCAAATTCGGAATAAGACATCTGTTTGATCTCTTTTCGATTCTTACTTTATTTTTCTATCTTTACTTCGTATTCTGATAGATTGGCGTGTGGTTTAGGATATATCTGAGACCTCTGGGAAACTAGGGTTTACCCTACGTTCCTAATTCAACAGAAATCGACAGAGCGAATTTCGGTTCCCACATTAGGTGCAAGGTAATCCCAAGATGATTGCCCTCTTGGATGGGGGAGGAGGCATCGATTCTTGAACCGGCTCCAAATCGACGACTTGGACCGGGGTCATAGAGGAACTCCAAGGCTGAACCTCGGCCTCAGATACCAACACATGCGCGGCGACCTCCCCTTCGGTAGGAACAGCATCGCGCATGGGGGGAACCTCGGGAGTCAAGGAATTGGCTGGAGCCGCAGGTCTCAGAGGCATGCCGCGTGAGGGGTTTGCCATCTCTTCGGCCTCGAGACGATCCAAATCGTTCTAAAAGGAAAAAAACTCCATAATATGAGCTAGGACGGCTCCGGCGGCAAGAAGATTCGGCAAACTCGGACCGGCAGCATTGCTCATCTCGACATCACCACTCTTCTGAAAGTTTCCGGAAGAAGAGAACTTGGCGGAAGGGAAATTTCTAAGAGAAATGCAAAGAGAACTTGAGAAAATGGAAGAGTGTGGAGAGAATGAAAAATGGGAAGTTGTATTTATAGAAGAAGCAAAATTTGAAGGATTTTCCGCATTAAAATAATAGGAAAAAAATTTCAGGAAAAATCATTTTTTCCGCGGATTCCAATTAACACCCTCACTCGCCCGCAAGAGTCGTGCTCGAAACTTGCAAGATGGGGGCTAGTTGTTGGGGTCAAAAACAGTACTCTCGAAATTAACATCTAAAAATTGTGCTTCCACATGAATGCAATCTCGACACTATCCCGACAGAAGTTTCCAAGCCAAAAACTCAAGAGAAACAGAGCACGAATCTAACCAAGCAGTCCAATTCGCCGAACAGGCGAGTCAGGTCGACCGAAGCCAACCAACTTGTCAAACGGGAAAGTTGGGAAACGTGGGCCGACCAACTCGCCCGTTTGGGGAGTTGGGCAGTGCAGGCCGACCAACTCGCTTGTTTGACGAGTTGGGCAGTGTGGGCCTACCAACTCGCCCGTTCGGCTAGTTGGACAAGACCAATACGCCGAATGGGCGATTTGGGCAGTGAAGGCCAACCAACTCGCCTGTTCGGCGAGTTGGATCAATCAATCCATTTTTCTCTCATCCTCATAACTTTCTCCTTCAAATCTTGATCAAACTCAGCTTTTTATCGTCTCGATCGAGATGACGTTGGAACTTTACCGTAAGAACTCGTTCCCTCGTATAAAGTTTGGATCGATTTTGTAAAACAGTAACAGTTAACAAAACATCTAAAGTTGCATGCACTATACGAAAGATCCTTACTCTTGTCAGGGACGACTTTGTCTCTGGAATGCTCTTTCGATAAAATCACAAAATCCTTAAGTCGAAAAACGGTCCGAGAAGTTTTAAAACTCGGCTAAAAGCCCACTCGCGATTTTATCTGAAATTGAGCCCAATCTTTATGACGGTTTATCTTTTATTTTTCATTAAGAGATAAATGTTAAGTTCGGAAGATATATGTCAAGATCGGAAGATATATGTCAAGATCAGAAGATAAATGTTAAGTTTCCAAAGATACTCATGAAGATCGAGGGAAAGATGAATATTTCCCCGAAGCGATAAATTCGACCGAAGGCAGAAGGGGAAAGAGCAAACCGCCTCATGGTTGAGGATGCTAGAGACACACGAAAATTCTTACTCAGAGAAAACATAGTACTTAGGGTAAATAGTCATAATTTCGTTTTGCTATTATCGAGCTACGACTCAACTAGGTTATTCAGTCTTATGATGTTAGAACTAGGAACTCGCCGACGGCTCTTTCCACTAAGGCTTTACATGTTGTAACGCTCGAACCACATATTCGGAATAAGATCCTATTTGTTCTCTTTCTGTCTTTACTAATTTATTGTTATATTATTGTTCTCACTGTTTGGTTGCTTGACGCTTTTGGTTATGGGCGAAGGGGTTTAAGTAGATATGGATTTTAAGTATAGAGGGGAGGATACGAGTTGTCATCTCGCTCTCAACTCTTTTTCTGATCGTTCTATTCGTTGCTTGTGAAGTTTTCCAAAGTTTAGAGAGCGATTAATATGGACGAAGAGACATGCTTTTAGGATCTCGCATATTTTCGATATCATGCCTTGAGACGTTAGAGACCAGTGTGTTGGGTTTAGGGAAAGACCTAGGTCTAATGACGGTTCTAGGGGGTGCGGTGACTACTTCGACTTACATCTCCCGTATTGTTTTCGACCTGATTTCGTTCCGCTTTAGAGTCCGCGATATGTTCTCGGCTTAAGTGACTCATATGGTAGGAATCAAGCATCTCTTTGAGGACAATTTTTAAGTCTCCCGAAAGTGCTGACCAAAATTTTGGATTTCTTTTATAGCACCATTACCCTTGTGTCGGGTGTTCGAGAGCTATCACTACGAGATGACTTAGTATTTTTAGGACGTTAAGAGTTTGTTGTGATCAGCAACAAACTTATCGGTGGATATTACCGTTTTTGATTCTTCGCGAAGGATACATGTTAAGAAGGTGTGTGTGTTTTATATCATAGATGGATTGTTCTTAAAGTGAGTATTCTTTTTCGGAAAGCTTTGACAAAAAAGGAGGTCCTTCGAGCGTTAACGACGTCTCACTATGTCGAAGGTTGATTTTTGCGTTGCTTTTAAGCGGAGCGAGTTGCGGAATGGGGTGTTCTGATGACAGACGAATTTTGAGAGGTTTTCTGCCGTATTATTTTAGAAAGTTTCGAAAATACTGAGTCTGGAAGCGGGTACTTTTGAATATTTGGGAATATACGAGTATATGTATACGTACCCACTCCCCCCCCTTTTTAATTAGAGGGTACAGCTGAGCTCATCTTGCGACGAATTGCCTACGTACGCTCTTCAGGGATCAAGTTGTCTGGTAGTTAAGTTCCAAGTGTTGTTTAGTGGTAGTATTTCTTGAGGTGCATCGCATTCCAAGTTCTCGAAATTTGGATGTCCAGCATATTCGCAATTTCGTACGACCATGGTCGGACAAATTTTATGACTTTGTATGGTCCTTCCCAGTTTGCTCCGATTTTTCCAGTGTTCCGTTCGGTGGTGTTCTGGAAAACCTTTCGAAGGACTAGCTCACCTTCTTTAAATCTACGGCTGCGCACGTTAGCGTTATAGTTTTTTGCGGCCACCTACTGATAGTTTTGAATTCGTATAAGGGCCTGGTCCCGGCATTCGTTGATCAGATAGAGCTCATCAAGCAGCATCAGATTGTTTGACTCTCTCGTTCCCGGAGTAACCTTCTGCATACTCCGGGAAACTCGACCTCTGCAGGAATCATGCATTCTGGACCAAGACGTATTGCGGATAATCTTCCATTATCTTTCGTGCATTCTCTCCTTCTACGCAGGTCATGACCGGCCCGGGAAATCTCCACTTGTAGAGTTCTCCCTAAACCAAGACGTATCGCGGCTTGGGTTTTAATCTTTCGGGCAGCCCATATTTCTGTCGGGAGCTTCCCTTCGGCAATGTACGCAAGGATTATCTTTGTCCAAGGTTCATCGAATCTGTATTCTATCCGCTCGGACTCTTGCGTGGCTTGCTCATTGAGTTCATCGGTATCACCGTCAGGAGAGTCAATTAGGTTTATGACAATAGGTAGTCTGATGCTAGGATGTTCTATGAATTCTACGGGAATCACCCTGCTTAATCATGGATCCAAACTGGATGCCAGGGCGGAGGGCGTCGGCCTGTGCGTTTTCGGCTCGAGGGACCCGGGTGAGTGCAAACTGGTCAAAACTTTGAGCTAAGTCTCAAACGAGTTTTAAGTAAGCGTGCATTCTTTCATCTCTTTGCTTCATTTTCTCCGCTGTATTGGCTCGCCACAAGTTGGGAGTCACAGTAGGAGTGAATGTTGCGTATTTTTAAGTCGTGTGCCAATCGCAATCCTGCGATCAGGGCTTCGTACTCGTCTTCGCTGTTTGAGAGGTGGAAGATTAGTCCGTACGACTATTCCAGTACTTCCCCTATTGGTGACATGAGTCAGATCCCGATCCCAGAACCCTTCTTGGATGAGGATCCGTTGACCTGGAGGGTCCAGATCGAGTCGGGTTCTTGATTGGTTGTGCATCCCGCAGGGAGTTCTACTAAGAAATCAGCGAGTATTTGCAATTTTGCACAAGTTTTTGCTCGATACTCAATGTCGTACTCGCTTAGTTAGATTGCCCATTTTGCTAACCTCCCAGATTGACTGGGCCCATGCAAGATAGCCCACATTGGAAATGATGTGAGTACTGCGATCGTATGGGACTAGAAGTATGGCCTCAGCTTTCTTGTTGACATTACCACCACCAGTGCTAGTTTTTCCATCATCGGATAGTGTGTCTTTGCGTCGAGCAAAGTTTTGCTTACGTAAAAGATAGGCTTTTGCTTGCTGCGTTCCTCTAGGATAAGGACGCCGCTTACAGCCGTGGTTGATACTGCAATGTACATGAACAATGGTTCCCCTTCTACAGGTTTTGCGAGTGTTGGGGGAGTGGCCAAGTAGTGCTTCATCTGTTGGAAAGTCTTTTCATATTCTTTGGTCCATTCGAATTTCTTATTCCCCCTCAAAGTGTCGTAGAAAGACAAACATTTGTCTGTCGATCGTGAAATAAATCTGTTAAGCGACACCACCCTACCGGTCAATCTCTGTACCTCTCGTTTCAATTTTGGAGACGCCATTTCGATCAGCGCGGTAATTTTTTTGGGTTAACCTCGATCCCACGGTAGGTGCTGAGGTACCCCAGGAATTCTCCCGATGCCACGGCGAACCTGCACTTCGCGGGGTTCAGTTTCATGTTGTGGAGGTTTAGCCTTTCATTCTCGGAGGTGAGCGGTATGATCTTGTTCTTCGAGAAATTTTACGAGCATATCGTCGATGTACACCTCCATTGTTTTTCCGAGCTGGTCAGAGAACATACGGTTGACGAGCAGTTGATAAGTTGCGCCAGCATTCTTGAGACCGAACGGCAATACCTTGTAATAGTAAGTGCCACATTCAGTTATGAATGCGGTTTTCTCTTTATCGGCGGGGTTCATCCTAATCTGATTGTACCCGGAGAAGGCATCCATAAAGTAAAAGAGTTTGTTCCCTGCCGCTGCTTCGACTAAGCGGTCAATATGTGGCAGTGGCAAGATGTCATTCAGACACGCCTTATTGAGATCGGTGAAATCAACACAGACTCTTCATTTCCCGTTCTTCTTTTTGACAACAATTGGGTTAGCGAGCCAATCGGGATACTTTATCTATGTTATGGACCTGACTTTGAGGAGTTTTTCGACCTTGTCGTTGACCGCGTCAGCGCATTCCGATCCCAACTTTCATCTCTTTTCTTTGACAGGCTTGAAAGTCGGGTCAACATTGAGCTCGTGACATGTGACGTTTTTTTCAATCCCTGCCATATCTTCTACGGCCCATGCGAATGTGTGCAAGTTCTCCTTCAGACAAGGTATAAGCTCGATTTTCAGAGATTTGCTCAGCTTCGCACTGATTTCTACGCAACGATCTGGGAATGCGTCATCTAAACATACTGAGACAACAGGCTCGCAGGTTGGTTCACGTTTTCCTTCCAAAGCTTTGACTGCTTGCGACTGCCAAAAGATTTCAGTCTCGTTCTGCTCTGGGGCGTTGTCAAGGGCAAACGATTTCGTTTTCTTTTTAGGCGGAAACTCAACTGATGGATTCTTCCGTTTTAATTCTGCAGCGAAGCAAACTCGTGAGATTCTCCGATCTCCTCAAATGTTCTCGATTCCGTAAGGGGTTGGGAACTTGAGGCACATGTGGTACATCGACGGGATTGCTTCCATTGAGTTCAACCATGGGGTTCCTACGATTGTGTTGTAAGATGTGGGTCGATCGATGACTAGGAACTCCACAATTTTTGACATGCTACCAGCTTTAACCAAGAAGTTGTTTGTGCCAAGAGTCATGGTAGCTTCCCCCGAAATTCCTACTATCGGGTTTGCATCTTCCGCGATTTCGGATAGGTTGACTTCCCTTCTCTCGAGTGTGTCTTTGAAGATGATGTTGGCTGAGAAGGAGGTCATTGTCATCTCCTTCAAGGAAAGAGTAATGACCGACCCGGTCAAACCTCTCAATGACCTCCTTGTCATTGAACTGACAGTCCAGAATATCGATGTCACGAAGGGGAACTACCGTTTTTTACCCCAAGAAATGTCTTACACTTGAATCGACCAAAACCATATTAATGCTCTCTCTAGCCCGAGCAGAGTATTGTTTCCACAGCCGAATAATTTTAACCTTTATTCCCCACATTGTTTTGAAAGGTTTCAATATAGAGATGTGGTCAAGATTTTCCATGACCCTTTATCTATCAACTGCGTGTCTTTGTTTGTGTTTGTGAGACATTAAGAATATAAAGTCGATGTTATATGGAACTTCGAAACATTAAGTTAAAAGTAGTTTCCATAGACATATTTGAAAATAATACATATTCTGATAATGTACATATTGGGTTCTTCTTGAAATGGAAATTAGTTAAATGTTTATATTTTCAATAAAAATAAGATCTAGAATATTGAAAAAAAATATTGTGTTTACATTGTAGAATAAAATGCATAGATAATAAATATATTCCTAAAAAGTTATACTTGGTGCCAACTCAACAAATTTTTAAGAATATATATTATTATGATTTATGCATCTAATTTACGAATATATCTTCTTTCCAATTTTTGTCGTTATTAAATGCATACACAATAAAAATATTTCCATATAGGATTTTCTTGGTACGCATTCAACCTATTTACTATGTCTATATTAAATGTATTTCCCAATTTTTTATTACTGAAAGTTTTTCGTAAAGCAATTCTAATGGGAAATCCACTTAATAAATATAAAAATATTTTATTGCCCATCATATATTAAATTAATTTTGGATTCAACTCCAAAACTAATGTGAGCCTTAGTAATAAGAGTAAATTTTATGTTAAGCATAAAATAAAAGTTAAACAAATTTTAAACTAAAACACAATACTCCTCGTATGTTCATAGATATTTTGCATGTTAACAATAATGGAAAAATAAAATAAAATGAAGGCTTTATATTAATTTATGAATAACCGAGAAGATCAACAAAGAGATATCTCTCATAATTTAAAAACTTGAAAAGATAATTACAGTATAATAAAAATCATAAGACAAAAACAAAAGCCTCAGTAAAACGCGGAGCAATAACTAATTTCATTCAGCCACTTTTGTCAACTTTTTCCTTTTCGATCCGAGTAGAACATGGATTCCTCGTCACCGTTAAAATGATTGTTACTTGGCGTTTAGCAGGAGTCATGGCGTGAACTTCACCTTCCTTGGACGACCCTTCGAACAACATTAGGGAAGCCTTTTGTAAATGAACAAAATTGTACCATTACACACAGTAAAATACATTACAAAATAAGAGATCAAACACATTTAAAATAAATAAAACTTTACATCCAGTGCATCTGAAATTAAAGTGGTTTCCAGAGACAAAGTATTCAATACTCCCTAAAAAGACAAAAATAATACGAAAACATAAAATGACTTTAATCAACCAAACTCATCAAATATACGATATGTTACAATACCTTTGATTGACTCAACTCCTCGAACTCCATAATCATCTCAGCGTTGTTCACAATTATCAAGACTTTATAGGTATCATTCTTGTAAAGAAAATTTTCTTTCTCAATGCCAATCTTGAATAGATAGGTTTTACCAACTAAATCTTTGAGAGCCGAAGGAATTTCAGTCGGGTCTTGCATCTGACAATAAAACATTTGGATTATTATAAAAATAATAGCACAATATTGGTATGTGTTCAACATAATATAGCTTCACTTACCTCTTCAGCATTAGTTCCAAATAACTCATTGCAAGGATGATGAAGCAATTGTATTGCAAAATTAACGAATAGTAGGAATTTTGCATTCACCGTATTATCTAGGACAACCAAATGCAACTTGTATCTAACATAAACGACAATATAATAGATACTAAGAACGACTTAATCATCTCAGCATAATACTATCTAAAAATAATTATTTACTAATTATCTTGGCATCAACTTTGGATTCTTCACATTGCATTTGACGCAATAATAGTGCAATTCCAGTTCATCGTCATCTTCTCTACCGATTGTGGTGTCGTTAGGCACATTCAATACCTACTTTGAACACACTTTGCAACTTAAGTAATATCAGCCCATATCGGAATTAATATATGCTATTGTGCACATCACAATACACTGCTCAATCCATATGAATATAATAATCAAATACATTGACAATATCTAAAATACATGAGATGTTCCAACTATCACCTTCAAATTAAAGAAAAACAAACAACGAACCTGGTTGGATTCAACCAACTGAGATATGGTCTTACAATGAGTATTGACCGAAAATCATTTTTTATCCCCAACTCTATTTGTCAGCGCAAGATATTTAGCTTGAATAATTGCCAATGGAAGTTCATCCTTCGGCAACCTTTACAAATACCAAAATTACTAAAAATTAAGACATATACATGATAATTTGGTTTAAACATTATTAAGAAACTATAGACAGGGAAAAACGTACAATGCCACAAAAAACTCCACCTCAGACATAATTGGATTCAGTTCAACATCTGACACATTATACGCATTGGAGACACTACGCTCCTCTGCAGATTTATAGTGTAGGTTTATTCAGAAAATTATAGCACACTCTAATAATTTAGTATCTTGATGGAAAACTAATATTAAAGAATTTTTTAAAATACCTTTCCAAACTTTAATCTTCCCAAACCTCAACACACAAACGATTGGATTATCATTGCGTCTTTCGATAGCCTCACTCACATCAGTATTAAAGTTACTCCATAACACCAGTGGCACACGTTTATCCCTAAAATCAGATAGTATAAGTTATAAAACATTTTAAAACGTACCAAATTCAAGTATGACTATAACAGACAATATTAAGTTAGTGGTTACTTTTCATTACGAAATTTTACTGTAATTTTATGTGTGTCTTTCCCATTAGCTGATACAGCTTCAGCTAGGGTCACCTCAACAATCTGACTTATTACATCTGACAAACACTACATATGAGTGATAAATTTAAAGTATGCATGCATAATATATAAAAGTAGATTACTAATATAACTTACCAACTAAATAGTCTGTATTGAGTGAATCATATATATGTCTCTGTAATTAACTGGTTCAAAACCAGTTAGCTCATCGGGCAAAGCATCACAACACCTCACGCGTGTTGTCGAGAGAAATCCAATTTTATATGGATGTATGGTTGTTTGAAATGAACGGCTGGAGGGGTTAAGTGCAAAATTTACGAGAATTTTGGAACTGCATTGTGAAAGAAATGAATCAAACTGATTCACCAAATCCTTCTTCACGATGCGTTAATCTTAGCACCCTACAAATTTTAAAAATTTACCAAAACTCAGTGTATGAAAAATAAAAATACAAATTCTTATAAAATTATAAATATGAACAGAAAAGTATGCATACATTAGAGTCAATTTAAACCATCTCAATCGTGAGGCCACCACCAGTAGAATATTGATTCCACAAGCGTATTATCTTCTCCCTAATCTTCCATATTGACTTGAATGGTTTCAAATCATAAACATTAGTTATGGCAGTCATTATAGGAGAAAGAGATAAATTGCAAAGTTTTTGAGTGTATGGTATGACATTAAGGATGAGAAAAGCCAGTCTTATATAAGTTTATTATACATAATTCAAGTCACGCTGCCTATCTGTATAATCCCGAGTCAATGCCATTAATTTTTACCTTGCAAATCAATCTTCAATATTGATATTTCCATAATCAGTAAATGTCAAAATCTATGACATTTTGTATCATTAATTAAAATAATTTTCTCAATCACGTAAGAAAATTAATTATTAACCATAACGAAGACGGTTTAAACTTTGATTGATGTCAATTTTTTATTCTTAGTCGATTATAATTTTATTTCGATTAAGAATTTTTGTATTTAATGCCATATCGCTATCATTCTCTTAAATTAAAAAAATATGTGCATGCATAAGTTGATCAAAATCTATAATCCTCAAACATTGGGTTCTATACTTACCTACACATCAAAACTTTGATGAACATATATGCTTCTCAAAAATTGCCTTCTATAGACAAAAAAAATTGTCAAAGCTTTCTATCTAGAGTCCATCAATATGAGACTCTAGGAACTTCTTCCCTACTCATTTTTCTAACATATTAACATGTATGCTCAGCAATGTATAACATGAACCATAAAATTATCAAAGCTTTTTATCTATGCATCCATCAATGTATAACATGAACAAAACCTGTCGTTTCTAGTTTATGTGATTCGTAATCACAACCTCCATACTCATCAAAACGTTGCCTAAAATCTCAGCTTCTTCTTATACGAATTAGACTGACGGCCTTTTTATATAATGAAAAATAATTTCGCGTTGCATTACATAGTTTTGATCTCGCTCCACAAACACATATGCCTACATAGTAACAACAACATTCACTACTTCTCGCTCCACAAACGCTATAACATATATATATAGGGTCGTCGTCAACACGTTTGTCACATTCAACGAAGAACCCGGTTCATCCACTTTGTTCTCTCCACACGCTTGGAATGCTATCTCAAGATTGTAATTGAGAGTTATAATCATGTTCTAGTTGATGATACCTTCATGTTTTTTCATGCCTTACCTTCCATTGTTATTGTTCGATACACACTTCTAGAGTGAAGTCTTGTGAGTTATGATCATATTTTCTTTATCATACCATCATGTTTTGTCATGAATTACCTTCCTATGTTACCGTACGATACACAAATTCAGTTCCTTGTTCTTTGACATTAAATAATATGAAAGTAGAAAGAACAATATGATTATGAAAGTGGATGTATCAAAAATATTAAAATACAACACGATTTCACAATTGCACCAAAATTTTGTATTTAATGCCAAATCGCTCTCCTTCCGACACCTCAGCACACAAATTTTAAAACACTCTCGTGATGACACGTCAGTGTTCTCTAAAAATTATAGTGTGAACGCATTTATTGCAATGTTTCTCCTTTAATATATAAGGGATGTTTAATATTTATATCATTGCATATTTTGTAAGTTAAATTGGAAAGAAGCAAATTTTTAGGATTTAGGATTGAGATATATATATTTGACAGATAGTGCTTCATCATACATGGTAACTAAAGGTAACAAATGTTTATTCTCTCTCAAAATAAATTGAAATGGTTAGTATAATATCTAGTAATGCAAAAATTATTATTGGTTCTAAAAGAGCTTATGATAAAAGACATGCATAAGAAAGGATGGCAAAAGTGTATATGGTAGTTTAACCATCATATCCAATAATGTTATTGACATTATTGTGAAATGTTAAAAAACATAAGTTTTTCATATATACCATATCTTAAATAAAATACAAAAAAAAATCATCATGGGAGATGAATCATAATTTATGTAAAGTTTATTGGATGTAATTTCTTTAAACAGACCCCAAATTAGGATCCCACATTAAAGGATTTGAAACATAATTCATAACCCAAAATGGGTTACTAAATTTGTTATTGATTCTAGAGTGAGATTCAGTACGAGATTAATGTCCTGAAACAATGGTTAATAAGTCTTTGGCATGTGAGAAACGTGAAAGACTTATTTGTTCTAAAGAATCCACGAAAAGAAGCAAATGTATGAATAGATGATGAATCTCCTGAAGAGACGGCTGATATTAATAATGTATAATCATGTATCTGAATAAATCTTTGCTGATGATAAAGAGATCTCGATTAACCATATCATTACGGGTAAAAAAGATGGAATAAAACACAAGATAGATTGTCGACAATAAATTAGAAAGCGCTCAATATAAATAAGGATCATGAATCTACCTTTGGGTATGAGGGTAGAGATAAATTATTAGCCAAAGTGAAATAAGGCGATCAAGTCTATATAAAGCTCTTAAGAAGGACAAACAAAAAAATTGGACTTGAAGTCCAAGAATTTAAAATGTATATATTTCTGGAGAGAATGAAATGAAAAAAATGACCTTTTTGTATGAAAAATAGCTTGTTACAAGGCCAGAGGAGAAATTTGTATAGATGCAGTATATTTGATATGTCTGGAAGAACATAAAAGACTTGAGTTGCATCTCAACATTTTTATATAATCCCAGAAGGATTAATGATGTTGAAACTATGTTCTCGAAAACTGTATAAACTCTCCAACATTTGAACATCTATTGGAGCTGTTGTTTGAAAATATCATGGTAAGATCTTATATAAATAAGTATTTTCGAGATGCTAATGGTAATGACGCATATGTGACCATAGATATATATTCTGCAAGTCGTATTTGATTAAATATAGTTTTAGATACTAATTTATTTGGAAGATACATCTCATCTCCTCTTGATGGACATTAGAACGGAGTCAAGAATATATTTCGTTCTCATGAATTTATTTTCTTATTTAGGATTTATTTATCCTAAGAACCCCCGAATTTGGTATGATTGGTTTTCCAGATGCTGTATATTTATGAGATCCGCACAAAGCTCAATTGAAAACTGAAAATGTTTTTACAATTGGTGAAACCGCGATTTCATGGAGTTCCCAAAATCACCATGGTTGCGACTCTTTTGAATCATGCAGAAACTATAGCGCTTCGCGAAGCATGTCGAGAATGTGTATGGCTTTGGTCTATGAGTCATCACATACAAGATGCAAACGGAATAGTTCCAAGCAATAAATGACGAAAGTATTTGAAGATAACTCGACTTGTGTCGCTCAACTCAAAGAATTATACCAAGAGTGACAGACCAAAACATATTCCTCAAAGGTTTTTCTCATATATACGAGAGATCAAGAAAAATAGAGAAGTGGACATTGAGTATGTACTGTCATTCTACAATCCGGCTAACTTGTTAACAAACGCGCTTCCCACTACTACATTTTGAAAACACGTCTACGGTATCTGAGTGCGCCGTTTGGGTGATTTATGAAGAAAATGTTATGTACATCATTCCCACGAGGAGATTACACTATCGTACTCTTTTTTTCCTTCGTTGTGGCTTTTATCCCTTTGGTTTTTCATGACTAAGTTTTGGGTAAATGACATATTTGCACACTAGAAGTATCATATAGTAACAATTCCACACTATCTTTCAACCTCGTCCTAATTCCACATATTAGAAGGATTAAAACTTATTTCTCCCGAATCCGAAAAATAGAAACTAATATCCGCATAAACGAAGGTTTGTTTGGTTTGGTTTAGTTTTAATGGTTGAACGTAAACTGATACCAAATTAGTACATTTTTGACTTAGTGTAAAACCTGATCCAACTTGAGATTCAAATAGAAACCCGACCCAACCTCCGAATTAACTTAGGTAAATTTAAAAATCAAATTGTGTCAATTCAATTAGGTTATCCATTGGTTATATTTCTTACTGTTGAGTAGTGAACCGATCTAAATTAGATTATGCATATTTTAGTTCATACTTAATACACTATGGAGATATGAGTTTTGATCTTTCGGATTAGGGAGAAATATGTTTTAATACTTCTAATATGTGGAATTGGGACGAGGTTGAAAGATGGTGTGAAATTGTTATTATATGATACTTTTGGTGTGGAAATATATCATTTACCCTTAGATTTTTAACGAGAAAAATACAAGATGGATAATAAAAGGGGTGTTATGGATGTTAATCATCCACTTGACAAGACACTTGTCCTCTCCACCTTGTGTTCTTTCCATCATCACTAGTATACTTGTCCAATTTATAGTTTTGTCTTCTTCCTTTTATTGGTTAAGTGTAGCCGACTTTCTCCCACTATAAATAGTGATCATATCATTTATATGACACACAAGAAAGATAGAAAAGCTTTCAATCACTCTCTCTGCGTTTTCTTCACGTATTATAATATATATATATATATATATATATAAGCACAAATATATATACCTTACCTTATTCATAACAGAAAAGCTTTATTGTTTCTGTTTTTTTTTTTGCCAAAAGGCTTAACCTTTATTATTTGTTACTTTTGTGCATTATTGTTTGTTTTTAAGTAGTTTTCATAGAAATTTGATTTAAAGTTTATTTAAAATTTTGTATATTTGATACAAAAGTTGAAAAGTTTGAAATTAAGATTGTATAATTTATAAGAAAAATATGATTAAGAGTAAATTTTAGTTTTGTGGTTTTAGGTTTGGGTGTTGGAATGCGAGATTTATGTTACAACTTAAAATAACATTGAATGATTATGTGAATTTCCAATTTATTTTGCATCATCATAGGGCTTTGGTGACTGACGGTTATGCTATAATATGACATCTTCTGGATTTCTTTTGAGCACAAAATCTGATTTTATTGCATCAATATAAGTATGATGTAATTTAGAAGGAAGTTCTAGAAACTTTTCAATTACAAGGTTTTTACCTGATTTTAGTTATATATGTACTTCTTTCCAGTTTCAGTTGCAGACTGAGTGTCATATCCTTGAAGGTATATATTTTAAAAACTCAACAAATTTCTTTTAGATTTCGAAAAATACAAAGCAATATTTATGAAAAAACAATGATTTATTAGGCAACATAAATTTGCTTTGCCAATTATTTTGATCAAGTCTGTATGACTTGATATTGTGTAACAATCATTTATGTTGACTTTAAATTAGAGAAACATCTCTTATCTTTTATTATAGTGTGTGTTGTACTACTATTTGGTATGCAAATTTCTCTACCAGTTGGCTTGTTTGTTGTTCCATTTGCATTCTTACCCATTTCTAAAACACACAATTGATGTTAATACAGAAAATAAAACTATAAAAGAAAACACATAAATAACTATACATTGATTATAATCACACAATAATTCTACATTACATAATAATTATACATGGATGTTTTGAAAAACAAATATTATTCAGGAATTAAAATATATAATAATAATAATAATAATAATAATAATAATAATAGTAAAAATAATAATAATAATAATAATAATAATAATAATAATAATAATAATTTTATGGTATCAATGGACATTATTGAGCTTGATTACTACCAGCATTTTATCATTTCATTAAGTAGCCTCGTTGAAATCTTCCATAAAATTAAAGGACTCAAGTTATGTTGATGTTGTATATTCAAAGTGTTCATTAAGATTCACTTCCTTTGACTTGCCCTTGATGGTCTCTTGGTACAAATCACATAGATGATGAGGAGTTCGACACACTAAATACTAATGTCCCTTTGATCCACATATAATAGACATTCTCATTTTTAAAAGTAGGGTTCTCTTGGGCTTCTTTTCCTTTTACTCGATGAGATCGATTCTACGTGTTTATTCCTCTTTCTCTTGTGTGTTTTATATGTTAGATTCTAAAAATTTATAGATTCTAAAAATTTATAGATTCAACCTAATGTGATTGTTTTATTTATTATCTAAGCATAAATAATTATATTGACGTTTTTCTCTGTTTTGAAGTCATTTTAATGTTCTTAGATATGCATATTTTTTTCATATCTGAGTCAGACTTTCGAAGACTTCTCATAAGAATTTTCGGAAGTGTTTTTGGAAATTTTTCTAATGCATTTTATGCTTTTGAACAGAAAATATTTAACCTAAGTGGAGTGAGTCCAAGCTTATATATGTCGAGAAATGATCTCTAACTCTATGTGTTATAGTTTTATTTATGGTCTGTTTTATGATTTGTATGTGTACTCTTTTAGTTGTGGATTCTTTTGTAAACTTGAAGAGACGTTAATAAATATAATTTGGTAAATATGTTCATGTCTATAATATTATTTTGTCAAAATTACTTGACATTATTGAAGTTATTGATACAACATACAAAGAAATATTTTAACCATTCTACCTACTCATAGCAAAACACAAGAGAAAACTGGCTCACATGCACCCGATCGGCAATCATACTATCTCCTTACCCCCTAATGGAATAAAATATTTTTATTCCCACAATAACCCTACTCTCCCAAGCCGAGCTATCACGTAGGCGACTCAGTTATTGCCTGCTGTTGTCGGAACGCTTCACTCGAGACAAGCATATATCTTCGTTCAAGGGGCGCTAGTCTATTTTTTATGATGATTTGCGTCTTCTTGTTGCCGTAACTCCTGCATTTTTAATATTTTTTCAACTGCATTTCATCAGTTCTTAACTCCTTCAATTTACTTCTCTTCGCACACATTTACTTCTTCTCATTTACTTCACTTTTCACCTGACTCCGCGGTGTTATCCCTTCTTCACCCGTAATGGATGAACTGAACCTCCCTCCTCGTATTTTTGCTTCTGGCGAAGAACCAACCGGTGAAAGAGTCAATTCATACCACAAGATTAGCCGGGCGGTGTATATTCTCGAAGCCCTAGAACTGGATGAGATTGAATTCTTCAAAAAATCCTCTTTTGCCAAAGTTATTTCCTTGAAGATAGTCCGACCTTTTCAGGCTCATTTGGTAATTTCATCCTTTTCAGGCTCATTTGGTAATTTCATCCTTGTCAGAAGATTGAAGACTGCCAAAAATACGAGATCTGGATTTTGTTCGCCGGTAAGCTGATTCGTTTCTCGCTAAGAGAGTTTGCTATTGGGGTCTTAATTGCGGTGAACTACCGAACAATCGGTGATGTAAGAGGAAAAACCCCTTGAACGAGAAGCTGTATTGGAATGACTTGTTTGGTTCTCTTAATTCATGCACCATTGAGATGGTTGTTGATATTTTGAAGAGACGTAAAGTCAAAGACAGAGAGACTCGTATTAAGTTCGCATGTTTGGCGATAACGTCTTCAGTTCTGCTTCCCTCTTCGCACTTCCCCAAAATCCTTCCTGAGCATGTAGAGATGATAAGGAAGTTGGATGAATTTATGGCGTATCCTTGGGGTCGGGTATCGTTTGAATTCCTCATGTCCACCCTCATTAAGAAAGATTAAATTGCTTTTGCTAAGGATTCATTTGCTCTGAAAGGATACGTTGATGTGATTCAGCTTGTTATGATAGCCATTGTTCCTTCTTTGAAAGAGGAGATTACTCCCAATAAGCTCGTTGTTGTTGAAGACTCTGAAAGTGAAGGTGATGTCCCCATGGAAGATGAACCCGAGGATGTTGTTGGGGACACGTTACCTGAGAAACCTGAGAACCCCCCCCCCCAAATTTTTGTGCTTGTTCCTGGCCACGCGAAAGTTATGGATGTCGAGTGTAAGGTTAGCAGAATCATACTATGTTTACTGGTATATATATTTATAACTTTAATTGATGTTTATTGCTAACACAGATGTTTTAATTTCACCTAAACTTACGCAGGTTTCTGTGAGATCCATCCTCGATGATCCCAGTGAAGATTGGGCCTTGTCAAATGACTTTTTATGGCCTGATGAGTGAGAAGACTCTCTAGTTTATAACATGGTTGGTTTGATAATTGGTGGATATGTTTTCAAGAAGGAGATGTTTCGTGGTGGTTTGACTGTTGCTGCAATTGTTCGGAGGAGAACTGAGAAGCAGATGGATAAGGAGACTAAAGAGAAGCATGACAAGGATGTTGGTAGTGAGGGTACTAACGAATCCCCACACTCTAAAATCGTGAATATTGTTTCTGCCCAAATGAAGGAAGAGTTAGTTTGTTTTCGAAGGAGCATAGTTGATGGTGTTGATATTAAGGTACGCAGTATCTTAGAAGCAACAATTCAGGGCATTGAGGGGAGGATTCAATTGTCCATTCGTAGTCTGGGCCAAAAAATTCAGAAAGTGTTACATGAAGTTGTAACCTCTACCACATCCAATCCCAGATACAGATCCGCGGAACAGGAATTTAGCAGGGAAAATTTTGATCCTATTTTGTCTCATGCGCGAAAACAGCCTGGTACTCCTCTCCCCTCTGGTCCTCGTAATCAAGAATCCTTGATTCGCACGGGTGATAAGGAAGATTATTAGTGATCTCGACAACTCACGCGTCAATGATCAAGTATTTCATTTCATATGTTCATTTACGAAATAACTTTTCTCCTAAACTATCTATTTAAACATGTAACCACATTGACATATGGTAATGTAGGAAGGGGGGATTGAGGAAGGTGTGCATTCAGAGGACCTCCCTGAAGCTGTTCCATAAGAAGAAGATGGGCCATCGAAATCTCCAGAGGTAATATTATATACACCATTTTAGGGTTATGTGATGTGTATTCTTAGTTCACGATGTTTGTTACTAAATCATTATCTCCTTAATGTTTAGATAGTTGGGCTCACAGTTATAATTTAGGTAGCAGGTTCATCTATCATGTAGATGTTCATCTAACATTGTTTGTGAAAAACGTAACTCAAAAGAGATCGCAACATGTTCCCAATGAATCTATCGAGGTGATGCCCCGGATTCTTTTATTAACTTTTTAATTTTTTTTACTTTCTCCATACGATCGTTGTTCCCGAATGTTGTTCTCTACGCTTTATACTAGGCGGAAATTCCATCCTTCTCTCTTGGGCTTACTCAGGAAGATGCTCCTCCAATTGTGGTTAATGTGCAACCTCTTGGTTATGTCCTCCCCCAACCAGGCGGCGCTGCTCCCAATGCTGACACTAGGAGGAGCAGGAGGGCACGGGCTTCCTCTTCTGTTTTAGGCGATTTCTAGTGTGATCCCAAAATTTCAGTTGGACTTTCATTTTTACCAGATTTGGAGGCGCTCTATCTTGACTTACTAAAGAAGGTGACACCTTTGAAATAAGTCATCACCAAATTGATTTCCTAAGCATTATATAATATTAAATTATCAATATTTAATAACCTCTATTACATCTAATAACAATTGTAGCACAAATATTAGTTATTGTCAGCTAACTATTGTTTTAGGCCTATCAACATTGACATTGGCTGCTCTGTAACTTCTTTCGAGTTTCTTGACATTTCGATGAGATCCTTCCAAATGACAACCAAGGTTAGCATATCTATGTACTACAATATGGTACATCATTCAACTTGTGTTACTTTAAACTCTTTCGTTTGTAGGTGATGGATGTGCTCATGCGATACCTGAACAGTCAACTCCCACTAGAATCTAACCGGGTCACTATTCAAGACACCATCCTCCCTGCTACATTGTTGAAAAAACATTCACTTTTTGCGAAGGTGGCTGCCAAAGACCGTGTCAAACTAAATTTCAAAGAGGAGGTCATCTCTAACGTGAAAGAGAGAGCTCTGGAGCGAATATACTTCCCTTTCAACTTTGACCAACAGCACAAGGTTGGAGTATTTGTTGACATGAAGTCCTCCACAGTGCATGTCCTCGATTGCAACACCCATTTGATAAGAGATAGCTTATTGAAGAAGGAGCTAAGTCCTTTGGCTCAAATGCTTCCTTACGCCATGAAGCTCCCTACTCATGTGGACGGTGTGCCCAATCTCAAGTCGTTTGTTGTCTAGATGCAAAGGGATTCCTCAGGTTCTCTCCCCAACTGATGCTACCATGATGACAATACTCTTATTAGAGAACCATGCTTTTGGTGGTGTTGATGCTTGCAAGATAATTACTCCCCGTGTTCTACCATCTGCGGCGAAGCAGCTCCTTGTAAAATTCTTTGCTTCTATCTCTTCCCCCCACCCTTGTCTCCTCCTAATGAAATGTTTCCCCATATCTCAGACATGTTTATTTTATTTCATTGTTTTATATTCCTCATTGGATCACTCTTTTGTTTTTTCAATTTAACTATTTTAATTCGACGCATCAGATCAATCCTTGGTTTCACCAAGCAATACACAGTTAATTGATCAAGTATTAACTGTAAGTGACTATACTAACCTCAACAAAATCAACATAACTGCTACAGCCTCAATTAACCGTAACATATATAGTTACCACTATTTGATTGATACGGCAGTTGCTCAGTTGGAGTTGCTACCTTTTTGGATCATTCAGTTGATTTTGAGTAATTCCACATACAAATATGTTAAAGATAAAAATAGCAGGAACAATCTTATATATAACAGACAAAATGATTGATGTTTTCCACATACATTACAAATATGTTCTGGAGGGCAATCTTATTCTACCAACATGTTGTCCTTACATATGTGTCAACGTGCTAGCAGCTTAGGTGAACGTGTTAAACATATTTCACAAAGAAAACAAGGTCACCCCAGTTCTGATCTTCAAAAGACCAATCCTTCCTCCTATTGCTTCTCCTGCCGTCTTAACTAACTTGATTATATAGACATCTTACGGGTTGCGCGGTTGTGGTCTCCACCGCCGCACCTGCTACATGCCCTGCTCCTCTTGAATGTTGCAGTAGTCTACGATTATGTCTTACCACATAACCCATGGAGACTGTGAAATTACATGAAACAATAGCAGCAACCTTCGGTGTTAGCCTGTTAGCATTGGATGTAGCAGCGTCTCTTCTACTCAAGAACCAACCAATCAACATTGTCCTGATGTACTCAACCAGCGCCACAATAGGGTAGTCTCTAGCACAAGTCAGTGTGTTGTTTATAGATTCAGCTATGTTGCTTGTCATGATGTTGTATCTTGTTCCTGAGGAGTGGGACCTTGCCCAGTGCTTCAGGCCAACCCTAATGAGGTAATCAGCAGATGCAATGTCGATAACCTTGATCTCATTAAAGTGAACATAGAACTCCTCCAAACCGAAAGTCCTAGCTGCCCTCGATATAAGGTATAGTAAATGTTTGTTCTTGAAAATGGTCTGCATATTCCTCTTTAGATGCAACAAACACGTACAGTGGTGGGACATTGTGTAAACCTGCATAGATTCCAATGCAAATATTAGTCATTACCGGTTTTAGTTTCGGGTACATGTTAAACTTATATGTACTCGCTACATTTCATAATTTAATGTAAGTTGAGTATTACCATTCATGTTTTCCTTCCTAAACACCAAACTATATTGTCTATTGTTGTGCGTACTCGCTAAATTCAAAATTATCAGCTAAAATTTAGCAGTAACTATCTTTATTTAATGGTAGTTTGAATAACTTACCCTTTTAATGCCAGAGTAAATAGATGTGTGTCTGTCTGACATGAACACTAGATCCTTCGAGTCAAGTACCACATTCTGAAGCGTGATGAAGAACCACGTCCAAGATTAGTCATTCTCTCCATCTACTATTTCAAACCCAAAAAGGAAATATCTGATAATTTTCATCTTGGGCGCAAGCAGTGAGTAGACAACCTTAGTACTTCCCCTTCAGATGAGTCCCGTCTATTATGACTACCTTCCGCATGTAAGAAAACCCTTGCAGACTCGCCCCAAAAGCTATGAACAGGTATTTAAACATGTGTGCTCCTTCTGGTTTGGATGTCTTTTCAAGTGCAATCACTAACCTTGGGTTCTCTACCCCAATTTTTCAAGGTATGATGGTAAATACAGATATCTTGTTTCAGCACTTCCACTCCCTTGCCTAACGGACTCCTCTCCCGACTTCCACGCTTTCCAATATGATATTGGCACCTGGTGTTGAAACATAAGGTGATCTCTCAATTCTTCAGGTCGCGGTCCTCTCCCACCCCATGTTCCATACATTTTCCTCAACATGTTGCCAATCACAGAGGTTGTAGCATGGGTCCAGAATGCCCAATGATCGTCTACAGAACATGTATGTGTGTTATCTAACGACCTAATCTCGAAATGTGGGCTTCCTCCAAGTTTGGTTGCGTATAACCTCCATCAACAAGTAACTCCCACACATTCTAGCAGCATTTTCCCTGGTTCGGATCTCTTCACAAAGTACCGAAACTTGTTTGCAATTGCATACATTGTCATATTCATTTTAAAAGCTTCTTTGCTTGAGAAAACCTGACCATTATACAACTGATCATTTCCACACATGTCTGCACCCTCTGCATTTTTATTGTAAATCAGGTATATATTAATATTTTTTGTCTAACGCTTGCATCAAAAGAACATTTAGTCATGTAACTGAAACATTTATTGTTAGCCGGAAAATGTCTCAGGTGAGAAGGACTCACCTAATATGTGGCAGTCATCTAGGTCCACCCAGTAGGTAAACCTTGCCCAACTGAAGTTGTCTTTGATGTGCATGTCCCCAAGAACTCCATATCAAGGTTCCTTACCACACTCACCTCACCTTCATGCTGTTTCCCTTTGGTGTTGAGAGCAAAATCCAATTGTTTACTGCCCCCCCCCGGTTTCTGTAAACGATAACTCATATGTTAGCTGATTAATTTTTCAACTTACCGTTACTATACTTTTATTAATAACTACAATACCTTCATCAAGTCCAACCGTACCCATGACCAGTTTAAAAGTTCATGTTTCCCCATATTGTCCATGATAACATGTCTTCGCCTCAGCTATTCTTCCCCCAATGCACACCAGGTCATCTTCCTCTTCAACAACCTTTCCCTTCCCCTTATCCATTTGATGTTGTGAACTTCCTCTACCACCTTCTTTCAATAAACAAACTTACTAGTGAAACTCACTCGCAATTATATCCGGGACAGTCTATGTTAGCAATTACAGTCTCAAGTTATACATCACTACTTGTTTACAAACCTTGTGGGATGTTTCTGTCGATTGGTAGCCTTTCATTGACATCTACTAGCCTGATAACGCTCCCCACCGTCTGAGGCACAGCCTCCGTTGACTGTAGTGAAGATGAATAGCCAGAGCTTTCTGAACCGCTCATTTTTTCCCTCTCAAGCTTTCCATACAAAGCCATTGACGATTTCTCAAGTTTATCAAACTCTTATATGGTGCAGATCTCCCTTAATACTTCCTCGCTTGCCAGTAGGTAGCCTCGTTGCCTTATGCCTGACAATCACACATATTTCATGTAAGTTTAGTTTAGCCTGATGACCAAGGGTTCTCTAATTTTAATTTTTATGACTTTACCTTCCCATGGTCTTGGTCTACGAGGTGGAACCCAAAGCTCTGATGGGTTAACCCTCTACTCCTCTGCCCTCTGCCTTCTATAAAGGTCGACATCCTGCTCTCGTATGTAACATACAGCTCCACCCATACGGAGTCTATCCGTACGGCCATGAATAATCCAACGTCATTGTCATCTCGTATTTCTAGTGGTGTTTTTTTGTATTCCCCCGGCTCCTTCATACAGTCTGGGAACTTGTATGTTAGTAAGACAGGTTCGGTTGGCAGTAGTAGGTTGTCTAGTTTATATTTCTCACAAACCGTCCTCATCAACGAGTTGTAACTCTCGCTCTCTTTCACCAGAACATCGTACTTTGCCTTCGTGTGGTCAACGTTGAACCTCCAAGAGCCTGGAGCTCCTCGCTCCCAATCTTCGACCACTAACCTCACTAGCTGACTCATAATTTCCTACTTTGTTCCCCAGCCAGGAATCGTCGATTAGGTTTCATAATATTTAAACACAAAACCTCTACATAACACAAACAAAAAAATTGATATCAGGGGAACCACTAGCTTTTTGTGAAGGAAAAACGATATTTGTCAACCGTGTTAAGATCTTCGTAACTCTGTTTCACAGCTTTCGTTCTCACTCCAATTTCTCTCCAATCCTCTTAGAACCTATTAACCCTTTTATTTATCTCCAAAAAGTAGTGTATGTAATATCTCAAATCTTGTCTAAGCGGCTTTATCTTGCCGAGGTAACCTCGGCATTTGCAACCACACTGTGCACACATTAACTAAAGGAAACATGTGGACGCCAAGCATAGTAGCTTATGTGCTACTTCCATGAACAGCCACCTACGAAATCCCCTGCTAAATCTGGTGTGTTAGGCGCGTCTTCAACTCGCCGTTCGTTGTTCTTTCGCGTGGGGGCTTTTTCAGAATTTCAGAGTGGCAAATGTATGAGCTGGGCCTTTAATGTCATCTCATATATATTTCACCAATTTGGGCTCCCTTTTTGGGTAAAGAGCCAATTCACCCAAAACACAACATAACAAAAACTTAGTCAAAATTACTATAACTAAAGGAGAAGACTTATCAAAAAAATTTAGTCAATTTTACAAAAGATCAAACAATACATAATACTATAAGACTTTTGGAAAGACTTCTATAGAAGTCTTTTTGGAAGTCTTCCTTTAACATTATCAATAACATAAGATTTTTTAAGAAAATTCTCAAACACAAATAATTAAAGAACAAGTTAAGTTTTCTCTCAAAAGACTTCTTGAGAAGTTTTTTCGCAGAAGAGTTCTTAGAAGACTTCACGCGGATTAAGCGAGAAATTAAAAATTAAGCAGAAAATTAAAATTATTCTGTGAGAAATTTCGCTTTCTACAGAAGACTTTTCAGGGAAGTCTCCCGAATGAAGACTTCCAAAGAAGTCTTATCAACTATAACATGAAGTATGCACATTGTCGATTAAAGTCTGCGTATGTTACTTTTACGATTGATCATATTTGATTTTTTCAAAGAAGATTTTTGTGGAAGTCTTTTGGTGGAAGACTTTCGTAGAAGTTTTCTTCAATAACCAAATGTTTGACCAGAAGTTCAAAATAAAAATTGAATAAACTTCCATTTCTTACCTTTTCGAAGGTTTGAAGTCTTCTAATTCAAACTAAATGTTTTACTTTTAATTTTCAGCTGCAAAACTAACATATGTAGACTTCCACCCTCAGTGAGCAGACTTCATGTAACAGTTGAGAAGACTTCCACGAAAAGTAACATATATAGAACGATAAATTTAACACAATTCGGTTAACTGCAAAACTAACATGTTTATCCGAGAAAAAATCTAGGGAAGTCTACTTTTATTTTACAAAAAAAAAACTTAGAAGACTTCCAGAGAAGTCTTATCTAAACACACAGAAAATCAATTGCAAAACTAACCAATGCAATAACCAGAAGATTTCCATAGAATTCTTGGTTGAGAAGAATTTCATAGAAGTATTCTTCGTGAAACAGATCTAAAAAAACAAAAGATCATTCTTAGATCCGCTAAGGTTCATGTTTAACTTCTACAACCACACATAACTTATTTAAGGAAAGTTATCCGCTCGTTCTTAACTAACGATCATGAATTTGAGTAACTCTAATAAGCTTAAGGCATTTCCAACAGCCATTCATCCCTTCATTTTTTGAAGGATTTTGCATTTCAACAACTCTTCATCCTTCAAATTTTGAAGGGGTGAATAGTGCACCTTTAAATAATAAATTTAGGGCATTTCCAACAGCTCTTCATCCCTTCTTTTTTGAAAGGTTTTGCATTCTAACAACTCTTCATCCCTTCAAATTTTAAAAGGGTGAATAGTGCACCTTCAAATTTGAAGGTGCACTATTCACCCCTTCAAAACACTATTTACTTTTCACTTTATTCCTTACAACTATATATGTTTTATAATTGCATGAATGGCTTTTTATATATCATATTTTAGTACTTATTGTTATGTTTTCTTAAAAATATTTTAATTAAAATAACTTTATTAACACTTGTTGTCTTATAGTTATATTTGACTACATATTATTATATTTTTCGAAAATATTTTATTTTAATATATTTCAAATAATATGTTTTATTGATTTTTGAAAGTTTAGTGGTTATAGTTAATTAATAATAATATTGAAGACTAAAGTATGAATTATTGATTCTTATAAAAATAAATTTGAAGGTGATTGTTGGAGAACCAACCATTCATCCCTTTAATTTTAAAGGTGGACCCCATTAAAATGAAGGGGCTTGTTAGAGATGCCCTTATAAATGTAAAATTAAAAAGTTGAAATTTTGAGATGAAATAAGAATGAAACTAAAAGGAAAATGGTTTGTGTGTATAAGAAATAAGAATATGAATATGTTGATGTTGATTTTTAGATGTATTCAAAGCTTGAAATTAGTTATTCATGGTGGATAGTTTTTTTTCAAAAAACTTTTTGGAGAAAAATTAGTTTTGCATTTGACTTTTTGTTTTGAGTATTTATGTAAAAACAAAACCTTTAAAATTAAATATATATTGTGTTTGAATTATAAGAAAACAGTTTTATAACAAGAAAATATCAAATAACATTATTTGTGAAACATAGGAATTATATCAATTTAGGTGTCTTTTTAAAAGGCTACATATACAAGTTTTCTTGTTACAAAAGAAAAGTACAATTAAAGTCTTGACATTTCTTCATCGAACGAAGACAAACTAAACAATATCTTAACTAACTGTAAAGGAAAAATTATCCATTTTTGTTAACATTTTATATACTTAAGAAAAAAAGTTTCATATATATATATATATATATATATTCACTTATGAGTAGTATTGGATTTTTGCCAAATGAGCTCAAGCTCTCGAGTAAAGTCCTTTGGTCGGCCGACGACAATGGTGATGTGGTCTTTGTCGGGAATGACGTGGACAGTGGCGCGTGGCACTTTGGTCTTGACGCTGTAGCTACACTCCACAGGAATGACCTCGTCCTTGCCACCGTGGAATATAGTGACGTCACAGTCCATATCGTCTCGGACATGGTCAAGATACGACTCGAGCTTGTCTCCTGCTCCGAATATGATGTTGTGTAGTGTGTGCCACGACCCGTTGTGTGTGTGACATAAAAATCCTTCTATCAAATACGTTCGCATCCTGCAAAAAAAAGGGGGTTTAATTTAGCTTATTCAAATTTGTAAAGCTTTATTGTTTGTGTAAGTTTGAATATAGTATCTAGATACTATTCAAATTTATCATATATTATAGTGAAGCAAAGTTTTTTTCTAGCCAAAATTAAACAATACCAAACAGATTCGAATTTGTTATTTTTATAGACCCGAACTAAATCAGGATTTTATAATTTTTAGATTCTTTTAACTAACTTGATATCTGATTTTTACATATTTTTGTCACAAAAATAGTTTTTTTTAGATAATCAAAACATATTTTATTAAAAGGTGCAAGTCAATTTCAAGATATTGAATATTAAGAGTAGGGGGCAAGTAGTTGGTTCATTAAAACCTATAGACTTTTAGACATTTCGGTGTGCCCCTAATCTCATGAACTGTCAACTTCGGGTAAAATCTTACTTAGTAATTTCAAACCAATGAGTCTGTGGACGTAAACCTATGATCGATCGTCTCATTTGGCCACTATTGCGTTTATTTTTTTTTACTTGTAATTATTATTATTTGTCATCAACATTACACTTGAGTCTTTGTGTCCATATGAATAATGAAACGCGGTTGAATCCAAAGAAAACTTATAATTATTATAATATATGAAAACGCATGTAATCTAGTTTTCTTTTTATCCGTTGGTTCCAGGGGCGAATCTATATGTGACGGTAAGGGATCATGTGGCCTTATCGATTTTTGTTTTTTCTTAAGCAATTTAATCTAATTTGTTTAATTGTTCTTAGTTTCTTGAAGAAAATGTAAGAAGTGCCCCCAGCCAAAAACTTTTTTGGTACCTTTAATACTATACCTCCAATTAAAACATAGATTAAATCCACGCCTGGTTGGTTCACTGGAAGCATCTTTGTTACTGCCGATTTCATCACCACTATCTGTTTTCTGCATGAGAAATGTTTCCTCTTCAGCTCAAAAGAGAAGGAATATATCCATATTTATGACTTTTTACTATTTTGTATAGCTGCCAGTACGTGGTCAGAAGATATAATGGAATTCGTTTCGACGAATTTTTGAGGGTGCATTTGAGTTTAGCGTCACAATTTAATGTGAGTATTGTTTAACCTTATAGCTTTGCTGTAAATCTTGTTTTGACGCATTTAAACTTTGCTCTGAACATGATATTTTCTTATGTTATAGGTTTCTCAACACTATCTTTTATGTTCTATATATGTTCTTATCCTTGCAGCGTTAAGATGAAATTTCCTTGTAATCCGAATTTACAAGGTTTAATCTAAGTTGTTAAAAAAATGAAAACGCAAGCGTAAAGATAATAAATAAAGAACTCATCTTAATTATGTACCTGTTTAAGGTGAAGAGGCGAATGAGAGAATCGACCAAGCGATGGTTTTTGCAGAGTACAAGGCAAACGGTGCGGCCAAGGTGCTCGTACCAGCTAATCAGCGATGCACCAAACTGCATCGGTGGCCAGACGTTCTTAGGAGCCACTTTCCTCATCACGTATTGCGCCGCATGTACTCCCTTTGGCACCTTGTAATATGGCTGTCAATGGTATATGACTTCATTTAGTTAAGTCAAACTATTCATATATAGTTAGTGCCTTAACTAAGTTGAGCAAACATAGCCTGTACTGAAAACGAAATCTTTCTTAAAAACTACTCAATTTGGTTTGGTTGACACACTTTCTAAAACAGGAAACCCCAGCAACGAACAAAACCGCGTGTACCATATATACTCTCTTATTAGTTATTACCATTTTCGTATAAAACGTACACCACAAATTAGAAGTAGAAACATTTCCAATTTGGTTATTACATTTCTCAAACCGGAAAAAAAATCTAGACACCGAAGTGAAATCACCCATATTGTGATTTTGATTTCTGCTAGTATAGTCTAGTACTAATGTTTCCTTTTTTAATTTAGTGAAAAGTTTGGTTTAAATTCTCCCTCCCATATCTACTATAGACAACAACAAACATGAAATACATGTCAAAAATATTATGTTGCAAGTGAGACGAGCCGTATATATTAATGATATAAGAAATTTCTTGTCATGATCCATTGATCTACAAACAATAGAGTAAATTTTAGAACTAAATAAGTATAAATGACTTACAGGAGCCAAGAGAGTGAGGGACTTGATAGCTCCAGGGTGCTTAACGGCGAGGGCAAGAGCCAAAACACAGCCTAAAGAGTGAGCCACTATGTGAAACTTTTTGAGTTTATACTGAGAGATCATAGATTTCTCAATCATCTCTAGATGTTCTCTTAATGTATACAACGAGTCGTTTGGCTTCGGACTTCTTCCATAACCCAAAAGATCGACTGCAAAAAGCCTATAATTCGATTTGGCTGAATCAGAAAAGTTTGGAAAGAGAGTCTTTGTCCAAAAGGAGGATGATGATAAGAAGCCATGTATGAACAAAACGTTGTCTCGTGCCTTCTTATTATCTGCACATATTATTCCCCGAAATAATTAAGAAAACTTCTAGTGTATAGGATGATGACGACAAGAATGTGTATCTATCAGGCTCAAAACAATGCAGAACCTATCATTCATATGATTAGTTTTATAAACGACCATCAATGTTATTATTCTTGTAATTACTTTGTTCTCGTAAACTACTCGTATTAATTGATGTCTTTGTCAAAAAAGGTGTTTTATTTAAATATTTTACTTTTTGAATTACAGAATATTTGTTATTTCCATAATTGACTTTACAATAAATAATTTAGTTACTTATTTGGTATATAGACAAATAACTATGTGCATTAAGTAAAAGCATCACTTAACATGAAATAAAGGAATTATGTACGTAAATGGTGACTTTTATTTTCCTAAGATCATGTTACTCTTTTTGTAACAATGAACCACCTTTCATCTCACCAAAATTTAAGGTAACCAAATATTTAATGTATGAATTTGGAAATAATGGAATTAACTTTTTACCTTTAGGTTGTTGAACTTTGACAAATAGAGAATCTTTGTTGGAAGGAGAAAGCCATAAAGTGCAAAAGCTGCAATGACAATCAGACCATCTTGGTGTTGTAGGAAATTTCTCAACGACCGTAGAATTCAAGGTCATTAATCTCTTTTTGCTACCATTGATAATCTTCTTCTTAGACTCATCATTATTATCACAAGATTCCACCACATTGTGTCTCATGATCAAACCCCTAAAGTTGAAGCATTTCACGAAACTCACGAGCTTGAAGAGCCTCATTAGAAGCGAAGGATCACGTGAGTAAAGTGTGTCTGAGATCTCATCGGAATGGATCTTAGTTCTTGTCATAGACACAACCTTTGAGTAATCTCCTCGTTCGGACACTATGATCTTCCTGGTCTTGGCTTGTGCCTCGAGTGGAGAAGAGCAATAACAAGGTTTCCATTCGTATTCGAAGAAGAAATCTAACGTCTTGTAAGTGAAACAAAGCAAGTAATCAAAAATGTCAAGGAAAAAGAAGACGAAGAAGCCTACGGTTTGGTTGAGCCACCGTGCAATGGCCATGATGGGTGGTGGTGATGAAATAATGGTTTTGATTTAATTTTTGTGGATGTGTATATGAGAGAGTGTTATATAAATTATGATATGTGTGTGTAAGAGAGAGCATAGTTTATAGCAGAGACGGATATATGAATTTATTGTTCATTTAACATAATTTGCTGCCCAAAGTGATGAAATTGGGTGGAGGTTACATCCTTTTTGGGTGGGCAAAATCTAAATTAACTAGTTTAATGTTCATTATAATTGTTCACAGTATGTTTACTATTTGAGGTAACATATTAATTTATGGTTTGAGAGACTTTTAAGGGAAAGTACTGAAGAAACTGTGACTAGCTAGTATATTTTATTTTATCTTGTACTAAAAGTCTTAAACCAAATGTGAAAAGAAAATGCCATAATATTTATGATATTACAAAATTTTCTTAGTTTTCTAATAACTTAGAGAAAGTTGTGAAATCCTCTGTATATTAAAAATTTTGAAAAGGTAAACTACTTAGTTTCCACCAAGGTTTTAAAAATCGGTTTAGGCGGCGCCATAGGCGGCAATTCGGTTTTACCCGAAACGATTTTCCTAAAATCCGATTTATATCGATACGACTCAAATCGATTTAAACTATTCAAAATCGGTTAAAATCAATCTGAATTAAACTATTCAAAATCGGTTAAAATCAATCTGAATTAGTCTAACTATGTTAATTTTAGTATAAAATCACAAATTTATCTAATTTCTTTTGTTTTACATATCTAATTTTGATAATTTATCACAATAATTTTATATTTCGATTTAAAAACTTAAATATTTCATATAAATGTCATACATATACAAAATAAATCAATAATTTGTTAATGTCTAGGCCTCGCCTAAGTACCGTATAATCCGCAATTAATAAATTTAATCAATTATAAAAAAAGTTGACATTATTTTATTGGCCACAATATATCCAATAAATGTAAAAGTTATTTAGATATGTGAAAATTAACTACATTTTGAAATAAATAAAAATTCCCTAAAACTACTTACAATATGAAACAGAGAGAATACTAGAAAATTGAATGGTATATAGAGTTATGAAATGCACATCCGCGAAATATGAAGTATTATCATGTGTGGTCGATACGCCACATGTGCAATTAATAAAGAGACTATGCAACATCGTTGTCTTTGAATATTAACCAGTCCATCTAAAAGGCATCCCAGCCTATAGTTTGTTGTCCTATTATAGATTCATTATGTTAAAGACTTAAAGTATACCTCATACTATTATTCTTGAGATTAACAGTAACTTTGTGAAATACCAAGAGTCAATTATTCATATGCACTCAAGACTCAGAGAAAACAATATTTGTGTTACTTGACCAAATTAAGTGATAGTGTACGTAGAAGAACCATGTGCAATCTTTTGAACAAGTCCTATTGTTACATACGTAAGCGAGAAGAATGGTTCAAAACTCAAAAGGCTTTAACTTTATTTATTTATTTATTGATAAAAATATCTCTGTCCATTGGCAAAGAATCGACCAAAGTAAAAAAATGGAGATCACATATAGTTTTCCTCACAAGATTTTCAACTTCACTCTTCTTCTTTGGGTGTCACATCTTCAGGCTACTGATCAATCTTTCACAAATTTCATATTTGGAGACTCATTGGTAGATGTTGGAAATAACAATTATCTCTTCACATTGTCAAAAGCTGATTCTTCTCCCTATGGCATCGACTTCAGACCTTCTAATGGCCAACCCACCGGAAGATTCACTAATGGTCGGACCATTTCTGATATCGTAGGTATGTCTCTTTATTAATTTAGTTAGATTTTATACTATTTTAAATGAATTAAAACATACTCTTTTATCATTTTCAAATATTGAATTGATTAATGAACTTATACTCTATGTAGCATTTTATGTCAATTTAAATGAGAAATAAATTATACTAATACAATCTTTTTTCTTGGACGACAGAATAATCTTTCTTAAACATAAGTTTTTATAGTATAACAACATTTACTGTGAAACCAGAGAAAATATTAAAAAGTTGTTGGTACATTAATATGATATAAATGTGATGTAAAGGTTAGTTACAACGATTTAATATAAACACACTTAAAAGTAAACGATTGATAGATAAGTTGACTCGTTTTATAGCAGTTAAAAGTCAGCATTCAGTTAGACCGACAAGTTGAAAACAGTAGCAATGTAAAAGTGTGTAACGTTGGAGAATTTAAAAGGCCAGTTCCATAAATGCAACCAACATTCATTCGTGGAGTCTGGCAAGGAGTGTTAATTTATTGCTCCCTCCGTTTCAAATTAGATGTCATTGTAGAGTAAAATTTTCGTTTTAAAATAAATTTCGTTTTATGATTTTAATGCAAAATTTATTAATTTTTTATACTATTCAATTTTTGATTGGTTGAAATGTGGTTAAGTTTATAGGTAATGATGTTTTTATTTAGAAAATATGTAAAATTAAATGTTTTCTTAATTTGTGTGAAAAACCTAGAACGACAAGTAAAATGAAACAGAGGAAGTATTATATGCTTTTGAATTGGTCGTCTCTTGAATCACATAACGATGCCTTTTGAAAGTTTAGATGATGCTAGTCCCTAATTAATTGTCTTACGTACAAATGATAATATAATATCATTGAAATTAAAAAAACAGGTGAAGCCTTGGGAGCAAAATCAGCACCAACTCCATATCTTGAACCAAACTCTGAGGTTAACACAATTCACAGTGGGATCAATTATGCTTCTGGTTCGGCTGGAATCTTTGACGACACTGGTGCTTTGTTCGTAAGCTCCCAAATATTAATGTTGTTTTAAAGTGTCTAGTTATAATCCATAATAATAAAATTCAGTATTATTTAATACTCATTGACATTGCAAATAACAAAAAAATCAATTTGGTTTCTGACAGATAGGGAGGGTTCCGTTGAGAGAACAAGTGAGTTATTTTGAGAAGAGTAGAGACTATATGTTAAGAATGCTTGGTGAAAATGGTACGAAAGAGATGTTGAAGAAGTCAATGTTCACGATCACTATTGGGTCCAATGATATATTAAATTATATCCAACCATCTATACCTTTTTTCTCTCAAGACAAGCTCCCCATTGATGTCTTACAAGACTCCATGGTCCTTCATTTAACCACACACCTTAAGGTAGTAAAAATAGTACTTACTCTATATAGATAGATCCCTATAATATTATTTGAGAAGTTAATTTTTTACGTGGCACGCTCACATTAACTCTCACGGTAGTTTATTACATTGACTCCTTAATAAATTAAGTTTATTATATGATTATCATTAGAAATATTTTCTTTTTACTAATACATTCCTTTTATACCGGTTTTTTATCAAAAAGGAGTTTCATATAAAGCACAATATCTATAAATATTTCTGTTTCATTTTTATTAATAAAACTATATTATGATGGTTTATTACTAATTGATTTTATTATTATAACTGTCATTATTAATATTTTATTTTTTTATTTTCTTTTTATTAGTATCTTTCTCTTATAACTAATTTTTTATCAAAAAAAATTCATATAAAATAGAATATATATAAATATTTTTGTTTAAATTTGTGTTTGTGTTAAGAAAACCATATTTTATGAAAAAGAAATCTGTATAAAAAGCAATATCTTTATTATTTAAAGATGTGATTTAATATAAACGAATTTCCTTTAATATAAATTCTACTTTTATAAAAAAATTATTTATAGTAAAAAAAAATTGTTAGCTATTAAAAATCAAATATCTTCTTTCTTAATAAAAAGGAAACTATGTGACTATGACTTTTGATAATTATACATTTTTTATTTTTACAAAAATAAAATATTCACACAAATTTAGGCATTTTCATATCATAAATTTTTAATCCTAATACTATTTAAATGCTTCAAAAATTATAAATGAATATCATAAGTCGAAAGTATTAAATATAAACATAAAATAATTGTAAATCATTCATCGTTCACATAAAATATTTTTTATTCATAAAAAAACTATTTATTTCCCTTCTAGGAAAACAACTCCCATGAGTTGCATCAGAAACTTTCGTTCTTCTTTAGATATATACAAAATCAAAATAGACATTATTAAGTTTTCAAAAAAAAAAATTAAAATATTGTTTCTATTGAGACAATTTTGACTGATAATGAGATGATTTTTAAAACTCATATTTTTCAACTTTTACTAATCCTAAAATTATAAAAATCAAAAATGAAGAAGAAGAACTGTATTCATGGAACAACTAAAAGTAATGATTTGGTTAAGAAGTTCAGAAAAAAAAAATTGGTAAAATTGTATCCAAAATAATTAGTTCATTTAAGATCAACTTTTAGACTGGTAATTTTGAGATTTTAGGAATAAATATTATGACCAAGTTGAATATATTGCCCAAAAATTTATAACACCATAACCAAATAATTTATAAATAAAACTTTAATTAATAAAAACATGAAAATACACAAACAAATACAACTAAAACTAATAAAAGTTACTCCTTTCTTTTACATTTTGGCTTCTTAAAATGGTTTATGTCCGCGCATAGACATCTAGTAATGCATGAATTGTCAAGCTATTATTATGGAACTATTGTCTTATGTTACCACTTGGGTCCACTAGTCAAACCAAATTTTCCTGTTTGCGTCAAGTTTATAATATTTTTACTTGTTATACTTTTTAAAATATTTTTGTTAACTTGCAAAACCAAATGCAGAACGCGCACGATTGATTGTGTCATGTTAATTGTGTAAAGTCCTGTGTGTTTGGCAGCGTTTGCATGAACTAGGAGCAAGAAAGTTCGTGGTGGTCGGAGTGGGGCCACTCGGCTGCATACCGTTTGCTCGTGCCTTGAACTTAATACCAGCTGGAAAATGCTCTGACCAAGTCAACCAAATCGTCCGTGGCTATAACATGAAGCTTAGGCTTTCTCTCAGCACACTGAATACTGAGTTAGAATCGCAAGATCGCAACACTACATTTGTCTACGCCAATTCTTACGACCTCTTCTTGAAACTGGTTTTGAACTATCGTCAATTTGGTAATACTTTAGTTGTCTAGCAACAAAAATGATTTGGTTTTTGATGAGAAGCCTAATGAAATGTTTTGGTTTGGAAGGGTTGGAGAACGCGGACAAGCCTTGTTGTGGCGGCTACTTTCCACTTTTTACTTGCTTCAAGGGACCGAAACAGAACTCAAGCCAAGCGGCCTGTGAGGACCGGTCCAAGTTTGTCTTTTGGGACGCTTATCACCCAACCGAAGCTGCCAATCTCATTGTTGCCAAATCACTTCTTGATGGGGACCAAACTGTGGCTACACCTTTTAACATTCGTTACCTTTACCATCTTTAATCTTTTGTGTAATTCATTACCATATAAATGAACTCAGTCACATGTCATGTGCGATTAATCACTTGCTTATGAACTCTAATTTTCTTGAGAAACATCACAGCCATAAATGAACTAAAGATTAGTGAAGACCGTACTTTAGAAACTGAATTTGAAACTTGGACCAAATGAACGGACTGTAAACCACTCAAGTATGTAAACTCAATGCATTAGTTACTAGCTTAATGAATCCTTAGACTTGCCAATCTTTGTTTTGTATGAACTCTATTTCTACCTGCAGATATTTCATTTAACATATCAGTTGTCACTCTTCCAACAAATACATCAAAACCTTTCCACATATTTTCTGGATATAATCATGGGGAGAATTAGAGCAATGAGAGATCTACCTTGCACGATTTTAGTAAGGGTTCTAGGAATGAAGATTTAAATAACTTAATTAATTTCCCAAGTAAACTTGTATCTGTATCTGGCAGGTGTTAAATGCAACAGAAGTTAGTTGTGCTAGTAAAGGCTAATCCGAAACATCTCAACAGTGCTTGTATTTAAGAACGTACCATCATCATCCTCATCCATTTTGGAGCCTCCTAAGTTGATTTCTTCTTTTAGCTAACAATCATAAAACGAAATGAAATAAAAGCTTCAAGAACAATATCTTTGTGATGTTCTAATTAAGATCCACACTCTTTAACGTATCATAATTTCTTATTATTTTACCTGGGAAAGTGTTGGAACTGCCGATGGATCAAAACTCATCGCAGTTATTTGGGTCAATGGGAACACATACACGACCTGAAAACCACAAGACCTTTCTTAAGGTATGAACATGACTCGTATCAATTGGTGTGATTAAAATATTTTCAAGAATCATTGGAAGGGACATGTTTGTAACGTCCTGACCACCCACGGTTAATGGACCTTCCACGTCCGTTTTTTCGATCTGTGGGCCCCATACCGTTTGACGGCCGTGTGTTAATTTTTACAAGGCTCAAAATCATTGTTTACTAACCCTGCAATCACCACTCGACTTTTCCCTGTGTTTTGGCCTCACTCACACGGTATTGCGAATCACGTCGCGATAGGTCACCCATCATTTCACTACTCCAGGCCAATCACGCATAACCTTGGAGTTCTAAACGGATGTGTGACTGAAAAGGTAAGTCAACTTTGGTGACATAGTAGCCAAATCAATTCTCTTAAATCTTTTTCATATATCACAACTCGGGATGTTACAATTCACCCCTTCTCAAAGAACGCAACGTCCTCGTTGCATCCCACGACAGGTCTCAAGACGCCTCTCGGATTAGAATCGAGATGGCTAACCAGCTCTGATACCACTTGTAACGTCCCGACCGTTCATGGCTAATGGGCCTCCCACGTCCGCTCTCTCAGCCCGTGGACCCCATTCCGTCTGACGGTCGTGTGTTAATTTTTGCAAGACTCAAAATCATTATTTACTGACCCTGCATTCACCACTCGACCTTTCCCTGTGTTTTGGCCTCACTCACACGATATCGTGAATCAATTCCCGATAGGTCACTCATCCTTTCACTACTGCAGGCCAAACACGCTTAACCCTAGAGTTCTAAACGGATGTGTGACGGAAAAATTAAGTCAACTTTGGTGACATAGGTAGCCAAATCAATTCTCCTAAACCTTTTTTATATATCACAACTCGGGATATTACAATGTTTTTGATGGACACAGAAAGGTGCCTTAAGCAAATGGTTCATTTGTTTTGAGACTTGTTAAAGAAGAAACCATACTTAACTTGTCAATTGCTAGAAGATCCTATACATATAGAACATACCATCTCATAATAGCACGGAGGCTTTGGCATAAATTAAAGCAAACTTCCAAAGCAATTCGAGGATATGTAGAGATGAAGACAATTTCTTCGACGCACATACGCAGTGTTGGACCCTGAAACAAGGTTGAATATTAAACAAATATGAGATTCAAGTTCATCGAGCTAAAAGCTGAGTGAAAGACAAATAAGTATTTCACAACACTTAATCTACATATTTTGTATTTGAAGAACATTACACATCTTGTGTTTCTTGGACTGGAGCGTGTTTTGATAGAGAAGGCTGATAGCTTCTTCTGATAGAGAAGATGCAGCAGAATTCTCCCACTTTTCTCTGAACTCTGATTGAATATCTGTCATGAAGATGTAGGCCATTGTAACTCACCAAAATGAGGCTTAGGACCTCAAGTAAGCTGAAAAAAATACATCATCAAACTTTCCATACCTTCATCTGAAATCATCTCAAGTATCTTCTCATACTTGTTTTTGCTAGAGAAGAATACTTTGATTTGATTGTAACTCACCCTCAAAGAAACCCTTGAGAAAATCCACGTAAGATCTCCTGTAAAGAAAGGCCGCAGAGGTGATGGAGGAAGACGCACGCAAGGAAGGGATGAAAAGAATAACCCATAAATAGCGACTTTTCTTGTATTGTTTTCAGTAATTAAACTATATTATTTGGTAAATGCCAGAAACTAACAAAACAAAGCACAATTTAGCTATCAAGAAAGCAAACCTTATAAACACGGAAGTATTCAGCAACTGCCGACCTTTGTTCATTAGTCATCTTGCAAGATTTCATTACAAAACAATGTTAGTGATCGTTCAGTAATAGTTTACCTTCGATCTTTAGGATCACAAACCCAGCAGTGAACTCCACGACGTCCACTGAAGACCCAGAGTATGTGTTTCAAACCAAAATCCTCTGCAATTTGGCAAGACAAAAATAAAAATAAAAAAACTACAAGTTCCACATTTCCCAATACTAGCTCCATCATCAGCGAACGGCTTAGCAAATAAATATTAATACTATAAACTCAGATATCCCAAGAAAATGTAAACGTTACAAGACGTCACTAGAAATGCAAGGTTGAAGTGGGGTGGTACATGTCAGGGAAGTATGAATGACTTGTAGAAGCCGGAAAACCGAATTGACATAAACGATATAAATAAAGCGATGTTAAGGAAATATACGATTCAAAAGACGAAATGAAAGTCCACTGAAAAAATGTTTTCAAGAAATAGACCATGGAGTCGAGACGAATCTCTTTCCTTAACTCTTAATATTTTCTCCGTAGTGAGACGGACATGTACGAATCAGAGTCCCAGGATACAACCATGATAGACGATTCACGCTTCACTCGTGAACGTCCCTAACGAACTAATAATCTACGAACACTCTCTAGACTTACGCTTTGAGATTACGATTGCTGGTTTTCGTATCGTATCGATATAAGTCTGAAAACGTTTTGCAAACTCGCTAAAAAGCGTTAGCATAAACTGTTTGTGTAGACTTGTGGATTATTTCACAATTCGCTTTAGAAAGCTATTGTAAAAACGAATCGTTTTTTTTTGTTTTCTTAACGTTTTTATGATTCATGTAAGAAAAAACGTTTTGCGATAGAGCTACAGAGCAAAACGCAAACCGTTTTTTGATAAGAAAGAAACGTTTCGCAGAAGTGCGTAAAGCAAATCGCAAACACCGTTTCGACAATAAAATAAATGTTTTATAAATTCTTGAAATTTTTTTATAAAAACGTATTAAGATCAATCCGATTAAAGCTTATATGCAATATAAGCGATTAAGAGTTAAGACTGTAGAAGCTGGAAAACCGAATTGACATAAACAATATAAATAAAGCAATGTTAAGGAAATATATGATTCAAAAGACGAAATGAAAGCCCATTGAAAAAACGTTTTCAAGAAATAGACCATGGAGTCGAGAAGAATCTCTACCCTTAACTCTTAATATTCGCTCCGTAGTGAGACGGACATGTACGAATCAGAGTCCCATGATACAACCATGATAGACGATTCACGCTTCACCCGTGAATGTCCCTAACAAAGTAATAATCTACGAACACTCTCTAGACTTACGCTTTGGGATTACGATTGCTGGTTTTTGTTGTGAAAAAATTTAAGAAATGAAGAAGGAGGAGACAAGTTTTATAAAGAAGAGTAGTGAAGCGGTTTTTCGAAATGGTAGCGAAAATCTCTCGAGAATCTCGGGAGGCGTGCGTTAAGAAACTTCCTCCGCAAGATCTCTTCTGTTGACTCGTTCTAATCCTTTCGAACAGATAGACTTTGTGTCGTTTTTAGTCAAACAACGCGTCGTTTAGACACAAACATCATGTTGTTTTTTGGAATTAAAATGGCAAAACATTGACCTTAATTTGGTCCAAAAAGAATCTTATTGGGCTGGAGGACCTCCACCAAGACCCAAGACCCAAGACCCAAGCCCAAGCCCAAGCCCACGCCGAGCCGAGACGGTGAGACGGCGGGACGGCGGCGGCGGCGCGCACATGGAGGGCCCTCTCTTCCCTTGAGCCTTTTGAAACATGGTAACACAAGGACATATATAATGCTCCATTTTGCCATTCCTAGGCGATGTGGGACAAAAGTTCCCTTGCCTCTTCATTAATTAATGCCATAAGGCCATAAATTAGATTAGCCCACTAGCCTATTTCTTTTCACACTTTGCCATCAAATAAATGGCCCAACAATCCCCGACATGAATAAAATTACTCTAAACATGTGCAGACTAAATGCAGACTCGATAAACTCTAATTAATATACTTATTCTAATCTTGGCTAGACAGACTTATCGAGAGTGTTTGCGAAAAATTCACTGTGTTTGAGTTGGTAGCATTTTTAAGCCTTGAACCACTCATAGTTAATATCTGTCGGGTTTACTTTACGAGGAGGTGAACATGATGTCTTGAACCAACCGGTGTTTTATGTAGACCGAGACAACAGGCATAACGCAGCTTCATTTTCTCATAGAACTTAGTTATCTATTGTGTTCATTGTGGCCTTGAACTATTCCTGGTTTTCATGAGTGAGCTTAGAGAATGTATCCTTGCATTCATTCTTCTAGAAATGGTCTCATTTCACACTCATTAGGTGATTGACCATGAAAAGTATTGAGTAATACTCCGCTCTAGAAGCTATGGAATCATTAAAAGCATATGCTTATCCTATTCACATTAGCACTTTTAAAATCTTAGGAGTTGGGAATAGACTTCTTTGTCTCAGAGTGCTTTTGGTAGATTATGTTTGATTTTGTTTTCCTTTTGAACCTACGTCTTGGGATCTCAAATCACGATAGGTAGGGTTGCAATCAAGCATCCTCCTTCGTTATAGGCTTTAAACATATTCCTTTTGATGATTTAGCAACAATATCTCGTGGTAAACCTTTAGTAAATGGATCCGCTAGGTTGTCAGCCGATTTGATGTAGTCTATTGTGATTACACCATTTGAGATAGATTGTCTAATAGTCTTATGTCGTCTTCTGATGTGACGAGATTTACCATTGTAGAGATTATTCTGAGCACATACTATAGCTGATTGACTGTCACAATGTATGCGTATAGCTGGTACAGGTTTCTCCCACATGGGAATATCTTCCAAAAAATTTCTAAGCCATTTAGCTTCTTCTGCTGCTTTGTCTAAGGCTATAAACTCAGTTTCCATGGTGGATCTGGCTAATACTGTTTGTTTGGTAGATTTCCATGATATAGCTGCTCCTCCTAGTGTAAAGACGTATCCACTTGTGGATTTTGAGTTTTTAGAATCTGATATCCAATTAGCGTCACTGTATCCTTCTAAAACTGCTGGTTTTTTACCATAGTGAAGCCCAAATTTTTTGGTGTAACGCAAGTAATTGAGTACTCTCGTTATACCTTTCCAGTGTGTATGACATGTATTACTTGTATATCGACTAAGTACATTTACTGCATGAGCTAGATCTGGTCTAGTACAATTGGTCAAGTACATGAGACTTCCAATCACTCGTGCATACTCGTATTGTGAAACCGCTTCACCTGAATTCTTTGTCAAGTGCATTTGTGGATCTAACGAAGTTTTTGTTGTACTATTAGAGTAGTTTTTAAATCTATCTAATATTCTTTAAGCATAGTGAGATTGGGTTAAGATAATTCCATTTGAAGTTCTTGTGACTTTAACCCCGAGAATAACATCTGCTAATCCCATATCTTTCATCTCAAATTTTCCTTTGATCATGTTTTTTGTGTGATTGATAATATCTTTATTGCTTCCAATAATGAGCATATCATATACATATAGACATAGATACGCATTTTTGGTAGTTTTGTAGTATATGGCATTTATCACATTCGTTAATTTTGAAACCATTAGATATCATTACATTGTCAAATTTTTCATGTCATTGTTTAGGAGCTTGTATAAGCCCATAAAGTGACTTTACAAGTCGACATACTTTGTTTTTCTGTCTAGGAATAATAAAACCCTCAGGTTATTTCATGTAAATTTCCTCTTCTAAATCACCATTTAGAAGGCGGTTTTTACGTCCATTTGATGGATTTCTAGGTTTCTAAGATCTGCGATTGCTATCATCAGCCTTATTGAGGTTATTCTCGTTACTGGAGAATATGTGTCAAAATAGTCAAGGCCTTCTTTTTGTCGGAATCCTTGAACTACAAGCCTAGCTTTGTGTAAACCAGGTGTTCCATCAGGGTTTAGTTTTCGTTTCATTATCCATCTATTCCGTAATGCTTTGCAGCCAGGTGGTAAATCGTTATATACCATGTATAATTTTGCATGATAGAGTCGAATTCACATCTGATAGCTACGTTCCAAAATGGAGCATCTGGTGAAGCCATGGCTTCTGCCAAAGTCTTTGGATCATTTTCAACTAAAGATGTCATTAAGAAATCTTCACCAAAAGATTTTTATTTTCGAGCTCTTTTACTCCTTCTAGGTTCATCTTTTTCATTTTTTGAAATATCATTTATAGAAATGTCGACATTTGTCTCAATTTCTGAAACATTGTCGTCGTCTCTTTCTTCTCGAGTTCGTTTTGAACCTTGTTTTTCCTTACATGAGAAAATGTCTTCGAAGAAAGATGCATTTCTTGATTCCATTACTGTATTTTCATGAATATCTGATATTTCAGATTTATGTACCAGGAACCGATATGCAGTACTATTATGTGCATACCCGATGAAGATGCAATCCACTGTTTTAGGTCCAATAGTGACCTTCTTTGGTGGCGGTACCGCAACTTTTGCGAAGCACCCCAACACTTTGAGGTATTTATATGAAAGTAAAATACCTTTCATAGTTCATATGGAGTTTTGCAAGTTACTTTGTGTGGAATTTTGTTGAGGATATAATTAGTGGTAAGCAACGCTTCCCCCCCCCCACATGTTCTGGGATAATCCAAATTCCTGCAACATTGCATTCATCATCTCTTTTAGAGTTCGATTTTTACGTTCAGCAACTCCATTAGATTCTGGTGAGTAAGGAGCTATAGTTTGATGAAATATTCCATGTTCTTTACAAAAAACCATTAAATGGACCATCGTATTCGCCTCCTCTGTCGCTTCTAACTATTTTAATAGTTGTTTTAACCTGATTTTCGACCTCAAATTTAAATTCTTTGAATTTTTCTAACGTTTCATCTTTGCTATGTAATAAATATACATAAAAATATTTTGTGCAGTCGCCTATGAAGGTCACAAAGTACTTTTTTCCACCTCTAGTCTGTATGTATTTTAAGTCACACAAATCTGTGTGAATTAAATCTAGAGGTTTGTTAGTTCTTTCAACACGAGGTGAGGGTGTTTTTGTGAGCTTAGCCTGTACGCATACTTCACATTTTTGTTTACTTGTTTTGCACTTTGGGATTAAATTTTGATTCATTAATCTTTGTATCGTTTTGTAGTTTACATGGCCTAATCTTTCATGCTATATATTAAAAAACTCAACCAAATAAGCAACTGGCTCTTTCTTATTCATTGAAACTTTTGGAGCTATAATTTTCGGAGTGACTGTCATTACATTCATTTTGACCATTCTATCCTTAACATACTCTTTTCCCAAATAAACCCCATTCTTCATAATCACGAGCTTGTCCGCCTCAAGACTTGTGGCGAATCCATTCTTGCTGAGCAAGGTTCCTGAGACCAGGTTCTTCCTCATGTCAGGCACATGCTTCACATTCTGCAGAGTGACTTCACGTCCATATGTCATCTTCAAAATCACCTTGCCGCGACCTTCAATCTTGGAGACTACAGTGTTTCCCATGAACAGCTTCTCCTGAGTCTTGCTTTTCTGATAGGAGCTGAACATCGCCCTATCAGTGCAAATGTGGGTGGTGGCACCAGTGTCATACCACCATTCCTTAGGGTTGTTGCTTTTAACCATGTTGAGCACAGTCACCACTGCAACGATATCTTCTTCAGTAAGATTCGCTTGAGCCTTCTCATCTCTGATCTTACTGCGACACTCAGAAGTCATGTGACCAACTTTGTGGCAGTAGTGACATTTTCCCTTGAATTTCTCCACATTCGCATTGATCTCAATGCCTTTCTTCCTGAAGTTTGGACCAGAAGCCCTCAAAATTGCAGCTGTTTTGGAAGGCTTGGCAGGAGAGCGAGAAATTGCCTTTCCTTTACCTTACATTTCAGCCACGTTGACACTGTGCTCTTTAGCTTAGAGCAGCTTGTCATCATATCGGTTTCTGGCTTCCATCAGAAGCCTCTGAATGAGATCTTCAAGTCCCATCTTCTTATTTTTGTGCTTCAAGCAGTTCTTGAATTCCGCATAGCTTGGAGGAAGCTTTTAGATGAAGCTTTTAGATGAAGCTGAGAGTTGTGAATGTCTCACAGATGGATATTTCTTCCACAACAATTTCATGGCAAATGAGCTGAAACGCTTCCACCTGATCCATGATGGGTTTTGAATCCACCATTTTGAAGTCATGGAATTTTGCAACCACATACTTCTGGCAGCCAGCGTCTTCACCTCTGTACTTCTTGTCCAGTGATCTCCATAACTCTTTTGATGTGGGGATCTCATAGTAGACTTGGTACAATGGGTCAATAAGGCGACCCAAAATGTATCCTTTGCACATGAAGTGGGACTGCACTCAACTGTCAACTGTTGCAAGAGCATACACATCATCAATCTCGTAAGGGACAATGGGTTTGTCTTCCTGAGTGAATTTATCCAGCTTCATTATTATCAGGAAGAACATCATCTTCTTTTGCCACGTTTTGAAGAATTTGCCATCAAACTTGTCAGGCATTATACCTTGAGTGAACAAGCTTGGTATAGTTTGAGGAGTGCCAACTGCAACTGGAACACTTGTGATTCCATGAATAGGACCCGTTTGATAGAGACTAACACCGAACAGGCTACGGCGCGTGGTTTCGTCAGCAACATTTTCCACTGGAAGGGTAGGTGTTGTTGTTGCAGCAGTTGTTGCTGTTGCATCAACGGTTGTTATGGTTGCATCAGTTTGAGCAGTGTTGAGTGGAGTTTGCGTATCAATGGTGGTGTCAATGGGGGTGTTGTTAATTTCCGTCATTTTTCTATAGAGAAAACATGGAAGCGGATTAGATTCCAATCAACAGATAACATTTTATTTTCAATAAATAATAGTGTAAATCGATTGTCATTTTTGGTATTTTTAGTACATCGCTTAAAGCGTTACAAAGCACCAAATCGTATCGATATAAGTCTGAAAACGTTTTGCAAACTCGCTAAAAAGCGTTAGCATAAACCGTTTGTGTAAACTTGTGGATTATTTCACAATTCGATTTAGAAATCTATTGTGAAAATGAATCGTTTTTTGTTTTCTTAACGTTTTTATGATTCATGTAAGAAAAAACGTTTCGCGATAGAGCTACAGAGCAAAACGCAAACCATTTTTTGATAAGAAAGAAACGTTTCGCGGAAGTGCGTAAAGCAAATTGCAAACACCGTTTCAACAATAAAATAAACGTTTTATAAATCCTTGAAATCGTTTTATAAAAACGTATTAAGATCAATCCGATTAAAGCTTATATGCAATAGAAGCGATTAAGAATTAAGACTGTAGAAGCCGAAAAACCGAATTGACATAAACGTTATAAATAAAGCGATGTTAAGGAAATATACGATTCAAAAGACGAAATGAAAGCCCATTGAAAAAATGTTTTCAAGATATAGACCATGGAGTCGAGACAAATCTCTTTCCTTAACTCTTAATATTTGCTCCGTAGTGAGACGGACATATACGAATCAGAGTCGCAGGATACAACCATGATAGACGATTCACGCTTCACCCGTGAAGGTCCCTAACAAAGTAATAATCTACGAACACTCTCTAGACTTACGCTTTGGGATTACGATTGCTTATTTTCGTTGTGAAAAAAACTTAAGAAATGAGGAAGGAGGAGACGAGTTTTATAAAGAAGAGTAGTGGAGCGGTTTTTTGAAATGGTAGCTAAAATCTCTCGGGAATCTCGGGAGGCATGCTTTGAGAAACTTCCTCCGCAAGATCTCTTCTGTTGACTCGTTCTAATTCTTTCGAACAGATAGACTTCATGTCGTTTTTAGACAAACAACACGTCGTTTAGACACAAACATCATGCTGTTTTTTGGAATTAAAATGGCAAAACGTTGACCTTAACTTGGTCCAGAAAAAATCTTATTGGACCCAAGACCCAATCCGGCCGCCCAGCGGCGGCGGCACGCGTGTGGAGGGCCCTCCCTTCCCTTGAGCCTTTTAAAACATGGTAACACAAGGACATATATATAATGCTCCATTTTGCCATTCCTAGGCATAAATTAGATTAGCCCACTAGCCCATTTCTTTTCACACTTTGCCATCAAATAAATGGCCCAACATGACTTTGATAGCAACAGTCATTAAAGGCCAACGTTTGGAGCAAACATCTGCTCCGGAGCAACAATATCTAACATCTGCTCCGGAGCAACAATATCTAACATCGTCATAATCTGTTATATCCCGAGAACACACACAATAATATATTGAAGTCTCAAGCAACAAAACAAGACAATAAAAAATAAGAATTAACAAAATTCAAAACTCACAATATCAAAGACCAACTCCCTCTCGACAGGAGTAAACACATTGGTACCAGTTTGTGAATAGGCATGTCTCTTATCCGGCTGCAAGAGAGAGAAAAAAACATCCATAATGAGTAAAACGGTTTCTTCTAAAGCACAAAGCCGATGAGAAGTTTAGAAAATGGCTTACATCAGCGCTATAGACCGCTCCAATATCAATCTTGTGAGGAAAACATGATTTGATAGCGTCTTCCAAAGCTGAAGCAGTGTTGAAGGACTTGTAGCGCAAGTAAACATCGTTCTCAAGGGTAAAAGAGAATTCTCTTCGACCAAAGAAGTATTCATTCCAACCAGGATGCTTCCCATCTGATCAAGGTTACAATAGTCATGATGATGCATCAGTATAGCTTTCATTAATGTTTGCGAAAGAGAAAACAATAGGAGACATTCAAAAACAAAGTACCTACCGTGTCCCTAAGAAAGCCATTTGTGAATATCAGCTAGGGAAAAAAATTTCCTGCATTCAATAATTAAAGCATATTACTTGAGAGCCAAAAACAACACGAACTACAGAGAGATTTGAATTAATTTGCGAAGAAAAAGAATAGATTATTGCAAAACTTACCGTAGTAAATACTGGTGGGATAAAATTGAAATAACTGAAGGATCAAGTTATCTATTTCCTACCGAGTTATTGATTAGGAAATATGAAAGTTTGTTATGCTTAGGAGTTATCTAATCATAATGAGTTTAGGATTAATATTGTCTTATATATAGAGAGATCATAGTGTGGCATAACATAAGAGTTTTCATATTGAGTTTGTATGCTTGAGTTTTGAGTTACTTTCTTAAGATTTATAAAGAGAGTTATTCTTTATCTATGATTCTACTCGATCGTCGTGATTCTATATTTAATATCAGAGCTAAGGAAAGACGAGTGGTGAAATTGTCGTAACGACCGGAAAACCAAAAGAAGGTGGAGGATCATCTTCCATTCGGTGTCCAATGCTTAACGCTACAAACTACACGGTATGGGCCATTATGATGAAGATCACACTTAAAGTTCACAAAGTCTAGGATACGATAGAAGAGGAAACAGTTGTAGGTGAGAAAACGGAATGGCTATCGCTTTGTTGGTTCAATCAATACCCGAAGTTTTAACTCTACAAGTCAGCAAGATGAATACATCTAAGAAGATGTGGGACGCAATCAAAGCCAGGCATGTCGGAGCTGAGAGAGTAAAAGAGGCGAGATCACGAATGAGTTTGATCGTCTAAAGATGAAGGATACAGAGATAGTTGATGCCTTTGGAGGAAAAATAATTGAGATAACATCAAAATCTGCAGCTCTATGAGAGAGAATAGGAGCATCCAAACTCGTAAAAAAATTCCTTAAGAGCCTCCCACAGAAGAAATACATTCACTTATTAGCCTCGTTGGAACAGGTTTTGGATCTTAATAATACGAGTTTCAAATACATCATTGGCCGCCTTAAGGCATATGAAGAGCACATTAACGATGATGAGGATACACAAGAGGATCAGAGCAAGCTAATGTACTCCAATACTGAGCCACCTACAACACAATCTAATTGCGAGTATGGTAGGGATTACCGTCCAAGAGGACGTGGAGGAAGAGGTTATTACAGAAGATGAGGCAGAAGACAATATAATGGCTCGTGTGATACATCAAGAGTTATATGTTATCGATGCAATAATACAGGACATGATGTCTCTGATTTTCCAGACCGTTTACTCAAGTTGCAGGAAGCCCACAAGAATGAAGGAAGCAACACACAAGAATCAGACGATCGAATGATGCATGAGATAGTACTATCTGAATGAAAATAATTGCGTTCCAGACAAGTACGAGACAAACAACGACAAAAAGATATGGTACTTGGATAACGGAGCAAGCAATCATATGACAGGAGACCGAAGGTATTTTTCTAAACTTGGTTACTCAGTCACTGGAAAATTACGGTTCAGAGATGACTCATGGATCAATATCAAAGAAAAGGGTACCATATCCTTTGTGGACATGAATGGAGAAGCTAGAAAGATGACCGATGTGTATTATATACCAGACTTGAGAAGCAATATTATAAGTTTAGGTCGAGAAACAGAGTCGGAGTGTGATATACGGCTGAAAGGAGAGTACTTAACAATGCACGACCAAAGTGGAAAGTTGCTTGTTAAAGCTAGCTGATCGAAGAATCGTTTGTACAAAGTTCATATGGGAATACGAGATGATACACAATTATTTCTGAACGAAGTAAGTGAAGCAAATCCTTGCCATGCAAGATTTGGGCATGTTAACCTCAACACAATAAAGACAATGGTGCAAAGATAACTCGTCACTGGTGTCCCAAGTATTCAAGTAAGTAAAGAAATTTGTTCTTCTTGTTCACTTGGAAAGCAAAAAAGACAAGTATTCCCACAAGCAACCACTTACTGAGCATTTAAGAGACTTGAGTTGATTTATGGGGATCTTTGCCCCCCCCCCCGACAACCCCAATTACATTAGCTGGAAATAAATACGTGTTCTTGCCAATAGATGACCACTCGAGGTATATGTGGACGATCTTGTTAAAGGAAAAAGGTGAAGCATTCAAATATTCAAGAAACTAAAAGGTGTTGTTGAACAAGAAACATGGGAAAATATAATAACATTGCGGACATATAGAGGCGGAGAGTTTGTGTCTCAAGAATACAACAACTTCTGCGAAGACTCAGGTGTAAAAAGGCATCTCACTGCTCCATACACTCCACAACAGAACATAGTGGTGGAAAGGAGAAATATAACTTTAATGGAGATGGCCAGAAGTATACTTAAGCATATGCACATGCCGACATATCTGTGGGGTGAAGCCGTAAGGCACGCAACGTACCTCATTAATCGTATTTCCACGAGATCTCTCAAGGATAGTACACCATATGAAGTGTATCGAAGAAAAAAGCTAACATAAATCACCTGAAGATTTTCGGTTGTATTGGCTACGCAAAGATTAAGAGAATGCAACTGAAGATACACAGATAAGGTTAGACCAAATGGATAAGGCACGCATCTGGACAGGCTGGATCAAGGCTGAGAGAGAATCTGGTCAAGATGCCGAAAGGATAAAGCGTGTGAAGCTTCTCGTCCACAAGAACTCAAACTGGATGCTCCTCGCCCATTGACTCCACACGCCTGTTGAAAAAGCTTATCCAGAACCTTATCATGTATCCGTTATGTTGATTTACTCTTCCTCTATATATTTGTAATCCCTTTGTTCATCAATGATATCAAAAAATTTCAGTTTCTCTCTTTAGTCTCTCTCAATGGTTCTTAGTCTAACTTGTCGAGCTCTTTCATTTCTGTCTAATTCTCTTCATTAGTCTCTCATTTCTTCTCATCTTACCCATATTATACTCTAGATATCATGGTATCAGAGCCAGGTTCACTTAAATCTGGGTTTTGATTTCGGTTCCTCAAGAACTTTTCTTTTTGATCCGTGAAGCACAAAATGGAAAACACCAAGACTACTGTCATTCCGATTACTCTCAAAGGAGGGAACTACCTTCTCTGATCTCATGTGGTGAAGACATTCGTGGGAAGTAAGGGTTTATGGAGTCATATCCTTGAGGATGAAGGTCCAAAACTCATTACTCATGAAGGCGACAGAGAGGTGATTATTTGTGATGAAGTGAAGTGGATCTAGGAAGACAACCTAGTGATGTCTATTCTCCAGAGTTCACTGGATCCATCGATTTTGGAGGCCTATAGCTACTATGAGAAGGCCAAATATTTGTGGGATACACTTCAGAAGGTGTATTGGAACATCTGAAACCTCACACGAGTGTTTGAGATCAAGAGAGCTATCAAAAACTTAGCTCAAGAAAGACATGGAGTTTACCAAACATTTGAGAAAGTTTTGAACTTTATAGTCGGAGCTTGAGATGCTGAGGCCAAGCACTACAGATCCGGATGATCTGAACGAGATGCGTGAGCAAGACAAGGTCTTTGGTCTTCTGCTTACACTCAATGCTACCTACAACGACCTCATCAAGCACATCCTAAGATCAGAGAAGCTCCCTTCCCTTGAAGAAGTATGTGCACAGATCCAGAAGGAGCAAGGGTCCTTGGGACTCTTTGGAGGAAAGGGGGAGATCACTCTTGCCAACCAAGCTGAGGTGCCTCAAGCGAACAAGGTCCACAAGTATGAAGACCGGAGGTTCACTGGGAACTATGAAGACAAGAGGTTCAATGGAAATTGTGATCATTGCAAGAGGCATGGTCACAAGAAGAGCCAATGCTGGATACTCCATCCTCATCTCAAGCCGACCAAGTTCATGAAGGAAAGAGAAGCAAGAGCAAATGTCAAATATGGGATGAGTGATCAACCATGAGCTGGGACTTCAAACCAATCAAATGAGGCAGAAGGTCGTGAAGGTGGTGAAAGCAAGGCCTTGGTGACCTACACTGCCCATCAAGCCCGACCAAATGAGCATGAGTTCATCCGCCGATCAGAAATGGATGCACTCATCAAAATGCTCAAGGATAATGGTAACACTCTTGGTAATGTCAATTGGTATTTTTTTTAGTGCATCTAAGGTTGCTAGTATACTTGATCAAACTGATAGTGCCTATATTCATACTAGGATGCTTGGTCAATCTCATATTGCTCATAACATGTTTAAACCATTGATAGTTGATTCAGGTGCATCTCATCATATGATTAGTGATACTAGTCTTATTAGAGATATAGAACCTGCCCATGGACATGTAATGATTGCTAATGGAGATAGGATACCAATAAAAGGTGTAGGCCAGTTGAAACTGTTTGATAAAGAATCTAGAGCCTTTTACATGCCTGAATGTACTTCTAATTTACTTTATGTCAAGAAGTGTACCACTGATAAGCATTGCAATGTTATCTTTAGTCCTAATGATGTGAAGTTTCAGGATATTGAGAGCAGTCGATTGATTAGGAAAGGAGTGACCAAAGGAGACATTTATATGCTTGAAGAACTTAATTTTGTGCATGATCATAGATGCTCAATTACCTCTATTTTTGCTTCTGTTTTAAATAAGAATGCTTTGTGGCATGCTAGACTAGGACATCTTCATGTTAGAGCTTTAAAATTAATGGTTCGAGGTGTTGTGTTTGAAAATAATGATTGTGAAGCTTGTATTTTAGGCAAGCATTGTAAGACTGTGCTTCATAAATCCACAACCATCTATGAACATTGCTTTGATTTAATTCACTCGGATGTGTAGAATGCACCTTGTTAGTTTAGAGAGAACCATAAATATTTTGTCACATTCATAGATGAGAAGTCTAAATACACTTGGATAACCTTGATTCCATATAAACTGAGCACCTAAACCTTCGTCTTCTTCTTGGTGCATGGAGAGTCTTGGTGCCAATGAATATCTATGGTCTCAAACAGACTCTAAGGACATGGTACAACAAACTGAGCACCACCTTGAATGGGAGAGGCTTCAAGAGATCCGAACTCGACCAAACTCTCTTCACCCTCATTACACCATCAAGTATCATTTTCCTTCTAGTGTATGTTGATGATATCATCATCACTGGAAGTGACAAAGAAGGTATACAAGCTACCAAAGATTATCTAAAGTGTATTTTTGAAATCAAAGATTTGGGAGAGATGAAATACTTCCTTGGAATAGAGATGTGCAGATCTAAGGAAGGTTTATTTTTGTCCCAAAGAAAATATACACTTGATTTTTTGAAGGATGCATGTATACAAGGAGGGAAGACAACCAGGACACCTCTGGAAGATGGATACAAAGTCCCACGAGAGGGGGAGATATGAGACAGTCCACCATTCCAAGATGCCAAGATTTATAGAAAGCTTTTTGGTAAGTTGATTTACTTGACCATCACACAATCTGATATATGTTTTGCTGTGAACCAGGTGAGTCAACACATGCAAAGGCCAAAGGAGCATCACTGGAATATGGTAAACCGTCTACTCATGTACCGGAATGGATCATCAAATCAAGGAGTTTGAATGGGATGCAATAAGAGCACTAAGGTGGTTGGGTATTGTGATGCGGATTAGGCTGGATATAGAATGGATAAGAAGTCTACTACGGGCTATTGCACTTTCACTGGTAACCTAGTTATTTGGGAGAGCAAGAAGCAGAAGGTAGTGTCATGCTCAAGCGCAAAAGCTGAATATAGGGCAATAATAAAGTTGACAAATGAGATGGGGTGGATCAAAGGCATACTGAAACACTTAGGGATTGAGCAAGCCACACCCATGACAATGCACTATGATAACCAAGCAGCCATCCACATTGCATCCAACTCGGTGTTCCATGAGAGGACGAAGCACACTAAGGTTGATTGCCATAAGGTGAGGCAAATGATTGTATCAGGAGACATCTTGCCTTGCTATACACGAAGTGAAGACCAACTAGCTGATGTGTTCACCAAAGCGGCTAGACAGAAGACCATGGAGTCTATTCACACGAGACTTGGACTCATGGATCTTACTAGAAGGAACTGATCCCCTTGCCATGGGGTCTTTACTTTTTTTCTTGTCAGGGTTTTATCCTTAAGGAGGGTTTTCCTTGATAAGGTTTTTAACAAGGGAGATCTCATGGCATCCAAGCTTGACCGGTTCCTTTGGTCAAGGTTGAGGGGGAGTGTTGAACAGAGGTGATGAAATGATAAAGAAAGTGGAGAGGAATTGATTTTGGGTCATTCGTACAAGTGTCCGTACAATGGTCGTACATGCCGTACAAGTGGACGACCCACAGTTACCTTGGTCGAGATTTACTCGAGTAAATGTTACTCGACCAAATGTTACCTTTACCAGCTGATACACGGATAAGGCTAGACCAAATGGATAAGGCACGCATCTGGACAGGCTGGATCAAGGCTGGAAGAGCATCTGGTCAAGATGCCAAAAGAATAAAGCGTGTGAAGCTTCTCGTCCACAAGAATTCAAGCGGAACGCTCCTCACCCATTGACTCCACACGTCTCTTAAAAAACCTTATCGAGAACCTTATCATGTATCTTTTATTTTGCTTTACTCTTCCTCTATATATTTGTAATCCCTTTGTTCATCAATGATATTGAAAACTTTCAGTCTCTCTCTAGTCTCTCTTAATGGTTCTTAGTCTAACTTCTCTTCCTTAGTCTCTCATTTCTTTTCCTCCTGCCCAGATTCTACTCAAAATTTCATTATATATAGAGAGGTCATAGTGTGGCATAACATAATTTTTCATTTTGAGTTTGTGTGCTTGTGTTTCGAGTTAGTTTCTCAAGATTAATAAAGAGAGTTATTTTTTATTTGTGATTTTATTCGTTCGTTGTGATTCTAAAATACGGAGGTAATGAACGTTGAAGAATTCTTCTGGCTTTGGGTTGGTGCTTTGTTGTGCATCGATCATCACTTCATCATCTCCTCTGCTTTCTGACTCTTCTCTCGGCATCTTTCTAACACCACCAAATTTTTCTAAAAATAGAGATTCACAGAAACAACCGACTGAATCCTATGAAATGAATATTCTTAATAAAAAAACAATCCTATGAAAAGGAGACATATAATCACTGAATCATAGTAAAAATACAAAAAGAGTTAGAAACAGAGCACATAAAGGCATATGATTTTTTTTTGAAGGAGGTGAAACAATGTCAATTACACAAAACATTTTTAGGCATTTGGCTGAGATTTACCCTTCCAGTGGAAATAGCGCGGGAAAGAGACAAACTAGGGTAAATTTGGGGGGACATTTTATAATGGGCTTTAAATATTTGGGCCCGTTTATGATTACTTAAGCTATGGATGTATAAAATTTATTACTAAAAACTTAAAACCCGAAGATTCAAAACCCATTTTAATGTAAAGAGAGGTCAAAACTGTAAATTAGCTGTCTTCTCTGCTCTTTTTTTTTCTTTTTTTTTTTTTGCTTTTCTCTTTGGCATTACTCTCTCAACAAATTTCTGGGTGGAGTGAGTTAATGGCGTTTCTCTAAGATCAAGATCAGATTCAAACTCTCCCTGTTTTATTTTCCTCTCAACTCTCTACAGGCAAAGGCTTCAGGGTCTCATAGTAGAACCACAGCTATGACAGTTTCTCGACCACCGATCTCCGTTTTCGTATTCTTTTTCTTGCTCTCCGCTCACCGTCTCTCCCTCGGAGATCCCATCACCTGCTCAGGGATAGTTCCTATGAAGCGCAGAAGCCAGATGCTGTCGATTTCGGACTTTGGCGCTGTCGGTGACGGAACCACCTTGAACACCAATGCCTTTAACGCCGCCATTGATCAGATACGGAACGCCAAAAACGTCAGCGAGGGAAGTCTTCTGTACGTGCCACGTGGTGTGTATTTGACTCACAGCTTCAACCTCACCAGTCACATGACTCTTTACCTCGCCCATGGTGCTGTCATTAAAGCCCTTCCGGTGATTTTATTACACCCACATCTTTGCTTTCCTTCCCTTTTGATTCAGATCTATTTTTGGTTTTTCGTTCTAGGAGCTTCCCTCTGATGATTTTTAACTGTCGACATGTCTGTCTCTGATTGTATTTGAGATTCATATAGATGGAAGATTGAGTTACTTAATTGCATTTGAAACTATGTTATGGATGCACTCTTATCATACAGTTCCTTTTTGATTATTTATTCAGGATACGGAGAAATGGCCTTTGATCGACCCTTTGCCTTCTTATGGCAGAGGAAGGGAGCGCCCTGGACGAAGGTATATTAGCTTTATCCATGGCGATGGCCTCACCGACGTTGTTATCACAGGTTTGTTCGGAGTTTACTTTGTATCATCCTCAATGACAAAGTTTATCTTCTGAAATCAGATTGGCCCATGTTGTCTTAATGTGTTTCCCAGGAAGAAATGGGACCATTGACGGTGCAGGAGAACCTTGGTGGAACATGTGGAGACATGGAACTCTACAATTCACCAGACCGGGTCTTATTGAATTCAACAACTCAACTAACATCCTCATCTCTCATGTTGTTCTTCAGAACTCCCCTTTCTGGACACTCCATCCTGTTTACTGCAGGTTTTATTAAATCACAAATAAAAGCATCTCTTGAAACTTAGTATTATACTAATTAGCATCGCTTTTCTTTTACAGTGATGTTGTCGTTCATCACGTTACCATCCTCGCTCCAACTGATTCCCCAAACACCGATGGGATTGATCCAGGTTTCATCAATTTCCAGTTCCACTTAATTTACATCTGTTTACGTTTCAATAACTTGTGTGCTCACTCATTGCTATAGATTCGAGCTCTAACGTATGTATAGAAGATTCGTACATATCCACTGGGGACGACCTTGTAGCCGTGAAAAGCGGCTGGGACGAGTATGGCATTGCATACAACCGTCCTAGCCGTGACATCATCATCCGACGGATCACCGGATCTTCCTCATTTGCTGGGATAGCTATCGGAAGCGAAACCTCTGGAGGAATCCAGAATGTCACGGTCGAGAACATCACTTTGTACAATTCCGGTATAGGCATCCATATCAAGACAAACATTGGCCGAGGAGGAAGCATCCAGGGGATCACAGTCTCTGGGGTTCATCTGGAAAAAGTTCGGACCGGGATTAAGATCTCTGGCAACACAGGAGATCACCCGGATGATAAATTCAGCACATCCGCCCTTCCGGTAGTAAGAGGCATAACGATCAAGAACGTCTGGGGCATCAAGGTCGAGCGTGCGGGCATGGTTCAGGGATTGAAAGATGCACCTTTCACCAATCTCTGCTTCTCCAATATTACACTCACCGGAACAAAAGGCATTCCGATATGGAAATGCTCAGATGTCGTTGGAGCCGCTGAGAAAGTCAACCCCACGGCTTGCCCTGAGCTGACATCTACCTCCCAACAAGGCGGTTCCTGTGAAAACCAAGCATAATATCTAGAGTAATGTAATTTATGTTATTCTTGGTCACCACATTCATGTTTCTGCAATCAATTTAATTTAATCAAACTATAGGATTAAGGTTTTTACAGAATCACATATTATATAGACAAAATCAGCTTCATGTCATATGGAAGCTATTTGTTTACAAGAAGAGCCATATATAAGAGGGCTTTACTTTATTGTATCATTACTAGATTTAAAAGACAAACTAGAGTCTTCTTCTTCTTCAGACCAAATGGTTAAGAAACTTGCGAATCTTTGTCCTGAACATATTCTCTCTTTCACCTTCTCCTTCTTCCTTGCGTTTCGTCAAAGTCACCGTAATCTTCATGGAGACATCATCCTCCGCCTCCAGATTGTGTTTTGTCTCCTCCACTAACATCTTGATCGCCGGAATATCCACGACTACGCTGTCTAACGAAGGATCTGCACCGGAGGAGATCATGTCGTTGCCATAAGGGATCTGGAGGCCTCGTCGCAAAATCTCGTGCTGGTGATGGTGGCACGGACGGCGCTTGAAAGTCAAGGGACGTCTAGGGAAATGACGATTGATCGGGTGGAAATTCATGAAATTGACCGGTATAGTTATCTCATCGGAAGATGTTAATTCGGATCCTGATGACCCGGATTTGTGAAGGGTTGGGTTTTCGGTATCTGGGTCGGACTCGGCTGATAAAGTTTTAAGGTTATCGGCTATGATTTCGTTTTCGGGTTTGGAGGAAACGACGGAGAGAGCCAACGTGAATAAGAGAACGGTGACGGCAAAGGTGAGCTTGGCCATTGTTGAAAATATGCAAACACAAAAAGAAAAAGTCTGATTTGGTACTAAAATCTTTAGTTGCGTGTGGATATAGTTTATAGACTTATGAACGGTGTTACTATCATTTGAAGTTTTCTTTGGGACCCATTTTCAGGCAAATTATTTTCTAAAACTGACATCATCCATAAAAATAGTTTTCTTTTTCTTTGTTGGTTTTGAGGTGAAATGTATTCCGAAATAAATTCTGAACGAAACTATACTATTCCTTTGATTGGTAATCTATATTATTGGTGTACAAAAAGGTAATCTATAACGATTTACTGATTAGTCATATTATCCATAATTTTAATGTGAATCATTAGTTTTAATATTATTATTACCTTTTTATTTTATCGTAAGTGATTTTGGTTAATAACTTTACAAAAAAAAATCATCACTCATAAATTTATGCCTACTTTATAGTAAATTTATTTACAATTTATTTAAGACAAAATACAATCGTAGTAAAGTTTACAACAAAATTACAACGATTTATAAGACAATTTACAATTCGTTGTTAATTCATTGTAATGCCCGGTTAACAACAAATTACCGACCAATACAGTCGTTGTTAGCCTTATGATATCTTGCTATAATTTAGAAAAAGAAATTATCCAAAATTTTGTAACGTCTCATTTTGATCTTTTATTAATACTAGGTCGTTTTCCGTGCTACGCGCGGATATATCTTTTTAAATTTTATAATTTTACATTTTTTACTGTTTAACAGATAGTATAAAAAGTGAGGAGTGACATACGCTATTTTGATTGCTTAAATGTTACATGTAGATTTATTTTGGCATTCTCTAAGCTGTAATAAGATTGTGTTTTATAAATTTACCCAAATTAAGTTATGAGTACATAGATAATTTGAAAAATGTCGAAATGTTGCTTTTAGTTGTTTTCGTAAAGATCATCATATGAGTTGTGCTGATGTTTTCTTAAAGATCATCATATAAGTTTCTTATCCAACTTCTCAAGTCTTTGATGATTTTTTTGTGTTGTCAAAGTAAAAATGTATAGCCAATGACGCAAGCATTAACTTCGCTGTAAATAAGAGGTATTAATCATAATTGCATTGTTAAGTTGTTGTTTTTTACCTTTTTCTATTGTAGGGATATTGCTTGTCACTATAAGAGCTTCGTATTTTCAATTGCTTATGTTTTGTAGTTCTCTGAACGTAGATGCTTGGTTATTTTATAGTAAACGTTTTACAGTTGTTAATCCAATATGTATTTTTATATAAGATAGAACGTATATTAGAAACATAGATATTGTGTTGCATACGTATCTGTTTTTAAACAGACCAACTATGAGCTTTATTGTAGTTTCTAGACTATGGCGGATAATTCTTTGCATCATGCATATTTTTCAAACTACATCCGCTTTAGCTTACGTGATTATTTGACAATTTTAATTTATTTTGTGTGGCAAGCTAGTGATATTGTTACCTAAAAATGGGAAATGTGAATTCAGATGTTAAATACAAATAAGGTGAATACATATACATATTAATTTGGAAAGATTTGCTAGATTTTGAAATAAATAGTTCTTATAAACATTAAATTGTCTAATAAAACTGTAATTATCCCTAACAAACAATATATAGATAGATTAAATATTCCTAGGTTGACGTTTATATGAGAATTGAATCCAAACAAAGTGTTCATTAATACTAATTGATCATCTTTGTAAAAAGAAATTCTTTAAATGTATATATTTTAGAATATTTAATTTTTAAAATATTAACAATTGAATACCCACTTTTACACAGCAAATCTAACACCAAACTTTTAAGTGTTATGAAAATTTAGTTTTCAAATACTATGGTCAACTTTAGTTTTTGTATGTATAATTGTAAGTCAAAAAAAATTTATGCCATATATATATGGTAAAATAGTGGTGAATCTTGCATTTTTCTTTTGACTTCTTCCTCTGCATTTTAAAATTTGAACCTTAGTTCTAATTTACAAACTTATTTAAGTTATGGTTAAGTCGAATTTATGTTTTGATTGGGTCAAACCATTAAAAAATGTTTATACAAAAGATTATTATGTTAATATAATGTGATTTGGTTAATTTGAAAAATAAAAATTTGTGGAAAATTGATCAAATTATTAGTCTAAAAAGCCAAAATTTCAATGTTAAAACTTTTTAAATAATGTAATAAAAATAAAATACATATACAGAATTTTGTCGCAGACAATGAAGAATTAGTTATATAAATCAATCACTATTCAATTTATTTTTATATGGAAACATAATCAACTCAGGAGGCATAACATCTGAAATTGAAAATCTTAACCAAAATACTTTACAAAAGATGTTATGTTCAAACTGTAATCAAAGTTTACATAAAATATTAGTTACATTAGCCCTTTGTCAAAAAGAGATATTAGTTACATAAAAGAAGACAATGTTTGCTCATAAGAGAATTGTCAAACAAAGGTTGCTATGAGGTGGTACCTACTGCAAGTTCATATCTGAATGAAGTTGCCTATTGATATCTTGCATATTTCCATTGTTTTATCCGTTCATCCAATTGCATTTTGATCATATAGATTAAGATTTAGTTATTTTTAGGTTGCATTTTGCATACATGAGTTCTTATCAGATATTAGAGTATCTTTGGAGTTTTTGGAGATGGTCGGATGCATTTGGAGCTAAAAAGAGAAGTTAAAGGTAATCATTGGACGAGCAGGGCGTTGAGTGACGTCCCATAGCGACATACCAAGGTAGCTCCCAGCCAGAGTGGCCTCACCGGAGCGACATACCAAGGTAGCTCCCAGCTAGAGTGACATCCCGGAGCGACATGCCAAGGTAGCTCCCAGCCAGAGTGACGTCCCGGAGCGACATACCAAGGTAGCTCCCATCCAGAGCGACCTCTCCAGAGCGACGTGCACAGGTAGCTCGGCCTTCTCTCACTTTGTCGCTAGAAAACCACCCTGGAGCGACGTCCCAGAGCGACATACCAAGGTCACTCCCATCCAGAGCGACGTGCACAGGTAGCTGCGCGTCTTTGTTTGGACGAAACTTAAGTTATTTCAGGGACCTTTTGTTCATTTGTTTCATGGTTTTAAATTTTCTAAACCTAAGTTTAAGTACGTTGTAAGCTGTTTCTGGGCAGAGAATCTTTTGTTCTTGAAGAAAACACACAAAAACCTTCTAAGATCATTGTTTTCGTTGTTTTATTGTTGTTACTTGTCTAATCCATCATCTACCTGATTAAGCTTGGATCCAATATGGGTTTAAGAGGAATCATGATGATTAGTGAGTAAATCACCACTGAATTCATGGGTTAGGGAGATTAAGGGTGATTAGGCTAGATCTAGGATGTTTTAGTGTAGATTGCTCTTGTTCATTGCTAGTAGAGTAATCGTAATGCTACTTTTGAGTTGGCCACTCAAAGGGGTATCTTTAGGCATTTCCCACCCACAAGGTGTTCGATGAAATGCATGAGTCAACTCTCCTAAGCTTTTAACATTCTTTACCAGGGACACTTGTTGTTAAAGGTGTTAAAATGGCTAGTAGACTTATTCTTAACGATTACTTCCATAACATTCAACCGAAGACATTTGATGCTTGAGTTATGTTAGTAAATGAACATTCATCTAGACATAGAGCTTGTTTAGAATCGTGTCTAGGCTTAAGGTTGATAGTTTAATTGATCACTCGCCATCTTTAGTTCGAATTTTGATCACCCAAGATCTAATTCCCCTTACCCATGAGTTCTCCTTTCTCTTTATCGAAGAAGTTATTTAATTTATTGCATTTCTTATTTTGTTATTGCACTCTAGTTTTAGTCATAGTTTAAAATCATCAAATTACTTGATCGCACTTAGATTAAACTAGTACTTGCATTCTCAGTGCTTTTATATCTCTCAGAACTAGTTCGACAATCTCTTATACTACAACATTTGCCTTAGGAGCCTTGAAAACTCTTAACATCACCTATGTCACCATTCACAAGCAAGTCGCAACTGAAAATTTTCACTCCATCACAATTAGCTTCTTATGAGCCAGCTAAAACACAGAAGAAAAAGAAAACAATTTGTTTTTGGAGTAAAAAATTGTTTTCTTTTGAGAGGTGAAAATGTGTGGAAAAAAAAGAAAGCCGTTAGCAAGAGGAAAGGCACAGAGGAAGCAATGTGTCCTTAAAGTGAGGAATTGAAGAAAGAACAATAAGCTTTCCGCACAGCAATCAAATGATTTTTGGATAGACTTAACTATCTAGATATGTTGGTTCATATTCGTGTTTCATCTGAAAAATGTGTAAATACACACACAAATTAAAGTAGAAGCGAACAGTTATAATGCGTGTTTTCACATAAGAGCTATTAAATGAAAGTGTTTATTTTGTATATAAATGGAATTTTTTGCGTTCAAACATTAGAATCGAATAACTGAAGAAATATCATCTCAAAATAACACTATCGTTCATGGCCAATCAAGTTTAGTCATATAATTCATTTACCTGCAAATTCTAAAGTGAACTAAAATGATACCTTGTTTTCTAATATAGTTACTGTTTTTTCACTAATAAAGGTTTCTTTATGATTGACAGTGAGAATAAAACCATGTGTAAGAGATCTCCACGACAACCGCTTTTTTCCCACTCAAGACCTTGTTCGCAAGCCTTCTCTCTCTCTCTCTCTCTCTCTCTCTCTCTCTCTGCTGGACCATAAGTCCACAAAATCATAGCTTTCAACGAATAAATCAGAAGTTCTTTCTTTCAAGTTTCATGTTATAAAGAAACAAAATTTTCAGTGGTTTTGAATGAAAGAGTTATAAAGAAACCAAGACGTGGTGGGTGTACCAAACATTGCAAGAAATACAATTTTTTTTATGGCTTACAACTATATTTGGTTGAGAGTGATGCTTGAGAAGTCTCCTGAATATGAGTTTCAATAAGCCAAAGTAGGAAAGTCATGAAGCAATCAACTTCTTTATGTTTGCTCTTCTTCACATCTTTGTCCCTGCTCTTCTCCCTTTCAAGATGTGGTTCATGATCTCTGTCTCTGTCTTTATCATGTCCCGTTTTGTTGTCTTTTCTCCATGGCTCTTGAAATTTCGTTTCAAGTTATGAGATTCCTGCTTTGAAACAAATGTCAACGACTTATCAAAAAGTTACATAAGAACTCATATGTAATTATATGAAACTCACATGAAAGAATAATATCAAAAGCCAGATGTTGCGAAATAATATGCCCACACTCAACCTAATCCACATAGCAACATCGTTGAGTGTTTTCACTTCTCTTAGTTTTATTTCTTTTATCTATTTCCATAGGTGAGGTGGTTTTGTTATGGTTTGACCATGAACCACATATTTGTTCACCACTGTAGCTTTTATGTACCTGTCCTCCTTGCTGTTTTTTTTTCAAATTTGACCTCTCTTTCTTGGTTTCTGTTTGCAAAGAAGTTGTTAACGTCTCTCGCATCTCTGTTTATCACTGTTCACCTGAATTATTGGCGTCTAAGTTTTGGATTTTGATTTTCATGTGGATCCACTCGCTCTCCCATCCAGCGTTCTAACCAAAACCAGAAGAAAAAATTAGACCAACTTATATTATATTCAAGGACGTAAAAATATAAAGATCACATTTAGTTTTAGATACCATCTTCTCTGGCATGTATCTTGATTCTCAGTCATGTCTCCTCTGAGTTCCCTCAACAATTTTCAATTCGGTGTTCTTACCTGAGAACCAAAATTGAAAGAAAACGTTAAACCAAACTAAAATGGTCATGTCTTCTGACACTCAAATTTGAGATGATTATAACAGAAACCTTTGACCGAAAAAATAACAGAGATCTTTAACCAAATGAAATGAAGATTTTTTTACCTCATCTTTGGCTAGAAGCTTAACTCTGTTCAGTGGTTTTTCTTAAGTTCCATCTCAGCATCTCCAAGAGTCTGGCCTTGCAAATTATCTCGCATGTATCTAAAGAAAAACTTACTTATACTTGTTCCTAAAAGAGACAAAGGAGATCAATTAAAACTTACTTGTACTCCTTTGTCTCCACAATATAGAGTTGTGGCTAAAGAAAAAAAGTGAATTGGTGATTGCTGACGTATGTCGGTTTTCTTTGTTGCCTAGAAGTTTGTGAGGCTGTAGGTGGAGCTTTGCTTCAGTAGAAGCTCATACCAGCTTACACAGTTCGGATCGATAAACCTTGGATAAAAGAACCATATGGAGAGATGTGGTTGATGTTAGAGCATGTACCTTTTCGTTGACAAATCCGAAGATATGAGTACATAAGTTTCTTGTGATCAACAATAGCTGAAGGCCTTTGAGCATCAAAGAGAACAGAGGGGTAGCGACGGTGGATGTAAAGCCCAATGCCATGGCTGTATTTGTGGTTTTTGATTCGTATTGAGTGTTGCCAAGGAAGTGGCCAGCGGCTTATAAATGGAGAAGCAAAAGCCGAAGCGAGGGTAGGAGTTGTTATTGTGTTTAAGAGTGTAATAATTGATGCAAATAGTAGGGAAGAGGATGCGCCAGCGAGATTAAATGGATGTGAATTGTCGACGATGAAAGGAGTGGAGAAGTCAAGAACGTTTACGGAAGAGACTGGATATGACATGGAAAATTCACTATCTCTTATTGGTTGATAGTCATTACAAAATCAAGAACGAGAAAATTTTGGAAACAATGGTCCTAGCAAAGAAAGAACCCTAAAAGAAACCAGCCATCGTCTGATTGTCTTTTGCTCCAGCGGTCGGTGTTTCTTTCCACCGCTGAGAGCACGCTCATCTCTTCCATTCCTATGTCTCGACGGCGTTAATCGCAGAAACTCAACGTGTTTAATGGTTTGGCTTCCGATTTGGGTTCATGGTAAGTTTCTGATGTTCATTTGGCTCGGCTCTTGCTTGCATGTGCTCGGATGCAGAATCAATGAGTACATGGTTTGTCGTGATCTCTTTGGTTGTTGGGAGCTAGTTAGTCAGGCTCTGGCGCCGGTGAAACTTGGTGGTCATGTACGTGTTTGAGCTTCGCCCGTTTGTGGTCATTCATGTGATGTTCAGTTGATGTATACGTTATAGTTTATAGTACTAGATCTGTTATTGCGGTCTAATAGATGGATCTGAAGCTTTGATGTATTGGATCTCTTGGGAAGTGTCGGGTTTACTCTTCACTGGTTCGCCTTGTTTGGATTTCTTTTCCAGTTTCAAATATGTTTACTGGTGCAGGACTAAAACAGCTTAGACGTGGCAGCTGCGCTTCTGTGTTTTTGGCTCCTCTCCTATGTCCATGGGGCGTCTTTTTCAATGGTTATCTAATATATGGCTTGTTTTTAATTTTTTGAGTGAGAATCTGATTTCTTAGATCTTCTAGTGGTTATTGGTCTTGAGGCAATGATGATTGGTGGTTTCTTCGTGTTTGCGGTTAAGGTGTCCCTGCTGTGATATTTTTTTTTCTATCATCTGGGTCGGCGGCGTCAAGGTCTTATCGGGGCTGTGTCTGGTAATGTCTCGCGTCGCTAGGTGTATTGTTGATTTTGAAGAACAGAGAAGAAGGAGATTAAATGAAGAAGACAACTTGAACTTTTATTGTTATTCAACTTGCCCTTAACGTTACACCATCATATCTTTTTATACAGAAACCTTAATCTTATCCTTAAACTTGTCATCAAGTGAGAGCACACTCAGTCAGAGAATCAAATCTGTTGAATGTCCTTATCTCATGAGCTGTCACTCCCGTACACATACTCTGCTTTTGCTTTCCGTTGGAGACTGCAGTTTGTAACGTGAAGTTTGCAGAAGACTTGAGAGTGGGCTTGTCTATTGCTTCTTCACTCTGGGCGGTGACAGTCCTAGCTCCCCGGCCCATACTGTTTATACATCCCCTCAAACTAAGTGTGGACAGAGCAGAAACACTTAGTTTGGAACGTAACTTGCAGAAGACGTCTTGGGACAAGGGCTTCGTAAACACATCTACTATTTGAAGGCCTGCTGGTATATGCTTCACTTCAAGCATCTTCATAGCTACCCTCTCCCGAACATAATGGAAATCGATCTCAAAATGTTTTGTGCGTTTGTAAAACCGAGGATTAGCAGTAAGACACACAGCCGAGAGATTATCACACAGCAACAGTGGTGTTCGCTTCTGTTCCAAACCCTTTGTTGTAAGAAGATTCTGCAACCATGCTACTTCAGATGCAGCAAGAGACATGGTTCTATACTCGGCCTCTGTTGAATATTTTGAAACTGTGTCATGCCTCGTGGCGGACCAGGATATGATATTTGATCCCAAGAACGTACAAAAACCACCTGTTGAGCTCCGTGTTGCCTTGCATCCAGCCCAGTCACTATCACTGTAGCATAGTAAGGTTGAATCCGTTTCTTTGTGGATGCTTATACCCATCTCTGTTGTTCCTTTAACGTACCTGAGAATCCTCTTGAGAACTATAAAGTCTGAAACACTTGGCTGATGCATCTTTTGACAAATATAGTTGACAGCATACTGCAGATCCGGGAGAGTCAAGGTTAGATACTGCAACTTGCCAGCTAAACTCCTGAAATAAGAAAACTCGGAGAAAGATTCATCATGAACAGGAAGGTTGTCAAGCTTCTGAGGGAGAGGAGTGGAAATTGGAGCACTGTCACTCATCCCTGCTGCAAGAAGCAGATCCTGAGCATACTTGGATTGATTCATAAACAGACCTCCATCTTTGTGATGAACCTGAATCCTAAGGAAATAATGTATATGGCCCATATCTTTCATACGGAATTCAGGTTGAAGATTTTCAAGAAACTTCTCAATCAACATGTTGTTATTTCCAGTCAAGAGCATATCATCGACGTAAAGAAGAAGGTAAATCAAGTCAGTACCTTGGTGAAAGATGGAACAATGACGGATCTGGAAAACTGAACTGGAACCCGAACTTCAACAGAAAGTTACTGAACTTGTCAAACCAGGCACGTGGTACTTGTTTTAAACTGTAAATTACCTTCTTCAACATACAAACATAATCAGGATTGGCAGGATCCTCAAAACCAGGGGGTTGTAGCATATAAACTGTTTCCTTCAAATCACCATGCAGAAATGCATTTTGCACATCTAGTTGTCTTATCTTCCAGTCTTTTGTCACTGCAACATGCAGTATTGCTCGAATTGTTGCAGTACGTATCCCCAGACTAAAAGTTTCCAAATAGTCGACTCCCTCTTCTTGTTGGTTCCCTCGTGCCACGAGCCGTGATCTAAGTTTTAGAACTGTTCCATCTGCATTTAACTTTGTTTTATAACCCAGCCACAACCTATTGGATTCTGATCATCTGCAGGAGGAACCAGCTCAAAGGTTTCAGTCTCGTGCATATTGTTAACTTCAACAGTCATAGCATCCGTCCATCCTTTGTCTTTCAATGCAACTTTGACACTCTTTGGTTCTGGATAGCTTGTCTTGACAGTAAACAAAGCATATCTGGGATTTGGTTTGATGATTCCAGAACGAGCTCTTGTTGTCATTGAATGAGGGGGAGCAAGAGGAGGAGGAGGAGGAGCTTCCGGTTGCTGCATAACATTGCCAGGATCTTCTATATCAGAGTGATCAGTCGGAGCATATGAAGAAGAAGAACTTGATTCAGTTTGATGATTATCTTCTCTGTTCATAGGTGATAGAGGTGGTGGAGTCAGAGGAACAGGAAGGTTTGCAACTTCAGAAACTTTCTTCTGAGATGAAAACTCCTCTGTAGGATATACAGAAGAAGATTCAGAGCATGTTGATTGTTCTGTAGAGACTGCCGTCTGAAACCAAGCTGCACGAAGTGGAGTTGAGGAAGATTCATGACTGCTGCTATATACATCAGAGAACGGAAAGGGATGCTCGTCAAAGAGCACATGTCGACTGATATACACCTTCCCTGTAGGTGGATAGTAACACCTATAACCTTTGTACTTCTCGTTATAGCCAAGGAACACACAAGGAAGAGTTTTAGGATCCATCTTGTTCTTCATATAGGGTCTTAAGTATGGAAAACACTTGCAACCAAAAACTCTTAAAGAAGTGTAAACCGGGGACTCACCATGTAACTGCTCATAGGAAATCTTGTTATTAGGAAGCACTGAAGATGGCAGTAGATTCCCAAGAAAAGCAGCAGTAAAGAACGCTTCAACCCATAAGCGTGAAGGAGCTTTACTGTGGTATAGAATAGTAAGTCCAAGCTCTGTTATATGTCTATGTTTTCTTTCCGAGGCCATTTTGCTGAGGTGTATGTGGACAAGAGAGGAGATGCTTGATTCCACATGTTGAGAGATGCTGAAGAAACATACTGCTTATAAACTCACCCCCACCATCAGACTGAAACTGCTTGATCTTGCATTGAAACTGATTTTCGACAAGGTTTTGAAAACGGATAAACACATTGTAGAACTCAGATTTCGTCTTGAGAGGATAAAACCATGTGAATCTTGAGTAGTTACCAATCAGAATCACATAATATCGGAAACCTTGAGATGAAACAACTGGACTTGGTCCCCAAAGATCACAATGAATCCTTTCCAAAGGTTTAACAGACATTGTTTCAGAATGTAAAAAGGGAAGTCTGCAAGTTTTCCCAAGCTGACACGCATCACATAACAACTGAGAATCTCGTTTATTGAAAACTATCAAACTATTCTTGGCTAAAAGTTGAAGAATATCCTTGTGGGGATGATCAAGCCTCTGATGCCAAACCCCATCACTTGCCGCCTGATGTCTTGTAGAATATAAGGCTTGAAACTGTGTATCCTTCAACATGTACAGATCCTTATGTCTTCTTCCTCCCGCTATCACCCTGCTTGTTTCCTTGTCCTTAACACACACAGAGGTAGATTCAAAAACAAACTCACAGGGATAGTCAGATGTGAGCTTGGAAACGGACAATAAGGATTTAGTAATTGCAGGACACACCAGTACATCATCAAGAGGCAATATACCTTGTGGTGTGTGTAATGCTATGGAACCCACATGAGTGATAGGAAGATAGTCGCCATTACCTACAATTACTTGGTCATTACCAATGTAAGGATCAGAAGATGTTAGTTGTGACTCATTGTTTGTAATGTGAGCGGATGCTGCAGAGTCCGGGTACCATTCCTGGCCAGATAGTTGCTCTTGATCAGAGACCTTCCCAGTGGTAAGAGCATTATGAACCGTAGCTGAGCTATCATAGTCCTGATCGAATCTGTTGTAGCAGCGGACTGTAGAGTGACCATATCACCCCGAGATCTGACATGTTGGTCATGGTCCTGAACCACCAGAGAACTGTTGACTGAAACCTCGTCCTCGAGTAGAGTAGTTAGATGATCCACGGCCTCTGTAACTTCCTCTATTATTTGTACAACCACGACCACGAGAGGAGTAACCACGACCAGCATGAAATGCTAGATGAGGATTTACTTCTGGAGGGCTGTTGAACATTTTCAGCTTATCATCAAAGGTAAGCAGTTTGAAAATTGCATCCTCAAAACTCATCTCAACCACCGAATCCATGGAATGTTCAATAACAGTACATATTGACTCATATTCCTTTCCTAGACCAGCTAAAGCTCCATAAACCATTTCCTGATCTGATAAAGGACAATCTATCGAGTCTAACTGATCACATACATTTTTCACCTCGCCTAGATACTCTGACATAGTCTTATGTCCTTTTAACATACCTTGAAGTTTTCTTTGAAGACCGAGTTTCCTTGTAGCAGACACTTTGTTATACTTCTTTCCCAGAGTGAACCAAACTTCCTGAGCAGAGTGAAGTCCATAAACTGACCGCAACGCTTCTTCAGTAAGAGATCCAAAGAGCCAAGCCATTACCAACTGATCTTTTCGAGTCCATTTCACAAACTCAGGGTTAGCTTGTTCTGTTACTTCATCACCATGGCGAACAGAGATTGTAGGAGCAGGACGAGGAGAGCTTCCATTGACAAACCCAAGGAGAGACTGACTGAAAAGAAAAGACTCAAACTGAGTTTTCCAAAGTAGGTAGTTTGTTGAGGAAAGTTTTAGAGTAACACACTGAGATATACTCAAAGATGGAGTTGAAAGTGGATCATTGTCTTCCATGGCTCTGATACCATGAAGAACAAAGAAGAAGGAGATTAAATGAAGAAGATAACTTGAACTTTTATTGTTATTCAACTTGCCCTTAACGTTACACCATCATATCATTTTATACAGAAACCTTAATCTTATCCTTAAACTTGTCATCAAGTGAAAGCACACTCAGTCAGAGAATCAAATCTGTTGAATGTCCTTATCTCATGAGCTGTCACTCCCGTACACATATTCTGCTTTTGCTTTCCGTTGGAGACTGCAGTTTGTAACGTTAAGTTTGCAGAAGACTTGAGAGTGAGCTTGTCTATTGCTTCTTCACTCTGGGCCGTGACAGTCCTAGCTCCCCGGCCCATACTGTTTATAGATTTGTGTAGGGTGAAGCTTTGGTGCTGTGAAGTTGTGTTGTTCCTTTGTTTTTAACCGACGAGTTTTCCAAATTTCTTGGTAAGTAACTATAGAGCTTTTGCTCAATCGCGTTAGGTGTTTGAGTAGATGATTTTTAACTGCATTCTTCGTCAGATACTCGAATGGAGATCTGTGTTCTCCTGGCTTTTTACAGTTGAAGCTTGTTCTTGAGTGGCGGATGCTCGTGGTTCTTGATCAGAACTTGTCTTGGAGCTTTTCTCTCATCCCGAATAAATCAGTCTTTCAACGCTTTCTTTCTTAATCAGGCTTTCGGTACCGTTCTGCTAAGCATCTTTGTTGATCGTTCCTTTGATTCAGAAGCTCGTATAGATCTATTCTCATTCTCATGTTATGTTAAATTGTATGATCTTTGTTAGTTTCATCTTTGTCTTTGGGGGAAAATGTTTTCCTTTTCAGCTTATGACTCCTGAAAGGTGTTGTACCTTTGCAAGCATAATATAGTTCTCGGTTGAATTAATTATAATTTATTAGACAAAAAAAGAGAAAATTCCGTCTCATTTTAAAAGGGAATTTTGTTTCTGATGACACAACGAACATTCCGACAAACAAATTTTTAACCAGTTTTCTCGTTAGTTTATTAACCTAGTTTACAAACAAAAAAGTTGATTTTTTTTTTTGCTTTTCAGCCAATATTTCTTAGACCCAGTTCTAATTGAGATTTTAATTATATATTATATTACTAGGTGATTACTGATGCCCTTATGTGGGTGAAATTTGTCTAACAATCATTATATTTTTGATTATAAACTAAAAATGTTGAATATATATATTGGTTTTACTACAATTATTTTAACATGCAAATAAATTTAGTAATGCATTAGAAAATATTATAATGCTTTTTTAAACTTCACTATTTCTAGACACATATTATATAGACTTAACGATGGAATTAAAAACTCTCTCGCCTAGAGAGCGATAATTCTCTCCACCTCTCTTACCAACCTCATACTAGCCAGAGGGGGAGAGATCATGTTATCTGTTTTGTTTGTAGCATATTTCGATCCTAGATCGAAATTTCTCTTCCGTTTAGCGGATTTACTTTTCGTTTGACGATTTTGTTGTGTCTTCAACCTCAAACAGAGTTTTTCTGTTCTTTCTTTGTTCAGTTCTTTGGTTGTGGTTGATTTGATAAAGTTTGTTTTCCGGTTATTCCGGATTTGAATATCCCTCTTTCTCAAATCTATTCCTATTTCGTTTTGCTTCAGTGGACTTCTTTTCCTCCGATTATTCTCAAAATATTTTTTCTATGAGTATAATCTTTCTCATTTAAATGATTTGTTGTCTATGGTTTTGAGTAAAGTATCCTGAATGAAAAAGAGGAGAAAGGTGTTGGAATTTATCTTGATCGACAAATGAGAGTTTCAGTAGAGTTGGTATCTCTTGAAGATAGTCCAACAAATAATCTTCTCTAAATTGATGAACTGTTCCCAAAGTTAACAATCGGTGATGTATGAGTTCCCCGACTTGAAGAGGCGCTTTATGGCGGAAGATTGAGTTTAGTGAGTACAAGCTTTGGAGATGGGAAACTATTGAGGAAGAGAAGAGAAAATACGATGGCAGCTGATTGATTGTGTTACCGGAGGTGAAGATCGGAGCCGACGGAGATGAACAGTCAAGATGCAAGTCTTCAACTTGACACGTTTTCTATATTTTCTTGTTGAGCTTCCACATGTTCTTCTATGTATAATACATGTTTGCTCTTTTTTATTTGTACTCATATAACTCTTGGGAATTAATAAGACAAAGAGGTTGACAAAAAAACATGATGGACTTATACTAAACCGTCAATCAATGTAAGATTTTTATCAAAATTATACAGTCTCGCTTATGTACCTTTCTTTATTTTAAGTAAGTCGCAGTTAGTTTTTACTTATATATTGCGAAAATTACGTATTTCCTATATATCGTGCTTCATTTTTTTTTTACTTTCAGTAAGCAGAGTATTGTATATTATGATTAGACTCATAAAACAATCACTAAGCTTTTTCAGAAAAAGAATCAATTAATATCTGCAACCTAAGATGGTAACTTTGCATCCATATGAATGATAAATAGCGGCTATTTCCGATCATTGCGTGCCAGACTATCCACATTTTGTTGTGCATCTGTTGTGCATGAATTAATTCCGAGCAGTTAAAACTTTCCTTCATTCGTTTCAAAGGCATGCCCATCATTTTGGTTTTGAAATCTTCACCAATTGAGAACAATCCGTTGCGAACATTACATGAAATTGTCTAAGATTCCTCATACTTTCACCGCCCATATGAGAGCTTCTATTTCCGAATGGCGGGGAGAAAGGCTGGCTCTTTTATTTCTTGCCCCCATTAGTCCATTGATCCCTTCTAGTGTATAGTACCAATCTTTTCCAAAAAATGTATCATTATTTTTCATAGAGCCATCTGCGAAACACCATCTGCATGGAATTTGAGGTAAACTTTCCCGATCTGCCTCCATATTATGATTAACCCTTTGAATATGTTCAACCTGAGGCTCATTCCAAATCGTGAATTTCGTTTCCGCCAGCTGAAGAGTATCCCTGGTATTGGTACTAATATTACTTGAAACCATATTATTCTTTCATTTCCAGATGTACCATAATATTCAAGCGAATTGATGGTTTTTAATCTTTAACCTCCGAAATAGATAATCCATATTTCCAATGATCGATTGCATGGGAAACTTTTCTGGAATGGATGGAAAGTGTGAAAGGGCCCACACTTGAACCGCTAGTGGACATTAAAAAAACTCGAGTTTTTGATTCCTCCACTGCTCTACATGTTTCACACTAGGTATCACACTGAATAACTCTTGCACGTAAAAATTTTCTTCACCGTTATAAAACTTGAGACTATTTGCTATATAAAGTGCTTGATCTTAAGCCTTTAGAATGTTGACATATGGACCTTAAACTGGTGGTGTCCACCCTGAATCAAGATAAAACCGTTCCACTATATAACCAGATATAACCGAGTATTTACCATTGTTAGTAAAATGCCATACATTTTTGTCTACCATTTGTGTCATGCTTAATGGAATGCTCTCAATGATTTTGGCATCAAAAGGATCCACTAAAGCATGCATTGCTTGTACATTCCATTTTCGCTAACTTATATTGATGAGAGAATCCACTGTTAAGTCCAGAAGTTGAGAATTTTGATTACTGTTTGATGGTCTCTGGCGAAGGGTTGGAAGCCATGGATATTCCATACTGAAACGGATGACCATGATCCCACCCTTTTGATTAGTCCTTTGTTAGCCAGAGATTTAGATGAGATAATGCTTCGCCATCCATATGATGGGGATCCACATGGACCACCTCCACCAGAATTGAGCAATCGAACTTGTCAAATTCTTCGTAACCGTCTTTGGTATGCGAAAGCAAGACATTACGTGATTAAGCAATGCAGTAAATACTGACTTTATATAACGTCTTTTCTCCCTTGGTGAAAAATTTGAAGGTTCAGCCATTAACTCTATTATTTAACATGTTCTCAACGAAACCGAAAAACATGGACTTTTGATCCACCAAGACTTTCTGTAATCCCCAAACATGTTCTCATTCCACCTATGTTCTGAATCTCTAAAGTATCTCTTATCTCCTGTCTAGATGGTTCATCAAACTTATGCCCAAATTGAATACAAGACTTCTGAAAAATTATCTGTTGTCCGGAAACCACTTCATAATCCTTAAAATAACTTGACATTCTTCTTTTTATGCCTTGCAGAAAAATAAGCTCTAGTCTGCGAAAAGAAGATGTGAAATCGACGGACGTGCCCTTGCAATCTTTAGACATGTCAGTTGTTTATCGCGCTTAGCCTTTTCAATTTTAGAAATCAACGCTTTTGTACACAAAATGAAGAGGTAAGGGGATAACGGATCGCCTTGGCGTAGTATCCCCGCTGAGGAATCATGTGCCCTCGTGGTAGTCCATTCAGTAAGACTTTGTATTGTACAGAAGCTATACATTCCAATACTAATTGAATCCAGTGTGGATGAAAGCCTAAATGGTGAAGCAAAGCCTGAACTAGGCCTGGGCGTTCAAGTACGCGTTCGAGTTCGGATCGGATATTTCAGATTTTTGGGTTTACGGGTTTACACTCATAGGTCACATTCTAATATTTTATTAGCACGGGTCGGGTTCAGATAATAACAGTTCGGGTTCAGTTTAAAATTGTATTGCATCGTAAAATCCATAAAGTAACCACATATCGTTCGAATTCGGGTTATATCGGTTCGGTTCGGATATAACCAAAGTAAAAAAATAAAATTTTAAACAAAACATAAAGAAAAATACTTAAATTGAATAGAAAATTAATCCTACAAACATAAATTTGATACAATTAAAAGATAATGTTAAATCAATCATGAAAACAAACATCATTTATAAAAAATATGTGTTATATAGAATATACTTGTTATTTTAACAAGTAAATTATAAAGTACTCATTTATAACAAATTAGATATTTAAGGTATTTATTGTATATGTCATATCAACATAAACATTAAACTAAATATTTGAACTTATATATATATATATTTAAAATATGTATATTGACTATTAATTTCAGATATTTTTACATTTTGAATCGGATAACGGGTCGGGTTTTTTTGCTCGGGTTCGGTTCGGATTTCGGGTTCGAGATTTTATGCCCAGGCCTAGCCTAAACAAAAGCCCATTCCACCATATCATATGCTTTGCTCATATATGTCTTGATTGCCAAAAACTTACGCTAACAAGACTTGTTGTGCGTAGACCGTGAAACATTTCCTGAGCAATAAGGATATTATCCGAGATAAGACATTCTGCCATGAAAGCTTATTTTGTCTTCGAAAAGATTCAGAAGACAGCATTTTAGTCTTCGACACAATGTCTTGGAAATAATTTTGCAACCAACGTTGCAAAGACTTATCCGTCTCACCTCCATCATCTTAGTGGGTCTCTCCGTTTTAGGAATCAAACAAATATTTGTAAAGTTTAACCTTGGATCATGTACTCATGTTCTCAAAAAGTGCTAACCATATCAATCATGTCATTTTTTATAATATGCCATGAATGTTAAAAGAATAACTCTTTCACTCTATCTGGTCCATGTGTTCTCTCTGGATACAACATAAATAATGAATTTTGAACTTCATCATCTGTTGTAGACCTAATAAACCTCTAATTCATCTGATGAGTAATGCTTGGTGGGTCCTCATTTAAATGCTACAAACTCACATGGTGCATCAAGGAAAATCGGGTCTCAAAATAATCAATACTCACTTTTTAGACACCTTTATCCTATGTAATCCATTGTCCGTTCTCATTGTGCAGACCCACAACTTGATTCCTTGCTCTCCTTTGCTTCATCAAAGCATGATAGAATTTTGTGTTGAGATCCCCTGATGTGTGCCACATATTCCTACTTTTCTAATGCCAGTACTTCTCCTCATCCTTGTATGCCTCTTGTAACATCTTCGAAGCATACATTATTTCCTCCTATGATATGGTGTCATTTGCTTGTACTTCCTCCAAATCTCTTTGAAGCTCATCAATTCTCTTTTTCCCATGAGACCGATTATTCTTTCTCCAACTAGATATCTCATGACGGAAACTACTGATTTTGTTAAAAAAATAAACCATATTTCCTTCTCCTTGGCTCTCCCAACCTTTACTAATTAATTCCACAAAACCCTCCTATCCAGTCCATCTTTTTATCAAACCGAAATTGTCCTCTTCTCTTTGGTCTATGATCCTCCAAAACCGCCAGTACCGGTCGATGATCAGATCCAACCATTGGATAGAGAGACCTAGAAACAAAAAAGAGTTATCAGTTGGATAGAGAGTGTTTCGTAGATTATTAGTTCATAGGGACGTTCACTGGTGCTATCATGGTTGTATCCTGGGACTCTATTTTGTACATGCTCGTCTCACTACGGAGCGAATATTAAGAGTTAAGGAAAGAGATTCGTCTCGACTCCATGGTCTATTTTCAAAAACGTTTTCATTTTGGTTTCCATTTTGTCTTTTGAATCATATATTTCCTTAAAATTGCTTTATTTATATCGTTTATGTAGTTTGATTTTCCGGCTTCTACAGTCTTAACTCTTAATCACTTCTATTACATATAAGCTTTAATCGGATTGATCTTAATACATTTTTATAAAATGATTTCAAGTATTTATAAAACGTTTATCCTTTATGTTGAAATGGTGTTTGCGATTTGCTTTAAGCACTTCCGCAAAACGTTTCTTGCTTATCTGAAAACGGTTTGCATTTTGCTTTTTAGCTCTATCGCGGAACATTTTTTGTTACATGAATCATAAAATGAAAATGATTCGTTTCCACCAACGCTTCTAAAGCGAGTTTGTGAAATAATCAAACTGCCTATATAGACAGTTTCTGCAAACGCCTTAAGCGAGTTTGCAAAACGGGTCTTGGCTTATTGATCATAAATGGTTATTAACACTCTTGAGCAATCTCTAGTAAATCCAGATGGATCATATTATGCGGCTATACAATTAAAATAATTTGTTGTTTCATATCGGTGTACTGATACACATTCTCGTTTGTTTTTTTTTCAGAAAAACAAACATGACTACTGATACCAACAACAACACCATTGATGATCAAACTCCACTCAACGTGTCTCAAACTGATGTAACCGTGACAACCGCTGGAACATTAATAATAATCGATGTGACAACAACAACTAACGTTCAAATGGGAAATGTGGTTGATGAAAACACTAGTTTACTATGAGATCCCTACGGTGAAAGAGCTCTGGAGATCACTGGACAAGAAGTACAGAGGTGCGGACACTGGCTATCAGAAGTTTGTGGTTTCAAAATTCCATGACTTCAAAATGGTGGATTTAAAACCCATCATGGATCAGGTGGAAGCTTTTCAGCTCATTTGCCATGAAATCGCTGCTGAAGGAATGTCCATCTACGAGACATTCACAACTCTCAGCTTCACTCAAAAGCTCCCTTCTTGCTATGCGGATTTCAAGAACTACCTGAAGCACAAGAAGAAGAAGGTGTGTCTCGAGGAGCTCATCATGAGGCTTCAGATGGACTAAAGAAACCGAAATGATGACAAGTTGCTCCAAGCTAAAGAGCACAGTGTCAACATGGCTGAGCTGAAAGGCAAAGGAAAGGCACACACCCACTCTCCTGCCAAGCCTTCCAAAACAGCTGCAGTCTTGAAGGTTTATAGACCAAATTTCAAGAAGAAAGTCATTAAAATCAATGCGGATGTGGAAACACCAAGGGAAAATGTCATTACTGCCACAAAGTTGGTCATAGGATTGCTGAGTGCTGCAGCAAGAACATAGATGAGAAGGCTCAAGCGCATCTCACTGAGGAGGATCTCATTGCAGTGGTGACTGAGGTCAACATGGTTGAGAGCAACAACCCTATGGAATGGTGGCATGATACAAGTGCCACCACCCACATTTGCACTGACAGGGCGATGTTCAGCACCTACCAGAAAACCAAAACTCAGGAGAAGTTGTGTATGGGAAACACTGCAGTCTCTAAGATTGAAGGCCGCGGCAAGGTGCAACTGAAGATGAGATGTGGACGTGAAGTCATTCTGCAGAATGTGAAGCATGTGCCTAACATGAGGAAGAACCTTGTCTCGGGAACCTTTCTCAGCAAGAATGGATTCGCCACATCTCTTGAGGCGGACAAGCTCGTGATTAGGAAGAATGAGATGTTTTTGGAAAATGGGTATGTTAATGATAGACTGGTCAAAATGAATGTAATGACAATCACTCTTAAAGTTGTATTTTCAATGAATAAGAAAAAATCAGTTGTTTATTTGGTTGAGTCTTTTAATATATGACACGAAAGATTAGGTCATGTAAACTACAAATCGATACAAAGATTAATGAATCTAAATCTAATCTCATAATGTAAAACAAGTAAAAAAAAGTGAAGTATGGATACAAGCTAAGCACACAAAACGCCATCACCTCATGTTGAAAGAGATAACAAACCTCTAGATTTAATTCACACTAATTTATGTGATTTAAAATACATACAAACTAGGGGTGGAAAAAGGTATTTTGTGACCTTGATAGATGACTGCACAAAATATTGTTATGTATATCTATTATGTAGCAAAGATGAAACGTTAGAAAAAATTCAAAAAATTTAAACTCGAGGTAGGAAATCAACTTAAAACAACTATTAAGATAGTTAGAAGCCACAGAGGAGGAGAGTATGATGGTCCATATAATGAATTTGGTAAAGAACATGGAATAATCCATCAAAATACAGATCCTTACTCACCATAATCTAATGGAGTTGCTGAAAGTAAAAATCGAACTCTAAAAGAGATGATGAATGCAATGTTGCAGGAATTTGGGTTACCCCAAAACATGTGGGGAGAAGCGTTGCTTACCACTAATTATATCCTCAACAAAATTCCACACAAAGTAACTAGCAAAACTCCATATGAACTATGGAAAGATAAATTACCTTAATATAAATACCTCAAAGTGTGTGTGGGGGGGGGTGTTTGGCAAAATTTGCGGTACCGCCACCAAAGAAGGTCACTATTGGACCTAAAACAGTGGATTGCATCTTCATCGAATATGCACATAATAATAGTGCCTATCGATTTCTAGTACATAAATCTGAAATATCATATATTCATGAAAATACAGTTATGGAATCAAGAAATGCATCTTTTTTCGAAGACATTTTCTCATGCAAGGAAAAACAAGGTACAAAACGAACTCGAGAAGAAAGAGACGACGACAATGTTTCAGAAACTGAGACAAATGTTGAAATTTTTATAAATGATATTTCAGAAAATGAAAAAGATGAATCTAGAAGGAGCAAAAGAGCTCGAAAGAAAAAGTATTTTGGTGAAGATTTTTTAAGGTCATTTTTAGTAGAAAATGATCCAAAAACTTTGGCAGAAGCCATGACTTCACGAAACACTCCATTTTGGAACAAAGCTGTCAGAAGTGAATTCGACTACATCATGCAAAATTATACATGGTATATAACAAATTTACCACCTGGCTGCAAAGCATTAAGGAATATATGGATAATGAAACAAAAACTAAACTCTGATGGAACACCTGGTTTACACAAAGCTATGCTTGTAGTTCACGGATTTCAACAAAAAGAAGACCTTGACTATTTTGACACATATTCTCTAGTAACGAGAATAACCTCAATAAAGCTGATGATAATAATCACATCTTTAAGAGACCTAGAAATCCATCAAATGGATGTAAAAAGCGCATTTCTAAATGGTGATTTAGAAGCGGAAATTACATGAAACAACCAAAGAGTTTTGTCATTCATGGACAAGAAGAAAAAGTATGCCGATTTGTGAAGTCACTTTATGGGCTTAAACAAGCTTTTAAACAATGACATGAAAAATTTGACAATGTAATGATGTCAAATGGTTTCAAGATTAACGAATGTGATAAATGCATATACTACAAAACTACCAAAAATGCGTATGTTTTTCTATATATATATGTAGATGATATGGTAATTATTAAAAGCAATAAAGATATTATCAATCACACAAAAAATATGCTCAAAGAGAAAGTTGAGATGAAAAATATGGGATTAGCAGATGTTATTTTTGGGGCTAAAGTCACAAGAAATTCAAATGGAATTATCTTAAACCATTCTCATTATGCTCAAACAATATTAGAGAGATTTAAAAACTACTCTAATAATGCGGCAAAAACTCCGTTAGATCCCCAAATGCACTTGACAAAGAATTCAGGTGAAGCGCCGTTAGATCCCCAAATGCACTTGACAAAGAATTCAGGTGAAGCGGTTTCACAAAACGAGTATGCACAAGTAATTGGAAGTCTCATGTACTTTACCAATTGTACTAGAACAAATATAACACATGCAGTAAATATACTCAGTCGATATACGAGTAATCCAAGTCATACACACTGGAAAGATAGAACGAGAGTACTCAATTACTTGAGCTACACCAATGATTTTGGCATTCACAATAGTAAAGAACCAGTAGTTTTAGAAATATACAATGACGTTAACTGGATATTAGATTCTAAAAACTCAAAATCCACGAGTGGATATGCACTACAAGTAATCACGCGAATTTCTACGGCCAAATTCGTCAGAATATCAATGACCAAATTCGTCAAAATTTCGTCGGATTAAGTCAATTCCGACGAAATTTTGGCAAAAATGGTCGTTTTTCCTATATGGTCGGAATTTTTGTTGACCTCTAAAAAGTGTCAGAATTTCCTATGAAATTTCGACAACTTCCAAGGGACATAATTCCGACGAATGACTGACGAAGAAAAATATCGGAAAAAGGCCGCCGGAAAATTCTGACGGAACGTCGCCGTCGGAAAATTCCGACGAATGCAGTCGTCAAAAAATTCTGAGAACTAGAAGTCGTCAGAAAATTCCGACGGAACGTCGCCGTCGGAAAATTCCAACGGATATATTTCTTCGGAATTTTCCAACGGCTTTAAGTCGTCTGAAATATCATTTACTTAAATATAGTATTGTTTTCATAATTAGTTTTTTTGTTTGAGAAAAAATTGTAAAATAAAAATAGAAATAAAAAATATAAAATTAAAAGTGCAAATACCAAATAAAAGTTTTAGAACATTTTTTAACAACATATAAAATTTTCAAAATAAAAAAGGACCTAAAATCTTGTAAGAAATATTTCCTTCATCATCTCCCGCAATTCTTGGTTCATCCTCTGGTTCTCTGCAATTTGAGTGCTCTGGGTCGCCAATTTTGTGTCTTGTGCCTCTAATTTCGAAAGGATAGTAGCGTTGCGATTCTCTAAAGCTTCAATTTTAGCACTCTTTTGCTTCAACTCCTCCATAATGATGGGATTGGCTGGTAAATGCACATGTGACTGAGACGAAGCAGAGGGAACCTGATGACCAAACCCGACCAAACGTCATTTCTTGTTTGGGACGGCCTGGAATGTAAAAGTGTTAGTAAAATTATTAAAGAATTAAAATTTTGTAAAAGAAAAGTTAAGTATTTTACCTCTTCAACAAGTTCATTGATTCGTTATCTTGTCAATTTGATCGAAGCCGAGCAACCATCATCATCTTCAAAGGAAACCTGGGACGAACGAGCTTCTTCTACATTTGTTTGCACTAGACCGATGAGATGCTTTATAAGTCCATCCTGAATTTCACCCGTCTTCTTGTTAGTGTAGATATCTTTCATCAGAGCCATATCATTAATGAGAATATTTTCATTATGTGCAGCCTACATAAACATACCATAAGTAAAAAAACTTGATGTTAGAGTAAAGATAAAACTTATTGCACAAAAAAGAGTAAAGATAAAACTTACAAGTTTTTCTTGACGAGTAGAAATACTGGTGGCACCCAAGTTGTGGATGAAAATACCTTTTCCGCCACGTTCGCTGAGACGGTTCTTCAAGTTGGTGCTTGACAAATCTTCAGTCTCCGGCTTACTCTAGTGGTCCTGCAACTCAAGCCAAGCCATCTTGTTAATCATCTTCGGCTTCTTGCCCTTACGCCACATCTTCTTCCACTCATATATCTGCTTCCCATAAGCGTCCACCAATTTCTCCACGAACACTAGCTCGACGGTCCTCGTATGCAAAGAAACCCATATGAATTCTTGCTGTAAAAAACCATTAAGTATTTGAGAAATGGAAGAAGTGTAATTAAAAATAATATTTGAAAGGATTACCGCATACTAACGGAACCATATTTCGCGGTCCGCTGGCGGGAACTTGCTGTAGGTCGGATATCCATGCTACAGCAAGCTGTACATCATCCTATTAATGGACTTGCTAATGCAATTGCTCGACCTATTGAACCTACATAAAACAAGAACAACATTATAACACAGAAGAAGCGAACAAGAAAAAAATATAAAATGTAACACAAAACGAACCATGTAGTGCCTCAGGTAGGTCTCAGGTTGAGGCGAGAGAGATGCTCTCGGCCTAATAGCTGAACCAATTGCGCAACACTCATAACGCCCGGCAGCTGAGGACCCATTGGAGCATAATTTTGCTCCTCGAAAGATGACTAACCATGGGAAGAACTAGGCCCCGACTGATGAGCTCGAGAACTGCGTTGTCTCACAAGATTCTTATAACCCGACCTGAAAAAAAAGTTTAGTTAGAAAAATATATGAAAATTATGCTCTTTTCAAAATTAAAATTAAAAGTAAAAATAAAATTATGCTTAAAAATATAATTTAAAAATTATATAAATATAAAAATTGTAATTTGGTTTTTAAATTAAAAAAACATTTTACGTATAACAAAATAATTTTTAAAATTATTAAATCTATTTAAAATCAAATTAAATGCATAAAAATGTTTTGAAAAAATTAAAATTTTAATAAATCATAAAAACGTTTTATATACATAAAAAGGGTTTATTTAAATTATAAAAACGACTTTAAAATCAAATTCATAGCATGAATACGATTTATATATATAATAAAAGTTTGAAATTTTTCATAATCAAAATCGATCAATAAAATCATTCATATAATCAATCAAGCAACTAAATATAACATTTCCATCCTTATCTACCTCATCCTAACACAAATCTACCATCTAAAACCATAAATCTACACAAATCTAACTTATAAACATAATATAGAAGAGAGAATTGGAAGACTTACATGATTTTAGGGAGATTTGAGGGGTTTTGGGAGAGAAATCGCCGGATTTGAGAGAGAGAGAGAGGAGGAGAGTTTTCAGATATTATAGAGAGAGAGAGAGAGGAGGAGAGTTTTCAGATATTTTAGAGAGAGAGAGAGAAGAAATGGAGAAGAAGAAGAAGAAAAGTCGGGTTTATCATTAATAGGATTTTAACAGAAAAAAAAAATCCTCGTGATTCCGTCGGAATATTTGGTATTCGCGGTGAACCAAAGTTTTGGCGGTTCAATTTGGCAGGGAATGTAATATTCCGACGGAACTCCGACGAAATATACCATTTCCGTCTGAATTTCCTTGGGATATTCCAAGGAAATTCGGATGGAAAGAATATATTCTTTGCATGCGTTTTGATTGGCCAGAAGAAGATATTTTTTTGAATTCGTCGGAATTTAATTTCCGAGAAAATTCCGACGCATTATTCCGAGGAATTTCTGACGGATTCATTGTTTGGGGTTATAAAACATGAATTTCACGGACCCGACTTATCTAAAATAAAACATTGACCAATTATATGAGTTATATGTTTGAATATGCTTTAAACACTTAAAATAGCACAAATTTAAATTTCAAAGATAGATTATCGACAAAAGGTTTATTAAGTGTATAAGTGTTTATGTGAGATATATGTAATTGTTGCTAACTTATTATGATGATTATATAATGTTATAAGAACTTAATCTTCTTGATACATTTATTTACTATACCTTATTTAAGATGTTCTAAACATGTTAAAAACATTTTTATACATTTATATTAAATTTAAAAAAAAATAAAAATTATTCTGTCGGAATTGCGTAGGAAATATCCAAAGGATTTCTGAGGAAACCCTTGATTTCCTCGGAAATTTCCTACAAAGTTTCAAGAGGTGAATTTTCCTCATATTTTCCTACAAAATTTCCGAGGGATTTCCTACGAAATTCCGAGAAAAACTTTATACTCTAAATGAATCCGTAAATATAATTGCCATCGGAATTTCGTAGGAAATATCCAAGGGATTTCCGAGAAAACCCATGATTTTCTTGGAAATCCCTCAGACATTTCCTACGAAATTCCGAGGGTGTTATTATTTATTGAAACTTTATAGGAATATTAATGATAATTAAAATTCAATATATCATCTGACTCAAAATATTTTTGAAAAATAACATATAACATGCTTATATATATTACTATTTATAATAACTCCAAACATCTAAAAATAATTCAAAATAAGTTCAAAAACTTATGAATCATACATATATTAGTTCACAAATTTACTCAGAATCATTAGAATTCACACAATCACAATCTTCGCCGAACTCTCCAACCTCTACTTCTGACATAGAGTATACGACAGCATCATCTCCAAAATTGGTATAATCAACAATGAGATCAACATCTTCATCTGGAGTGACATTGCTGGTAGAGCTTGGTTGTAATGGATCATTATCACAACTTCCATCTACTCGTCCTCTTGGGTTGATTGATGTTACAGTGATCCAAGGACCGCCTTTGTACCTAACATGAGGGTACTAATGTAGGAAACCTACAAATAAAATTTTGCTATATATTAGTAATATGTAAAACAAACAAAAAATAATATTAATGTATCATTATGTATAAATTAGCAAACCTGATTTGCTTGCAAAGCAAAAATGAAAGGATCATAATATTGCAGTTTCCTTTGTGAATGTACTGAATTAACACCAAATGCATCGGTTTTCACCGCTCGATCTGGAGAGTTGTCATACCAATCACAGTAGAATATAGTACACCGCAATCCAACCATACCGAGGTACTGGATCTCCAAATTTTCTTTTATGTTTTCGTAGTACACATCGTCCCCGGATAAAGACGAAACACCAGCATCATAAGTTCTCCTTGACCGGCCTTTCTTATGAATAGCGAATGCATATCCTCGAGTACAATATCTCGGATATGACTTGACCACATATTTTGGTCCACACCAAAATTCGCGTATCCAATCATCAAATTCCTCACCTCTGTCCAAACCTTCAGTCACCTATAAATAAGAAGAATATGTTAATGAGTAGTGATATGTTATCTCATTAAACAAAAGCTTATTTCTTGCACACACTCACATATTTAAGAAGCTATCCAGTAAATTCTTTCAGCTTGAGTTGTTCAAGCTCCTCTTCTGTGGCATGTCTGTAAGTGGATCGCATCTCTGTCATATAAATGCTGCAAAAGAATAAAATTGGTACTCTAAATTACTTAATATGAATCCAACTTTTTAAATGAAATAACAAATATTTACTTCTCACAGAATATCTTCGCAAGTGGTGAGCAAATATGTATGCAAATGAGCGTGCTCCCTCACAGTAAGTCTTCATTTCTTTGATTTTCCACTAAGTCTTCCAATGTCTGTAAAGATATTTTTAACTGTAACATAATATGTTGCCATTTCCCCTCTCTCATCATGTAGAGAAGGTCTTTGGTTTTTTTTGTTTGCACTTCTGATGGAAAGTAGTTTTCAGCAAAGTTTGAAGTTTTTTCATTGATCACTTGTGAGACTATAGATCTTTCCACCCTTCTTAAGTTTTTGACCATCTTCTTCAGATAAAACATATAAAGCTCAAAAAGATACATCCATTTGTACTTCACATGACCAACAAGTTCCAATTCTCTTGCTAGATGAATAGGAAGATTCTCTGTTACATCAAAAAATGATGGAAGAAATATCTTCTCTAGGTTGCACTAGATCACATGTATGTTAGTCTTCAAATTTTGGATACCTTCTGTAGTCACTGATCTCGAGCATAAATCGTGAAAGAAAGCACTTATCCCTGCATACATATGAAGAAAACCAAAATCATAAGTACATATAAAAAGCATAATAAATAATTAACAAGGATTAAAATATAGGGAAGTTGACTTAACTATCACATATTTTATTACTTAAGACTAGAAGAATATAAATCCTTTTTTATACTGCCATTTTTTAAATGCCCAGCGTGCACTTCTATCATGTTGTGCGAAAAATGTATTTACAAGAATGCCATTACTTTTTCATGCCATGTCAGCCAAAAACAGTCGTCACGTAGGAATTCGTTGACGCGAATTAATGAAGTCAGCTGCAAAGCGTTACAAACTACATTACAACTAGGTCATTCGTACGTTGTGGCTGATTTAGTTAACCTGGCTGACTTCTGTGAAAAGGGCTGACTTACGTCTAAAAGTCAGCCCCTTGTGAAGGCTGGCTAACAGAAATCTGGCTGAATTATGTGATCTCGACTGACTTAGAAACACACGTAACGGCTGACTTACACATCGATTGGCTGGGTTTTTGAAAATACGGCTGAGATGTAGTTAAGAAACAGCTGAGTTATATTTTCGCATGCTGATTCAATAATCATCGGCCGACTGTGTTACTAAACTTTCGGCTGACTTAGGAGAGCTTGTTATGGCTGAGTTACCGTTTATCAGCCGTAATAAGTTGGATTAACAAAAATTTCAGACCTGTTACGGCTAACCTATTAGCGAAATATTAATTACTAGAATAGCATTCACTTTACGACTGATTTAGGTGACGATATGGCTGACTTATTGTTTTCCCGCGTATTGACGGCTGGTTATTAGGAAAAGATTAATTACTAGAATAACATTCACATTGTGGCTGACATACGTTTTGTGTTATGGCTGAGGTACGCTAGCTGAGTTATGTGTTCCTATGTTGGCTGACATAACGATTTGCCATGTCATCATCCATGTCATCAGTTCTTAGTTGCCATGTCATAAAAAACGTTACCACTTCCCAATTTTGAGCTTATGCATCTTCTTCAACTTCTTCATCTTCTTCATCATCTCATCTATCTTCTGCATCCTGCTCTGAGAGATAATGGATCCCGTAATTATTGTTTCTAGTAACTGGTTTAGAAAAAGAGATATGTATTCATAGCAGACAGTAGAGGATGCAGATTTCTTCATATAGATGAGCGAACAACACAGGACAATCTCGCAAAGTCGGTACTCGATGATTACGAACTGAGTGAGTCGAGTCTTGAGATTACAATGAGCTATATGTTCTCGAATAAAACTCTGAAAACACTGGCGCACGATACTCCACTGGTTTATGTCTCCAATACTCGTCAGTTACAAGGTTTTCTAAGCCTAAGAAAAATCGAACAGCTACGTCTCTGTGTGGAGATTACAGAGAAAAGAGATGGCGACGTCAGTCAAAATGACGGTTCGAGAGAGAAGTGTCAAAGGCTATGCACTTTTAGCTCAAAATTTGAACTCTCAGAAGTTGAACTCTCAGAAGTTGAACTCTCAGAAGTTGAACGCTCAGAAGTGGAATCTAGATTAGAAGATTACAGTGGGGGTGATGATGGTGTCAGTTTGGAGGACGAACGTGATGAGAATGACTGCTCTAGTATAGTGGAAGGAGAAAAACAGAACGTTGGCGGACAAGATGAAGAAGTCGAACAAAACGAAGAAGATGATGAATTTGATAGCCGATTTGATTTGTTCGACGACTCTGATGGTGCGTCGTCTGAAGATGATAATTTCATCTTATACGGTGAGTCTCACGTAGAAGACGAAGGTTCACTGTCACTACTTCCAAAGAAGAGAACTCAAAACTGGTCAATTAGCGGATCAAACGGGAATCTTGATGTTATCAGATTGGAGTTGTCTGCACTCGACCTTGTGGTAGGGCAACGATACGAAACTAAAGCCGATTTGGAGAGACGACTGAAACTTCTTACAATGAAAGATAAATTTGATTATCATGTAGACGTATCCAGAACATATTTTCTCATTGTTAGGTGTTGGATTGATGGATGTCTCTGGAGAGTTCGTGCTTCTCCACAAGGGGATTCCCCAGCATTTTATGTTCGTATTTTTGATTCGGAGCTTACATGTTCTATAACTAAGCGTCATAATCGATCTCGGCAAGCAACACCAGATATTTTAGGACAGTTGTACAGAGACTTTCTCGGCGACGTTTGTCTGACCGTTCGACCTTCCAGTGTCGGAATAACCATCAATAAGCAGTTTGGTGTGAAGGTATTTATTTATATGCGGTTGAGCTATTGTAACGACTGAGCTGACTTAGATTAACGATATGACTGACTTAATATTTATATTTGTGGCTGACTTATTATTACAGTACGGCTTACTTATAATAACGTTACGGCCGAGTAACGTTTACGTTAAGGCAGACTTAAGTTTTATTTTTGGCTGAATTAATTTTGTGATGCGGCTGATTTGTTTGTATCGTTTTGATGTGTGCAGATTGATTATTGGAAATCACATAGGACGCTAAAATATGCAAGGGAAATCGAGGAGGGAACACCTGAGATTGGGTATGAAAACCTGCTGTCGTATCTATACATGAAGAGAAGGGCAAATCCCGGTACAATTACGCGTCTTCAGATCGATGAGTTTGGGAGATTCATGTATGTGTTCCTTGTGTTTGGTGCGAGCATAAGTCTGTTTCCTTTCATGCGCCAAGTTGTGGTCGTCGACGGGACGTTTCTTAATGGTAAATACAAAGGGACGCTTCTCACAGCCCTAGCTCAGGATGGCAATTTTCAGATTTTTTCAATTGCCTTCGGTGTGATTGACACAGAAAACAAGGATTCGTGGGACTGTTTTTTTACGCAACTAAAAGTTTTGATTCCCGATGACGAGGGTCTTGCTATAATCTCGGATAGGCATAACGCGATAGGGAAAGCAATTGGGAATGTGTATCTGCTTGCTTCTCGGGGAATTTGCACATACCATTTATACAAGAACATTTTGGCACAATACAGAGGAAAATATGCATTTCTTCTGGTGAAGAAAGCGACAAGATGTTTCAGGATGGCTGATTTTAATGCGATGTTCGAGGAAATTGAAGAGATTAATCCTGCACGTTAGGCTGAGTAATTTTTACTTTAAGTCTGACTTATAACAATTAAGTTATTAAATTCACTTAATAGTTGAGTTTATGGTAAGCGTTACGACTGAGTCATAAGACAATAACAATTATTACATACGTTTAATAAGTGATACTAACACCAAACATAAAACTTAAGAACATTCAACATTCACACATCACAAACATGCTAGTAAGTTTCAGCAACGTTAAACATAGAGAAGACATGATAAATTTACACAAGCCCCCTAACCCCGTGCCTCCGAACGTATGCATCATCGTTAAGTAGCGATTGCCTAAACTCTTGAACCTCTGACAAACGCGGATTGAACCTGAAGTCAGATAATCCACCCTTGGTCTCAAGCCATAGTTCAGAAGGCCCTGTGTAAATTAGTATATTAAACATCGTGAGGACCATAATCACTAAACACATCATATAATGCACTTACAATAATTTATGACGACCCTCCACATCTTAAGGACCACGATCACCTGACCACGACCCCTCATGTTTTCAAACCTATCACGGAAGTTCTTAGCATGATCGTCAGTTGCCACACATTTGATCTGATTCTCACTGTTATCCCTAATGTAAAACACCATACGTGGCACAACAGGGTCGTTCAAATGGTCTTTTGTGTCTAAGACCACTCCCATGGTATCAATGGGATAGTCCATGTCCCTGCTGGCAATGAGAGTGATCTCATGGAGACTCTTTAATTCCATATAATGATGATCATTAAGAGGGCCGATGATGCGGACTTGAGTAACAGGTATAAAAGATAATGTATATGGATGCCTTGTCGCCTTGAAACCTGGATGGGCCTGTTTAACATCTACCCTAAAGATTTCTACCCAATTTCCCTCTTGCTTCTCTAAGCCTTTAAATATTTCATTACAAGATGTATACAATGTCATCTCGATCTTGGTTTCCTGCATAAGCAAATATAAAAGACCAACTCTTTCAGTTTGCATGTTAGTATAAAATTTAGAGATGATGCTTTGACACTTACCGCCTCATCTGCTAGGATGAATGACCAGATGGGTCCAGTACCGGTAACATAGGAATACCAAGAGTAGACCCTATGTATTTTCACTCTGAAACGCCATCACTTGAGACTAGGGTTTGATGAAACTTCAGTGAGCATGTTGTAGTGTTCCATATTGTTGAATGAAATTGACAGATGATGATTCGTTACTTAGCAGAGAAATATTTTTTGGAAAGAAGGAGTGGTTTAAGGAAGGAGACGATATGGTGGTATATAATGATGATTATCTCCAACGGATGTGACTGTTAATCTCCAACAGATGTGACTGTTGAGTGCACTCGTGTCTTTCCATCAAATAATAACTAAATAGAGAAGTTAGCCATTACTTAAAAGTAAAGGCTGGGTTATGTATATGATTTTTTTTGGTTTGGGTTGATTTATATTTACTAAAGGCTGGTTTATGTTTGATTTAAGAAACACGAAACAACTGACTATTTTAGTTAATAGCTGAGTTATTGATATGAAAAACCTTCAAATAAAACGTCGCCGTTTCTAATGACAGTTTATTCAACACGCTAACTGTAGAGTAATTATTGCCTCGGTAATTAAATGTTCTCGATTTGACAGCTTATTCACCACGCCAACTGATATTTTCAAAACGCTGCAGTTATGACTGAGTTATTTTGACGTCACCGTATCTAGTTAGACCTACTCGTAGGGTTAATTATTGCTTCATCGATTTGACAACTCACTCGTATTTACCACGCGTAACTGATTTATCTTTTTACCTCAGAGTTACGTGCAAGTCGATGAAGGCGTTAACTTATCGGCGTAGCGTATACAATTTTTTGATCTGTTAACCTTTCCTTGGGGACTCTGTATGCCTGCTTCTTTGATGAAAGTGTGCTACGAAGAAGGAAACCCAAGCACACTCTATTTTAAGGGTGTATACAGTATTTCTACACCTGTAACCTAAAAGATGAAGGACTTGCTCTCTTGAAGGCTGCAGCAGATGCTGGATATGAGTGAGCCGTGTATGTGTACAGAATGACTCGGAAAATCTATTGGAACGATGAGGAGTACTTCGCTCGTTTTACAAGGGAATCAGTGGCCAGAGTTGGGAAACTCGTTCGAGATCTGAAATGGGGATGGGGGTATGTGGCATGGTGAAGATTTCCTCCCAAAGAGGGACTTGTTCATCATAAACGTTGGCCCAACGTTCTACCGTTGCCCATGTGTTCCTGTTATGGACATAGATTGGCTCTTGTATCATATTGAGAACAATAAGGGTGAGAACATGTGTGACCGCTGTTTCTGGATCAAGGAGGTGGGGCTGTTATTCCGAGAGTTTCGACCGACGAACTTGTATAGGGACACCAGACTATGGTGAAGATGCGTATATATTATGTTGATGTTCGTTCCTTTTCCTTTATGTACTACAATCACATTAATGTATGCATGTATTAAGTACTTATTTTCTTCAATTTACGGCTAAGTTATATATTTTCAACGACTGTGTTATTTAAATGGTACGGCTGAGTTATATATTTTCAACGCCTGAGTTCGAGCAAAAGATTAATTATATTTAAGGACTTAGTTATAGGGACGTTATGTCCGAGTAATAAACATTTACGGTTGGGTTACAGCCATTTATGGCTGAGGTATTGCAAAGACACGGCTGGTTATTCAAAATACAAGGCTAAGTAATTAAAAAGTTTCGGCTGAGTTATTATTATTCAAGACTGAGTTGTTATTACAATACATGACTACATTAGGTTATAATAGCAACATACATCAAGAACTAATCCACAGACCACCACATTCGTCAAACAGCTAACCTCGGATCCCGTCCTTAATCCTTCAGCCGCATTCTCCAGACGAGCAACCTTAACACCTACCTCCGCCAAGCGTTTCTTCATGTCACTTAACACCACCATCAGATCATCAACCTCCTCAACCAAACACTCATCAGCCCATTTGAATAGATGCATCTGGTTTAACCAATATAATCATATCTTAGTATTACATAATTATGACAAACTAAAAAAACGTAAAAGATGAACTAAAGCTAACCTTATGATACCCTCTTGCACAACAATATTACAATCTTCCTTGATTCTTAGTTGACGTCGATGTACACAGTTCAGAAAGTTCACCACACCAGCACAGTCTCGGCGTACCTCTTGAAATCATCCGATATGAAACTGAACTTGATAAGGAAGACATTATTTCTCTTTTTTTGTTGGGAACAAATATGAAGCAGACCACAGGTTTTAAAGATAAATTAAATACTATAACAGTAAACAATCAGACGTCGACGTTTAATGTCTGCCTCGGTATCTGGGTTATATTTTCCCGCCCAAAGTTAGTCTTGAGGGCTGAGTTAGAAATTAAGGCTGAGTTACAAATTTCAAAAACAACTGAGTTAATTATTGCCTAAGTAATATATTTAAGGGCTGAGTTAGAAACTAAAGTTGGGTTACAAATTTGAAAATACGACTGAGTTAATTATTGCCTCGGTAATTGGGTTATATTTTCCCGCCCAAATTTAGTCTTGAGGGCTCAGTTAGAAATTAAGGTTGAGTTACAAATTTCAAAAACGACTGAGTTAATTATTGCCTAAGTAATATATGTAAGGGTTGAGTTAGAAACTAAAGTTGGGTTACAAATTTGAAAATACGACTAAGTTAATTATTGCCTCAGTAATAAACATCGCCGCTTAGAGTTAATTATTGCCTCATTAATATAATGTTCTCGATATCTTAACTTATTTGCATTTAACACGCGTAAGCACGCCTCGCGAAACGTGGCAGTAATGGCTGAGTTAATTAGCGTCACCGTATCTACTTACATCTACATGTAGGGTTAGTTATAGCGTCCTCGATATTACAACTCAGTCGTATTAAGCACGCCTATCTGATATTTTAAAAATTCAAATCTGGAAACAATAAACATCGCGGGATAAACATTATGACTGAGTTATATAGCTTAAATATATATGTTACAGCTGGGTTTTCCATTCATCTAGCTGAGTTGTCACGGCAGAGTTATTGATTTGAATGTCTTTTCAGTCGACTGAGTTATGCTTTAATTATGGCTGACTTATATAATTAATTTTAAACATGAGAAGGCGTGTTTTAAAGTTCCACCTATCAAACGAACAGTCGCTATGTTAAAGAGACATTCTCTATTCAACCTCATATTTATACACTTATTCACAATCAAAAATGTATCTCTAAACCACTTTGACCACCATCTAACCGACTAAACTCACATATTTCACAAAAAATGGAGTCTTTCCTGATTCTTGAACTGCTCGAAGAAATTCAAGCCTTGGTGGTTGAACGTGTGGCCGCTAACTCCTCCTTCAAAGATTTCTTCAACCTCAAAATTACGTGCAAGGAGATGAAGGCGTTAACTGATCGGCGTAGTGTTTACCGTTTCTTCGATGTGTTATCGTTTCCTTGGGGACACCATATACCTCCTTCGTTGTTGAAAACTTGCTACGACGAAGGAAACCCAAGCACACTTTATATCAAGGGTGTACAATATTTCTACACCTTTAACATCAAAGAATATGGACTTTCTCTCTTGAAGGCTGCAGCGGATGCAGGATATGAGCAAGCTCTGTATGTGTACGCAATGACTCGGAAGATCTTTTGGGGCAATGAGCAGTACTTCGCTCGTTTTACAAGAGAATCAGTGGCCAGAGTTGGAAAACTTGTTCAAGATCTGAAATGGGGATGGGGTTTGTGGCATGGCGAAGATTACCGCGTAAGGATGGACTTGTTCCTTATGCCTATTTGTCCATCGTTCTTCAGTTTCCCATGTGTTCATGTTGTCGACATAGATTGGGTGGTGTGGGACGTTTCACAAAGTAAGGGTGAGAACTGTTGTGACCGCTGTTTCTGGATCAAAGAGATTGCTCTGTTCTTCCGTGAGTTTGAACCGATTAGCGCGTATACGGACACAACGAAATGGTGAAGATGTAGCTATAATCTCTCTTGTTACTCTGATGTTCTTCCCTATGCTTTTATGTACAGCATGGTGACTAAAGGCTGACGTTGGGACGACTTCTTAGTTAAAATAGTAGACTTAATCAAGGTATTATTCGCATTAACGCGCCCAATAAGTTCTCGGCACAATAAATTTCTTGACAAAACATAAAAGCTTAATCATCATTGCTTGGGTAATATAAATTTCTTGGTATCAGAAGTTATGCATATTTAACATGAGTAATTATTATTCGGATATGCATGAGTGATATATACTCATCCCAAACCCTTGTATTTATAATTAATGGCTAACAGCTAAGTTTTAACATGACTAACGGCCGAGTTTCATATACATAAAGGCTGAGATATATACTCATACCAAACCCTTGTATTTAGAGCAAGCCAAACTCGCCTACTACGTTCTCGTTAATATAAATTTCTTGATATGATAACTTATTAATCATTGCTTCAGTAATATACATTTCTCGGTAACAAAAGTAAGGCGTATTTAACATGACTAATTATTAATCGGATTCGCATGAGTGATATTTTCAAAAACCAAATTAATTATCTTCCATAAAAGGTAAACAAAAAACGTATGGATGCAAACATTATGGCTGAGTTATAGGAATATTAATAACATAAAAGCTGAGATATATACTCATAAGTCAAACAAAATAAAGTACTTGTCGAAAGTAATTCATATTCCAAAATTACTAGGTCCAAACTCTTCAAACATATCGATCAGAGCAAGCCAAACTCCGGATAACATCCAGTCAGGCTTCTCGCCACCAAGCGCCCAACTCTTCCTCATCATGCGCATCTGAGTTCGAAAAATCGTCCTCGCCAAGAGATTAAACTGTGTCCAAACAGTCAGATTATGTCTCTGATCCCATTTGTTATATCTCTATAGCAAAAAAAAACGATACTAAAAGGGTTACTGCTGTTCGTAAATCTGTGATGGAAACAAAATCATGCTTCCACGAGTACAAGAAACCATCGTTCCTTAAAATGACCGGGAATGAAGCGGTACATTGGCCACTCATGAAACCAGCCTTGTGCAAGAATCGGAGGGATTGCCAGGGAAAGATCGTGTAAAAATCTAAACCACGTACTACTCTTTTTGCTACCACGATTCCGCGACCAAGGTTAAGAACGGGGATGTTATCCCGATTACCAGAACTTAGAATGACATTGACACTGCTATCTAACTTTGAGGTATAACCAGGAACAACGGACATATCGGAAGTGGCTAGGTTTTTCTAAATATTGTGGTGATGGACAATTAGGGGGTTAAAAGAGGGGAACTATATATAGAGAGAAATAGGACTATGAAACATCGTGAGAGAAAATGAAAAATACCGGAATTATGTTTTCCGCTGAAAAAAACCTAAACGTCACGATTAAGTTAAATTTACGGCTGGTTTATAAGTTCGTTATGGCTGAGTTTTGTTGATTTATATTTAGTGTTTAGGGTCTAGGGTTAATGATTTGAGGTATAGGCTTGATGATTTATGGCTTAAGGTTAACTGAGACATATAAGAATGTGAAGACAATTATTCCGAGTACAATGTATATGATTTACTTTATAGATATGAATTACACTCTCAACATATATCTTATCGACAAGTATTGTTTAAAGTGATTGTAAGACAACATTTACCTCAACATCATTATCGATTCTCAACTTGTAAATTCAATAAAGTGGATGCACACATTTAATTAATAGTCAAGTAATAATGAACATATTAACTCTAATTAATAATTGTAGAGTGCTTAGATTAAATTTTATGACTTTTAGGCATGTTTGAGGTATGGCTGAGTTATATGGTTAGGTTACGGCATAGTTATCTCCTCATAACGGTTGGGTGGAAGTCGTGTTCAAGGTACGGCTGAGTAACAAGCCAATACATTGCCTAGATAAATAAACGATAAGGCTGAGTTTTAGCTTAAGTCAAAGTCAAATACATAGCAATCAGAAAGGGAAATACATAAGAGTTCAAACACATTAATTATCTAGGCAATGGGAACAATAATCGACTTATAGCTTCTGTCTTTGAGAATTTGTGTTCCCATCTTCACCTGTATACCTTGAATATTAGCATCGTTTATCTCGTCAAAAGTCACACCGAGTGCTAGACATTCTATAAACTTCAATGCATACACCCCACAATCACCGACTAGGACGTTTTGTGGAACGTGTCGACTTTCCTCCTTCTCAATAGAAACTGCTTCGAGCTAAGTTTTCGTAAATCATGTGGAACAAGGTCGTTCATAATTGCAGGGATCATTTGCGTAAGCAGTCTAAATGCAACTACAATCTTCGTCTCGCTTTCGGGTGTTACATGTCCAGTGATTGAATCGTAGCAATCAATCTTCCCCTTCAACAGATCCACGTGATACGCCACCCAATGATCGCCTCCAACATTAATAACTCCGTACAAGTGATCCACATCTATTATCCACTTCAAGTTAGTAGGAATCTCACTTGGAAGGGGGCCGTTAACTAATTCTTCATACGCGAAGCCAGTGAATTTGAAGGCTTTCGGTTTCATTCTGAACATCTTGTAATCCACAATCCATTGATTTTGAAACCAAATGTCAAGAAACGCAATGCGCTTAGACCAAAAATGGGTTGGATCTTGGGTGGACCTTCAGATGAGGACTTTAATATACGCAGCGACATGCTGTACAAAGAATGGTAAAAACATCTATAACTCAGCCATTACGAGTATTATAACCCATCTATCAACTAAAATTAATTCAACCGTCTATATTATATAACTCAACTAGTAATTAATAAACTCAGCCATCAAAATTAAATAAATCAATCATCAAATAGTAAATAATAAACAAATCAGCCGTCAAGTTAACTTACATTATCAAACAGCCATCCAAATATACGCACTGGCCAATGCTTTCTCTCAGCGAAAAGCATTTGGAAGAACAAGTATTCATCGTTAGATGTTCTTCGTAGTTTCTGGCCCCTATTAATTAAACACAAATCAGTTTATGGAGGGATTGATGTTAGATGTATCAACAGATGATCTAAAGGTCCATACTTGAATTGCTTTAGGAATTCTTTCAACGCAGTCAGTTTCTCCGGATCAATAGGTGTAGAGGATCATATATTGCTGGTGATGGTTCAACATTCTTCCTCATACACGTCGTCTCATTGTCTCCAATGTAAGGAAACACAAGTTTTGAAGGAGCGGATCCTGGCCCAAACGGACGCCCATAGGGACCTAATTTAACATCTCTCTCTCGGATTTGCTTTATTTTTGCGGACCTAATCTTTTCCTCTTCCTCCTCGTCTGACTCCGAAAAAATTTCGTTGGCAATCGACTCAGGTAAGCCGGTCACATCCTTTATGTCCCTGTCCTCTGGAGTCACTTTCCTAATAGGTACTCTGATTACATTCGCATGACGACGCGTTGACCTTTTTCCAACAGGTTCCCCCTGCTTTATCTCAGTCTCCTTATTTAACTCAGTCTTCTCCTTCTTTAACTCAGCCTTCTCCTTCTTTATCTCAGCCTCCTTCTTCTTTAACTCAGCGTTCAGTTTCCTTTTCTCTGCCGCCTCTTTCCTCTTTCTCGCAGCCTCCTCCTTCTTCTTAGCAGCGATCTCCCTCTTTGTTAATACAACCTCCTCCTCCTTCATCTTCGTATCATCCTCTTTCTTTGGTACGTCAGCCTCTTTCTTTGGTACATCAGCCTTTTCTTTGTCTTCACCCTCAAGACTCGTCCAGATATTGGGTCCTTTGCAGGAGAAACAGTAACGAAATCAGGTTGAGTTTTACCTTTCGAGATCCTCAACCAAGTTCTTTTTAAACTCAGGTTCCTTGGGAGCTTTATCTCTCAAACTATGAGGTTGATTTGACCAGGCTGCTTCACATCGGTTGCCTTGGCAGGGGTCTTAGCTGCGGCTGGAGTAGCAAGCGGGTTCTTAGTTGTGGCTGGAGTAGCAAGCGGGTTCTTAGTTGCGGCTGGAGTAGCAAGCGTGGTCTTAGTTGCCGCTGGACTAGTAATAGGGGTCTTAGCTGGGGGTGGACTATTAACAGAATTTTGCTGAAGAGTCTGATCCAGTGCGGATACTGGAAACAGAGGGGGTTCGAATTCTCGGAGGTCATCGTGGTTTTCGACGGGTCACCCTTTCGTAGAAACTTTCAGAACCTCATCGACTGTATTTTTGATTGCTTTACTGATGTTTCGTGTTAACTCTCCCAAGGTGGAATCGTGTGTAGTTAACCGCGACTCAACCATATTGAATTTATCATCATACTTGTCAACTTTTCTGGAAATATTATCCAAAAAGACAATATGTTCTTCAAAGCTGCCTTGTTATCTTCCCTACCTTTCTCCTTGGTAGGACCCTTTCTCTCTGCCTTCTCCTTCTTCATATTCTTCTCGACATCAACAACTTCCTTTTTCTTACCTTTCTTCTACTTCTTTGTTGGTGGCTCATCCTCAGCTGAAACTCCAGCCTTTGTTCTTTTCTTCTTCTCAATGCTCTGCACATTACAAAAACCTTTAACAAAGCGACCAGCATGTAGGTATTTTATCAAGTTCACAAGTTGTGGGTCATTTGCTTCATCCGGCCACTCGGGAAACAACTCTTCTAAAGACTCCTTCATGACCATATTCCTCACGCGAACCTACAAAAGTATATCACAAATCAGTCACTAAATAAAAAAAACTAGAAAACTCAGTTGTAATACAGAAAATATGACACGTCTCTATCTAAAACCCAGCTTAATAAATCTCATAACTAAGCCAAATGTAAAAAAAACTAGCTACATAAATAACTCAACCATTATATACTCATAACTCGTCCAAGAAATAGATATAAACTCAGTCTGAAACCTTACCTTTCCATGCTCTTCGATCTCACGAGAGAAGACAGTATCAAAACTTGCTCGAGTATGACTTCCACCCCATCGTAAAAGAGGAATCTCGTCGTCACTTATCAATTTCCCGAAACACTCTCCGAAGCAAATGACATATTCATATGCCCAAACCAATAAAACGTCCTTCAGGCCGTTGAGGGTGTATGACTTTCTGTGTGGACTCAACATCTTAATTGAATTAACAAGAACTTCATATGCAGAACGGCCCCATGGATATGTCATCATAGCTTCATCGTCGAATACTCTTATTGCACTTTCAAAGGGTATCCTAGAATTATGATGCAGAGTATAAAGACCAATGGCTTGAAGAACTAACAGCCCCAACCATTTACGCTTTTCAAAGCTTCAGGGCTGACAATACTCTATAGCGGACATCAGTTCAACTAACTTGGGTCCCATCCCATGTGGAACCTTCAACTCATTCCAGAAAGCTCTGTATTATTCAGGAGGTTAAAAACTTTCCGTTGGCATTGGGTCTGTGTTTAACCCAGTTATCGCACCAAATTCGTTTAGTCCAAAGCTGATGGGTTCATCAACAACGAGACTCAAAATCTCTTTCTTAGCAACACGCAGCTGTCTACAAAGTAGATAATGTACAGTCTTACCAGAACACACACTTGGGCTATCAGCTAGCTTAGCAATGATTCCAACCGGAAACTTCTTCACCTCATCCCACACATCCTTACCTAATGCTTCTCTAATCATAGGGAAGTCTCCCATATAGAAATTGTGATTGATCTCTTTGTTTTCAAGATTAGAAGCCCCTTCAGGGTACAATCATGGAGGGTAATCTCGTTTTTGATCTTCAAAAACATCCATCTGAACATAAGAAGACATATATAATTCAGCCGAATATACAACTAACTAACCTAAAACGGAAAAATAAGTCAAAAACTCAGCTAAAAAAAGATAGATAACTCAGCCGATATATATACCAAATCAGCCACAAGATAAATCAAACTCAACCACAATTTAAACCAAACTCAACCACAATTTAAACCACTCAGCCACAATATATATCTAACTCATCCACGATATATGTCAAACTCAGCCACAACTAAAATCACACTCAGTCACAACTTAAATCAAACTCAGTCGCAACATATATCAAACTCAATCACAGTATAGATCAAACTCAGTCGAAACTTACCATAAAAGACTTTTGCGGAGAAGACTTTTTCGGAGAGGACAATTTCGGAGTAGACGATTTCCGAGAAGACGATGACGGCATTTCTTCTCGACCGTTTTCGGAGAAAATGCTAGACTGGAGAAGACGAGTTCACGGAGAAGAGAACGGCGACACAATGAAAAACTCTCTTTAGGGTTTGAAGAATTCGACTTCGGAAGAGGGAGTGGGGAGTTGGTTTTTTTTTTCTTGTTTTGAACAAATTAATGAATGTATTGGTAAGTGTAAAAAAAATAATGACATGGAATACGTATAAGGTGAGGTGAAATACGGTTAAGGTGACGTGGAATACGGTTTGCTAACATGACATTCTTAATTAAAAATATATGCAAACTAAGGAAGGGTGTTTATTGTAATTTACTAGGGTCAAAAACATTCTAGTAATTTTTAGAAAATGTATGCTATTCTAGTAATATTCCAACTTTTCTGTGCTATATGAGTTATTCTATCTAAAATATAAGATATTTGCAATGGCTTCGTGAACATTTCGTGGCAATAATCCTGAAAAGGAAAACGGAAGGAGGCGATGCATCATTACATGACAGTCGTGACTCTTCAAGCCAATAAACTTTCCTTCACTTCTATCGATGTAATTACTCAAATTTGATGCATAACCGTCTGGAAATGTCACACAGTCCGTTATCCAATCAAATAACTCCCCTTTCGCAGCTGCATCTAACCGATATATGGGAACAAGGGCCTTTCCGTTCTTATCAGCGTAAAGTTCAGAACAAGCACAAATATCGACCAAATCAAATCTTGACTTCAAGTTATCCTTTGTTTTACCTTTGACGTTAAGGATCGTGTTCATCAGATTGTTGAAAAAGTTCTTCTCAATATGCATGACATCTAAATTTTACCGCAATAGATGATCCTTCCAGTATGGCAGAACCCAAAAAATACTCTTTTTGTGCCAATTGTGTAGTTCTCCAACAGCATCCACTGGAACATCCTCATATCCACCTACGTCAGGCGTCCTATCTTCACCAAAATCTCTTAATTGTTTCCACAAATCTTCCCCACTAACTTCTGGAGGTGGATTGTCAAACACCTTCTTGTTCTTCGTAAACAAAGTCCTACTCTTACGATATGGATGATCGGGTGGTAGAAATCTTCTTTGACAGTCAAACTAACACATTTTACTTCCGTGTTTTAGTTGTAAAGCATTTGTGCTATATTGTCAATATGAACATGCTTATCTCCCATGTGTTGTCCTACAGATACCATACCGTACGCTGAGAAATCACTTAATGTCTACATAAGTACTGCCCGCATATAAAAATTTTCTTTACACGAAACATCGTATGTATCAGCACCAACCACCCATAGTTGTTTCAACTCATATGTTGTGGCTGAAGAAACACATCAAGTGATCTCCTAGGATGCTCTGGCCCGGGGACGAGAATGGAGAGAAACAAAAAACCTTGTCGTATGCACAAATTTGGCGGTAAGTTGTACGGTGTCACAATTACTGGGCATAGAGAATATTGTTTCCCACTCTTTCAAAATGGATTGAAACCATCAGTACATAATCCAAGATAAACATTTCTCCTCTCATGCGCAAATTCTGGATATGTGGATTAAAAATGTTTCCAAACTTTTGCATCTGAAGGATGTCTAATTTGACCATCTCTGGAGTGCTCTGCATGCCATCTCATTGGTTGGATTGTGCGTTCAGACTGATAAAGTCTCTTCAATCTTGCCGTCAAAGGCAAATACCACATCATTTTGTATGGCACCAGAACTCTTCCACTTGTATCCTGATAACGAGGTTTTCCAAAAAAATGCATTTATCCCGGTTCTCATCCGCTCTCCAGTATATCATGCAGTTGTCCATGCATACATCTATCATCTGATACGGTAAACCAAGTCCCAAAACAAGTTTCTGAACCTTGTAATATGAACCTGGTGCCAGATTATCTTCTGGGAGAACACCTCTAACAAAATAAAAAATTGCATCCACGCATTCTTCAGCCAAATTATAATTGTCTTTATACCCATCAATCTAGTTGCATTTGATAAAGCTGATTGGCAGTCTTTACATCCATGGTACAAAAGTTGTTTTCCTGCATCCAACATTTCAAAAAATCGCATAGCTTCTGCATTGAGTTCTTTTTCCCTGTAAAATGATCATTTACCTTCTCCTCCATACCTATACCATAATCTACACCTGTTCTTGGTTCTTCTAACCAAAACACATTTTGAAGTTCGCTAGTATTACCATATTCGTAACTAGTTTCTCCATGAAGATACAAAAACTTTGTAATTTCGTGTTAACCCTTTCAAATATAAATGAGTCCAAACATCTCACTCCTTATGAATCCTATTATTTTTACAGGAAGATCATGGTCATCTTAACATACCGATATTTACTTTTGGTTGGCGTTGAACTACCGTCATGAATTCCGTAATGCCTTTTGTGTATTCTTCCGTAAGTAAATTGATGTTTGGATCGAGATGGGTTTATCCATCCACAAGCGATAAAGAAGACATGATTTTTTTCCGGTTTTGTATGCAATAAAGAGAATAAAGAGAGATATGAAGAGTGAATGAGGGGAATGAGGAGAGCTAGTATTTAACTATTTATAGAAGAAATCTGCCGACACTTCAACGAGATTCCGAAGGATTTCCGACGGAAAAATCTAAAGTCTCAGAATTCCGTCAGAATTTTCAAAATTTTAAAACAGCTATAAAACGATCATAAATAACGTCGGATTTTCGTCTGATTTTTTTTTGAAAGGTTCTCAGAATTTCGCTGGAATATCCATATTTCCAAACGGTCATAATTTCAGTCAGGATTTTGTCGAAAATACGTTGGAATATTCTGATGGAGACGGTTTTATCTGAGTTCTCGGAATAATGGAATTCCGACAATTCTTCTAGGTATGAATTCCATCGCAAATTCCTTGGTATTTTCCGATGATTTTGTTGTCCGTCATTTCCGTCAGATGTCGCCATGTTTTCTTGTAGTGATGTCTTTACACTAGGAGGAGCAGCAATATCATGGAAATATGCCAAACAAACGGTGCTAGCCAGATCCACCATGGAACCTGAGTTCATTGCCTTAGACAAGGCAGCAAAAAAGCTGAGTGGCTTAGAAATTGTTTGGAAGATATTCCCATGTGGGAGAAACATGTACCAGCTATACGAATACATTGTGATAGTCAATCAGCTTTAGCTCGGGCTCAGAATAATCTCTACAATGGTAAATTTTGTCACATCAGAAGACGACATAAAACCATTAGACAACTTATCTCAAATAGTGTAATCACATTAGACTACATCAAGTCGGCTGACAACCTAGCAGATCCATTCACTAAAATTTTGCCACGAGATATTGTTTCTAAATCATCAAAAGGACATGGTTTAAAGCCTATAAATGAATGAGGATGCTTGATTGCAACCCTACCTATTATGACTGGAGATCCCAAGACGTAGGTTCAAAGAGAAAACAAAATCTACCAAGAGCAATTTGAGACAATGTAGTCTCCTCCCAGCTCCTAAGATGATAAAAATGCTAAGAAATGTGAAAAGGATAAGCATGAGTTTTTAATGATTTCATAGCTTCTAAAGCGAACTATTCCTTAATACATTTCATGGTCAATCACCTAATGAATGTGAAATGGGGCCATGAAACGGGGCCGTTTCTAAAGAATGAGTATAAAGCTATATTCTCTAAGTTCACTCATGAAAACCAGGAATAGTTTAGGGCCACAATGAACACAATAGAGAACGAAGTTCTACGAGAAAATGAAGCTTTATGCATGTTGTCTCGGTCTACATATAACACTGGTTTGTTCAAGACATCATGTTCACCTCATGATAAAGTAAACACGACAGATATTAACTATGAGTGATTCAAGGTTTAAAAATGCCACCAACTCAAACACAGTGAATTTTTGTGAACACTCTCGATAAGTTTGTCTAATCTAGCCATGATTAGAATAATTATAGTAATTAAAGTCTATCAAGTTTGTATTTAGTCTTCATATGTTTAGAGTCATTTATATTTATGTGGGGGATTGTTGGATCAATTAATTAAGGCCAATGGGATTCAAAATTGATTAAGAAAATGTGAATTTAAATAGATCAGTCGGTGGCCTTTATTCAGTTAATGAGGATGACAGAAATTTTTGTCCCACATTGGATATGTTGGAAAAAATCTGAGTTGTATATATATGACGATGTGTTAACATGGCTTAAACGACTCAGTAGAAGAAAAGACCCCCCACGCGCGCGCCGCCTCCGCCGTCCGGCCGGCTTGGCTCGGTGTGGGCTTGGGTCTTGAGCTTGGATTTTGAGCTTGGGTCTTGGTGGATGGTCTCCAGCCCAATAAGGTTCTTTTTGGACCAAGTTAAGCAAAACGTTTTTGCCATTTTAATTTCTTTTTAAAAACAGCATGACGTTTTTGTTTAAACGATGCGTAGTTCGTCTAAAACGACATGTAATTCGTCTAAAAAAGACATGAAGTTTATCTGTTTGAAATAGGTCAGGACGAGTCAATAGAAGAGAGATCTTGCGGAGAAAGTTTCATAACGCACCACTCCCGAGATTTCTGAGAGATTTTCGCTACCGTTTCGAAAAGCCGCTCCGCTACTCTTTATCAACTCGTCTCATCCTCTCTCATTTCTAAATAATTTTCACAACGAAAACCAGCAATCAAAATCCCTAAGCGTAATTCTATTGGGTAGAAGTGTTTCGTAGATTATTAGTTCGTAGGGACGTTCACGGGTGAAGCGTGAATCGTCTATCATGGTTGTATCTTGGGACTCTATTTCGTACATGTCTGCACTACGGAGCGAATATTAAGAGTTAAATAAAGAGATTCGTCTCGACTCCTTGGTCTATTTTGGAAAATGTTTTCGTTTTGGTTTTCATTTCATCTTTTGAATCGTATATTTCCTTAACATCGTTTTATTTATATCGTTTATGTCAATTCGGTTTTCCGGCTTCAACAACAACAACCCCGGAAGGATTAGACTTGGTTAATGATGCACTAGGAAACTGGAATGATAGTTTAGGTGAGAATGGAATGGAATTTGATGAAACTCAGGGTAGAGTAGAGAGTGAAAAAGATACCGTCGAGTTAGAAGATGTGTTCCAAGATCTAACTGGTAAGGAAAATGAGGAAAAGATGATCATTGAGGTTTCTGAAGGAGAACTGACTGAAACCTTCGAGAAAGATAATCAGGTTGGGGATAAGGAGGGGAAGGCTGCTGGTATGAGTGAGTTGGAAAAGAAGTAGGGAGCTTGGAAAAAAATTGTTTAGATCTGTGAATCTTAGAGGTGGAAGTACAAAGAAAAGGCTGGTCCAGGCCTTACTCTCTTCGTAAACGTACCATGGGAAAAGTCTCAGCTCGTAAAGGGAAAGGAGGCAAACACACGGAGGAGAAGGGTCCCTCAAACCCCGAAGGCAAACACACGGAGGAGAAGGGTCCCTCAAACCCCAAAATTTTTTATGACTAGAATGCTTGAAGAAGGAAAACTATGTTGACAATAACTAAGCTATTATTGGCAATAAATGTGTTCGTTTTCTATATCAAATACACAATAACTATGACTACGTTACCATTATTATTATATATACATTACGTTAATAGAATCTCATTTAAATATCTTAATCAAATATAAAATATTTAAATTGAAAAAATAAATCTATCACTTCTACAAAATGTTGTGCACTAGCTGGTTATAAACGACTAAGCATACGTGTTTATCTGTGAATTCCTTTGTATCTATCATTTTCCATTGATATTGCGCAACAACTAATGCTGGATACGCTTAAGATAAAGCCAGAACGTTACGAATTTAAGATCAGCGGTCACGAAGCTCTAAGCCAAAGAGCACATTCATGTAGCTCTAAGCTAGAGGGTCCTGAATTGAACTACTAAAATAACTAATGCAGCATAGAATGTTACATGCCAAGGCTACATAATCACTCTTAACAGCTGCTTGTGGTAAATAATGAAGAAGAAGAAAATTTACCTAGTTTCTTTGACAAAAGAAGAGACATAAGAAGAAATTGTGGTCGCGTATTTGGACTTCAGTTAGAGTTTATAGGAAATATGTGGTTAAATTAATCTGGTAAACATATAGTATACCGGTCTGCAGCTAAACCAATAAGCCTTTAATTAATAATGCTTAGAACATCTACACCAATCGCGGACCGCCACGTATTATGGAGGCCCATAAACAGTGTAAAGATTCACTAAAAAATAGTTTTTATTTAGGGATTTTAAAAATTGAATCTTTAATTTTTAATGGAATCTACTGATTATTTAATTATTTTTTTGCTAAATACTCCCCCTTAAAGATTCCCATTTGACATGCTCTTACGACACTATATTATATGTTGGTGCTTTTAATATATACCTCGGAGAAGTAATATTTCTATTAAATCAAAGATTTTTTAATATGACCGTAAAGAGAGATGTAGCGTTGACACCTAAACATCGTACTCAATGTTACAACTTAAAAATGTTTTGATTAATAAATGAAGGATTTTGCTCATTTGTCATCTCCATGATTTTAGTACAAGTAATTACTTTTGAGAATATTAGTATTTAATTTTAGGTTTTTTTTTTTTGCAAATATAAGTCAAAACTTAAAATCAAATATAAAATTAATCCATGATTTAAAAAAAATTATTTGGTCTATTCACCTCAAAAATTCAGATTATTTACGAAAATAACATAATTTTGTTTCAAAAATTGGTATTTTACTCTATCATTATCATCAAATATTTGAAATAATGTCATTATCATCAATATACCAACCACCATGAACAACCAATTTAAAGTTCTTGATGCACTTAAAATCAATTTACACTCCTTCTATCATATTTCTTGTGAACTAAAAACATCTCTTTCACTTTCTCTCTAAATTCATCTAAAAAACCCAAGATTTTGATTCAATTTTTTTTGTGGTTCATAGAGCCATTCAAGCTAACGATTCTTGGTGGGTTGCTTTTGTGTGAGCTTTTGTGTGCTTGGAGAATATTTATATGTGCTAAGGAAGTTATCTCACTAAAGTAAGATATCAAAACAATTTTTTCCAGATCTGTTCACCTTGAAGAATTATGGGTAAGTTTTCTGGCTGTAAAGGACTTCTGTGGAAGTCTTCTAGTCAATGCAGAAGTTTTTTTTTGCAATTGACTTTTATATGTGTTTTAAGAGATGGGTTATCTAGAAGTCTTCTATTTTTCTTTGTTGAAAAAAATCTCAAAAATATCAGAGAAGACCTCCAAGTAAGTCGTCTAGGATAAACATGTTAGTTTTGCATTTAAACAGATTGTGTCAAAAATTTGACTTTTCTAGACGACTTCCTGAAAAATAAAATTTAAATATATTATTTAAACTCGTCTAGGAAAAATCAAGTTTCTGACACAATTTGGTCAATTGCAAAACTAACATGTTTATTGTAGACGACTTACTAGGAGGTCTTCTCTGGTATTTTTAAGAATTTTTCTTTTAACAAAAGTAAGTCAATATTTACAAAAGAAGACTTCTTTGGAAGTATGTTGTAGAGTAGACTTCTCTGGAAGTCTTCCTTTGTAAATTTTCAGTTGCAAAATAACCTTACAAACGACTTCTTAGAAGTCTTCTCGAAGACTTCTTAGAAGTCTTCTGGAAGACTTCCATGAAAGTCGTCTACATCAATGTTTAATAAACTTTTATTTTTTTCTAAAACTATAAAGACTTTTTAACATTTTCTTGGTAATTCATGTATATTAGTTGATATTTGGGTTCATGAATGAAGTTCATAACTTAATTGGTTTTAATTATGAGTTTATCAATATTCATGTTTATCAATGTTTTTAGCTAATCTGAGAAGACTTCTACGTTAATTTTTGTAAACTTGTTAAGAAACTTTAAGATATGTTTTTTAACTTTCAAAAGTGTAACTAACTTCAAAAATATCAAGTAATATGGTTTAATTTATCTTCTTAGATCATAAGATACACTCTTTAACTTTCATGAAATATAAAATTTTAATTTTCACTTAAAATTTGAATTTCCCGCTTAAAGTTAAATTTTCCGTTCATATTTCAATTTTCCACTTTAAATTTCCCGCTTTAAATTGAAGTCTTCCAGTGAGACTGTTATACGTTTGAACTTATGTAATATTTGATATTTTATAAATTTGGCTAATTTTTCTTGAGAAGTATTCTTCATTAGATGTAGTAAATTTGACTAATTTTTTTCTTATTGTGTTTTGCTATTGAATTTGTATCAATAACTTCAATAATGTCAAATAATTTTGGCAAGATAATATTGTATACATGAATTTACTTACCAATTATTTTATTAATATCTCTTTAAATTTACATAAGAATTCACAATTAAAATAGTACACATACAAATCACAAAAAACTATAAAGAAATTATTATAGATCATTCCTCTGCAAAAACAATCTTGGACTCCACTTGACATGAGAGAAAACTTTTTCGGAAGACTTCCAGGAAGTCTTCTAGCACATTATATGTTAGGAGACTTCTGGGAAGACTTTCATGGAAATCTTCCAAGTCGTCCCAGATTTGAAAAACCTGCAAAAAAATCAGTGAAAAAGACAAGGAGATAAAAAAGATAAATTGATATAAAGTTTGGTGTTTTTAAGTTCAAAGATGTTAGAGAAAGATTGGAGAGTTTTAGTTTGGGAAAAAGGTAAATACTTTAAAAGACTTAATGCACTAGAATACTTCCGGAAAGTCTTCTAGAAGACTTCTTAGAAGTCTTTAGTGCATTAAATGTTAGAAGACTTCCGAGAAGTCTAAGTCGTCTTAGATCTTAAAAAAACCTCTATATCCATTCAATTTATTTCAAAACATTGAAAAGCTTCCAAATAAGGTAAGAATTTAAAACAATAAAAAAAGAGTTTTCAAAAGTTAAGAGCATTAGACAACAAGAGGTTACCAAATGAAAAATATGATTTATAGATCTATCTTTAAATGAGTGGAAGATGAGAACCGTGTAATGAAAAACCTTCAAAAAATAAATAAATTAGTGAGAAAGACATGATATAAATATGAAAAATTGATATAAATTTTGGTGTTTTTTTAATTCAAAGATATTAGAGAGAGGTTGGTGAGTTTTAGTATGGGAAAAATGTAAAATACTTTAAGCAACGAGAGACTTACCAAAACTCCGCCATGAAAACTTACCAAAATGCTCAAATCTGTTATAAAAGAGGATATGTGGGAGAAGACTATGCCAGAAGACATCCATGAAGTCTTCTAGAAGACTTAATGCACTAGAAGACTTAATGCACTAAAAGACTTCCGGGAAGTAAAGTCTTCTAGTGCAGTAAATGTTAGAAGACTACCGAGAAGACTTTCCTGGAAGTCTTCTAAGTCGTTTCAAATCTGGAAAACCTACATATCCAAAAACATTCAATTGACTTCAAAACATTGAAAAACTTCAAAAATAAGGTAAGAACTTAAGAAAACAAAAAGTGTTTTCAAAAGTTAAGAGCTTTAAGAAACAAGCGGTTACCAAATGAAAAAAAAAATATGATTTATAGATCTACCTTTAAAGGAGTGGAAGATGAGAACCATGTAATAAAAAATCTGCAAAAATAATATAAATCAGTGAAAAAGACATGAGACAAAAATGAGAAAGTGATATAAATTTTTTTTTTAAGTTCAAAGAGATTAAAGAGAGGTTGAAAAGTTTTAGAATGAGAAAATTACATTTTACTGCAGTCATTTGAGAGAAATAGAGAGAATGTGTAAATTTTTCTTTATATAAGTAGACCAAATTTCTAATAAAATTAAATATTTTCGATTCATAAGACTTTCAATTAAGTGTTCTAATAAAATACATCCTCTGAGACTTACTTGAAAGTCTTCTAGACCCTAAATTTACTGTTCCCCTAGAAGACATCCGCGGAAGTCTTCTAGTGCATTATTTGTTGGAATACTTAAGTCACCTAAACCCTAACTTCAAAATAACTAACTAATTAGAAGCAAATTCTTCATGAAACTTAAATTAAAGTGTTTAATATAAACAAAACTAAATACATATAAGTTAAAATTTAATTTTTTTTTAAAAAGTTCAGCTTCCAAAAATTAACCCTGAGAATACAAACAATACTACAACATATGTTACCAAACTCTAAACCAAAAAATACCACGACTCACTATATTCACTCATCTATATTGAAAATAATTCAATTTATTATATCTTAATTTATATCATTTACACTTTTTTATAATTACATGATTTTAATTTTTTTTCATGAATTGTTTTTATTATAAAATTTATAAATTATTTTCAAGATCAACTATATGAGACGACTTACACAAACTTAGAAGACCCAAAAAACTTACGAGGATTATATTTGTAAAAGTAAATTTTGACTTTTTGTTTGGTCATAAGGGCTTGTTGTAATTTCACAAGGTTTTTAGGTTACTTTTACATTTAATTGATGTTTTGATATACTTTTTTATTTGAAATAAAGTTTTAAGTTATATTTGGAAAATTCCCTTTAATTTTATCTTAATATATACATATATAGTTTTCATGATATTTGGATAATTAATAAATTGATAGCTTAAAATATATCATTATTTAAGGCTTTATTGTAATATATATGTATATATACTTGTCATGATATTTAGGATGAAGAATAAATAGATATTAGCAAATTCTAGAAATAATAACTATTTAGTTTATGATTCTCTGATTAATATCCGGTTAGAAATTATTAGAAGATTTTAGAATACATGAAGAATAAAAATGTTTAGAATGTAGGAAGTCAGTCTTAGTCGGTGAGTTTTTAGATCATAGTGTTTTTATTTGTTTGTGACATAGCATAGGTTTTATTGAGCGTTTAGTTTTATACTATGATATTTTGTAACTTAAATGCTAAACTGTTTTTTTAATAGTTAATAATATATGTTTAGCATGTACATTTCGGATGGATATCCAAAGCAAATATTAGAATTTTAAAAAATATAATGATGGAACACTTTTGTATGTTTCGCTCGATTTGTTTGTGTACAAAAATATAGAGGCAATGTTTTGTAAATTTATTAGTTTTTGTGTCACAATCTAAGATCTAAATTAGATAATTATAATATTAAATGATTATTGTTGTTCTGTTGATGTTTTATGAGTTGTGACTGTTTCTAATATTTTCAGTTGCACTAAAATTCTTTTTTTTTGACAACAAAGACTTAACGAAATTGCATAGATTTTAAATCTGATAGCCAACTCGAGGGAAATGAATCAACATAAAATCATAGTTGAGGGAAGATTTCTAGCACCACGTGCTAACTTATCAGTTACTAAATTTTTTTTCCTTGGGATATGTTGGAGGCAAAAAGTTGGGAAGAAATTCTTACAGTGCAATAATTGTTATGTATGTATACTGAAAGCTGGTCACTCCGTGGGTGTAGACACAATCTTCACCAGTTGAGAACAGTCAGTCGCAAACACCACTTCTAAAATATGTAGAGTCTTCAAGCATTCCATCGCCCAAATCAGAGCTTCACATTATGCATGTAAAGGTGATTGACTTCTACGTATATTCATGGCTCCCATCATCATATCATTTGATCCTTCTTTTTTATAAAACCATTATTTTCATGTAAGTAAGTCTTTTTTCCTTCCATGCTCCATCGATATAGCACCAACTGACACCATCTATGATTGACAGTTCAAAACCAAAAGAAGGAGCACGATCAGGATTTTGAACTTGTGCTTTTGCTCACAAAATACCTTCTATCTCTGCAGTATGAAGAATATCCAGAGGGTTTCCTAATTTATATTTGTAAATGGTATCATTACGATTCTTCCAAATATAGCATAATAACCATGGGAAAGAACTGAAATCCAATCTTTGGAAGCCTCCAGAAGAAATAATTCACATTAGTGTGAATACTGATGTCCGAGGGAAAATCCCTGGGGAAGATGGAATATTAGAAAGCCCCCATATTTGAAGTGTTATGGGGAATTCAAACAAAATATGATTGATTGATTTCTCCTCTACTCCACATATTTGACACCAGATATCACATCTAATGCCTAGAGATTTAAGATTTTTTGTTACTGGTAAGCTATCGGAGATGGCCTTCCAAACAAAATGTTGTAATTTTGGTGAGAACTTGAGTTTCCAAACATAAGCTAAGAGAGCTTGTGTATCTGGCCCGATGCACCTGTGGTGTAAACCCACATCCGAATAAGTTTTTTCCACACGGTTGCCTGATTTAACAGCATATCTGCCATGGTCAGTGAAATGCCAACCATATGATTTTGGTTTTGAATGGCGACTAATGGCCAAAATCCGTATAATCTTCACATCATCCTGGTGAATATATGAGCATGCCCAGATTCCAGGATAGCTCTGTTGGATTAATCAAATCCTCCACTTTGAGTAATGGATTCAAAAACTGATTTTGAAATTTTGGTAGTGCTGATCTCGGGCGAGGAGCAGGAATCCAAGGATCATTCCAAACTGAAATATCTACCCCATTTCTCACTCTTTTGATCAGTCCTTTATTAACCAGAGATCGAGTTGATAGGGTGGAGAGTATGACTTAATAGGATCCAGAGGATTTGATTTCCTATAATATATCCCTTTAAAAACCTTTACAAATAAAAAATTGAGTTTATCAATTCACCTCCACAATTGTTTTGCTGAAAGAGCAGTATTAAAATTTTGAAGATCACTGAATCCAAGACCTCCTCCTTCTTTCCCGATACACAATTTGTCCCACGAAAACCAGTGCATACCTTCTTTGTCTCCACTACTACTCCACCAAAAATGAGTGATTACAATCGTAAGCTTCTTTGTGACTGTATTTGGTAATTGAAAACAAGACATCACATGAGTAGGCATAGCAGATGCCACTGATTTGATTAGAACTTCCTTCCCACCTTTAGTAATAAATCGAACGGTCCAGTTATTGACTTTATTATTAACCTTTTCATTAAGGAACCCAAAAATCTGATATTTGGAGCCTCCTAGACTTTTGGGAATCCCCAAATAGGCCCCCATACCCCCTGTTGTATAAATTCCCAACACATGTTGGACCACTTATCTAGTAGACCTGGACCTTATGTCTAAATTGTAAAGAAGATTTCATAAAATTATTTTTAATCACAAATAATAGAAGTGCTTGATTTCAATCCTAAGTAAATAATAGTTTGGTTATTAACAGAGAGAATAATTTGATCCAAGAAATACACACCAGAATAGGAAAGGAAACAAAACACAAATTTTAATACATAAAAATGTAGATATTAAATTAGATAATATAGAATATTCATTTAAACTTATATATAATTCAATAATTTAGATTTAATTTAGACTTCTCTCTAAAAAGAAAAGAAAGTAAAAGAACGCTTTTTTTGCTCTGGTGTACAGAGGGTGCTGTCTCCGGGCCGCCCGCGTGAGCTCCGGCGCCAGAGGTCTCTCTTTCCCTTATCATCTAATTTTCCTTTTGCCTCTTATCCTCACCTCTCTGTTGTCGTCGATAATTTTGGAGCCCTGGTGGTGGACGGAGCGTCATTGTCCCAGGTCTGGTGCTCCAGTTTGCTATTGGTGTTACAACGAGGCGTCGATGGGTTTTGAGGGAATTGGGTCGGCGTTTTACGGTTTGGCTTCGGCGGATTTGATTTTCCCTTTCAGATCGGTTTCGAATTCAATGTGGTGTGGGCGCGTGAGATTGGATGGGTTCTCTCCTTGGTTTCTTCGTTTCTCATTCTAGACGGTGGTTGATGTGGGAGAAGACTACTGGGATTCAGTGGGGCTGTAGCTCGGCTTCTTGTTGCGGTCTTATGTTCTTCTCCGGTGGTCAAAGGATGCGCCTTTCTCTCTGGCGTTTGAGCTCAGGTTGCTAGCAGTCGTGTGGCAGAGGGTTTCCCTGGGAGTCTCTCGTGTGTAGCGTTCGAGTCATCGTCTAACTCAGTCGTCAATGGCTGACTGAGTCTCCTCTTAACGGCTCCATCCCTTTGTCCTTTCTTCTCACAATCCTAAACAAGTCAGAGAGGTTTCTGCGTAGGACCACTGCTTCTGCTCCGATCCGCTTCGACGACTTAACCTTCGTGTCTCCGGCGAGGTGAGTCTACAAGCGCAATCCGGCCAATTATGGTTTCCAAATTTGGGCCAGGGTGTTGGGTTTCTTGCTCGGTTGAGTCAGATGAGTGTAGAGACAAACGCATAGACCTGGTGAAGGGTCTTTCATCCCAGTGCTCGGAAGGTCACCTGACCAAATGAGTAGACAGATTCTTTTCGTTCTTTTGCAGGGTTGGAGCGCTTGTTGATGGATGGCTTTCATCGCAGCTTGTTTTTGTGTATGGTTTGGTTCCCTTACTCGTCTCTGGATCTCTTTGGATACTAAACTGCGGTCAATAGGATGCTCAAGGCTTCAGTACATTTTTTCTCTGCCTTTATTCCTATTGCTATGCACTTAAGGTCAGTGAAGTATGCAAGTTTAGGGAGAAAATCATTAGGCAGCTACTCTTGTGATGACACGCAAAGAATCGGCATCCGAGGCAACGAGGTAAACCTCGCCCTTTGCAGTGGTTTTCATCACCGGTTGAGAACGGATTTTGATATTCTAAGGATCTCGAAGCACCCTAGCGGAACGTGTCGGTATGGCGGGCGAACAAAGCGAAAGGTATTATTTGTTGATTTAGATATTTTTTTCGAACCAAACTTGTAAGAAACACTTGAATGCCCGGTTCTCAGATTGATTAATAATAATAAATATTTATTTAAAATAATAAAAATAAAAATAATAATTTAGAATTTAAATAAAAATTAACATGAAAATAAAAAATTAGGTATATATATTATTCCGCACAAGGTGCGAATTATTATACAGTCATCTATATTTTATATCTTACAAATATTTATTTTTACTAAAATTTACGGTATCTTTGTTTATATAGTTTTCTGATAATTTTTCAGAAATTCATTTATTTTATAGAAAATTTATAATCAATAATGATAAATATAATAACTATTAGGTATAGTCTGACTATTAAATGGGTTGAGTTGACCCATGACCCATTAAATTACATGGGTCAGATGGGTTAACGGTTGACCCATCAACCCAACATCAATTTTAAGTAAATTCTTTATTAAAAAGACATTTTCACAAATAGTTTTTTAAAAGGCAAATTTTTTTGGATTAATTAGAATCTTAAATTTCACATTCTAAAACTTTACCAAACCCTCTAACTCTAAACCTAAATATTAAATTAATTAACCTAAAATTATAAGTGTATTTTTCTTTTTAAAAGATAAGGGTAAAATTGATTAAGATACATATAAAAAGTGGTAGTAAAAATATAGTATTTTTGTCAATTTCTCTATTTTTAGTACACTTTTATATTATAAAGTCAGAATTATATTATTTTAAATAAAATTAGTTACAACTGTCGTTTTATTGACAATCGAAGATGTAAATAAAAGAAGAAAAAAAGTCAATGCTTTTGATTTGTCCTTGGTGATCGATATGTTGCAATGCGTAATCGTATATACAGTAATAGTTAGTCCATGTTGTAATTTATTATAGGACCCTTGATGAAGAGTAAAAGTTTGTTTAAAAAATTAGTAGCATTTTAAGTAATATGCCATTGGTAATATAAGGGTAATAGATAAAAATGATTTTGTTTTAATAAATTAGATTTACATATTTTTAAAAGGTTCAAAGTACAATCATATAAATAAAAATCATTTTTGTCTTCAAGTTCTAAGTATGAAATTAAAATGTGTATATATATTTTTTTCATCAAAATATGTGTATATTGTTATTAATTAATAATAATAAATATTTTTAAATTTGTTATAATTAATCAAAGATTAGTCAATCAAATTAATAATCTTTTGGTCAAAAATAAAATTTATTGATGAAAATAGTGAATACAATGTTTAATATGATTAAATGGTTAATTTTTATTGTTAATGGGTCATGGTTGACCCAACCCAATATATTTATTTAACTTGTTAACCCATTAACCTGTTAACCTATTAATTTGTTAACCCAATAACCTGTTAATCCATTAACCCATTGAATCAAAAATAAACAGTTCATTTGGGTTAATGGGTCAATTTGGGTTGGGTCAACCCATAGGTCATGACCCATTTTGACACCCCTAGGTATAGAAAGATACAATTGTTCATAATCAATTAACCTAAATATATCTTTATAGTTAAAAATTAAACCTGAGTATCTCTTTAGCCATCTTTCTATAAAGAGGGATCTCTTTTTCTCACGAAAGAAGAGCAGAAATGAAAGTTGTTGTTAATATTTCGATAGAGCAACTGCTTTTGTTGTATCAGATCGGACAAACTTCTGTTCGTAGAAATTTTTTGTGTCGTTTGGCGATTTTGATTTCTAGACCAGTCACGACTTGAAAGCAATCTGCTATGTTCGTCAATTCTCACTCTTTTACTTTGAAAGCAATCTGCTATACTCTTCAAATTTACAACCCTGTCCCACAACCAACTCGCACATCCAATCGATAAGCGTCTCGCCGGTTCTGTGTAGTCGACTCTGTTTATAGTCACTATGTCTCTCATTCACCGTCAACTCTCACCTCAGATCTGCCGTCATCCATGTCGTGGTTCATCTCGTTTTCACTAAGGAGGACTCGTCCCGTCATTGGACTCATCATGTCTTGTCACCAGCCACTGGTTTCTCATCGTCAACGATACTCTCTACTGGTGAGGGTTTCTCAAATTATACTAGAGTTCGGCTATCAAACAACAATTACGGACTTGATAGGCCCACTAGCTTTAAACTCTCTCTTTCTTAGGCATGTTTCATTGTCCACTTTTTTGTGGGGGATTTTGGTCCTTTGGACCATTGTTTTAAAGATTACGGATGGAATCACACAGATCTTTACTAAAACGGCTTTGCACTCAATGATTTATCTATGTTGTTCGAAGAGTATCAATTTTGTTTTACCGGTGAGTTCCATGGGTTCATCATCATCCTTCTCTTTTGAAAAGCGAATTGTTCTCCCAATTGTCCTCCAATCTTCAAGCAAAGGTGTTTTCCTGTATCTACAACCTCATTGCTATCTTGTGTAGCTATTTGTTTGGGGTCTGAAGATGTAGTAGAATTTTTCCTAGCAATTTTTTGAGGTGTGTATTGGATGTTATCGTCACAATTCCAAATGACTAAATCTCAAATTTCCGATGATGCGTGAACCTTGCTTTAATGCATTCAAATTTGCTTAGAGGTCTCTCTATATCTATTATATTTTTCTTTGTTGGCAGAGTTTGCTAATCTCTCTTTTTTTTTGTAATCTGAATGTTTAAGAAGTAATGAAAGATTGTGTTCCAAGAAAAAATATACGAATAGTCAAAGGTAAATATCTAAAATAGTAAAACAATACTCAAACACACATAAATATTTAAAATATTTATTGATTCCCCGTCCAAATATTCAAGTCATACAAATTTTTATGTTAAGTTTAAGCATTTTGGCATACATATTCAAATTTATATGTTATATATGAATTTTAAAATTGTAAAAATAATTTAAACGAGTTATCCTAATGCAAACCGAACTCGTAAAGATCCGAATCGAAACCAAACCAAAGTCAAACCGGAGTTTATAAATATACGAATGGAGCTGGAGTCTTTAACGCCCAAAACTCAAATTCTGAATAGACCCGAACCGATTTTGAATGGTACGCGCAACCCTATGTATAATAAAACCAAATTAAATAGACAATAATAATTTTATTAGTTTCCATATTTGTAGCCTTTTGGTCCTATATGTGTTGGCCCAACTATAACCCTCAACAAACAGACTCTTAATTTCACGGGAAAATCAAATAATCTTCCCCCATTCTTTATGGTTTCTGAGATTTCCAGAAGTTCATCATCAATGAAGAAAAGAAGAAAGGAAACTGAAGAGTTATGTTTCTGTGATGAAGAAACAGAGGTCCCATCTTCTTCTTCGCCAGTAGTTATATTTGCTCACGGTGCCGGAGCTCCCTCTTCTTCCGACTGGATGATTCGGTACGAGTTCGTCACTTGTGTACTTCTTTGGGACACACAGATTGGTCTCAATTTTTTTCTCTTACATTTTGTTTGGGTTTAGATGGAAGGATAGACTAAAGAAGAGCTTAGCAGCCGTTGAAGTTATCACATTTGATTACCCTTGTCAGTAATTATTCTGGAACTTTTTTTACTTATAATATTTTTGTTCTTGATAGAAACTTATTGTGGATTCAATTTAGTTTGTGAATTTTTTCTTGGTGGGTAGATATTGTTGGAGGGAAAAGAAGAGTTCCTCCAAGAGCTGAAAAACTTACTGAGTTTCATCTGGATCTTGTCAAAGAAACTGCTGCTAGATTCCCTGGTCATCCTTTGATACTGGCCGGCAAATCAATGGGCTCCAGGTAAAAATCTCTCTCTCTCTCACATGTTCTTTTTTTATGTTGAATGGTGATCTTATGCTTCTGCAGAGTAAGCTGCATGGTAGCCGTGAGTGAAGATATCACAGTATCAGCTGTAATTTGCTTGGGATATCCGCTTAAGGTAATGATTTAGCATGTTCTTACGTGGAAGGATCTTTACATCCTTTTGTTAATCTTCAGGGCATGAAAGGTGCAATAAGAGATGAGACCTTGTTGGCAATTGGAGTCCCTGTGATGTTTGTTCAGGTATCTTATTTTCATAATAAGTGACAAAATATAACTACTCTCTAGGTTTTGTTCATGATTTTCATTGAGTTAATTATTAAATGAATCCTTGGATTGTCAATCAATGGTTTTTTTTCTTTGTATCAAAAGGGTAGCAAAGATCCTATGTGTCCACTAGATAAGCTCCAAGCTGTTTGCAACAAAATGAAAGCTGTGACTGAGTTGCATGTCATCGATGGTGGAGACCACTCCTTCAAGATTGGGAAGAAGCACCTTGAAACAGAGGGTTTAACACAAGATGAAGTTGAAGATGTCGCTCTGGAAGCAATTGCCGCTTTCGTCTCCAAATCTCTTGCTTTTTGAAAGGTCATAACAGTAAACGCTTTACAGGTTTTGTAAACCAGGCTGGATCAATTCTTAAATGTGAAGAAAGGACAATGAAGAATTCTGTCTCAATGAATCAGTGAATGTTGTGTATTTGGTCAAAAGATGTAGTATCACTTCTTTTTAACAGAACCGATACCTGCAACTGTTTCTGCTGTGCAATGTTAATTATCGACTTGATAGAACCAAATTAAATAAATAACTATGGTGCCCCGTACATTTAGCTTCTTAACTTCAACTTCTAATTGGCTAATGCTATCAGTTTATTAGTGCGGTTATGACTTGTGAAGTGTTCCTTTAATCAACTCACTTCTTTTATTTCTTTTGCAAAGCAACACTCAGCCACGACTATAGATGGAACCCCAACGAACTTGAATCAAACCAAAAGAACGTTTTACAGCCAAAATCACATCTAAGCTGAAATAAAATAATTACATTTCACAGTTTTTTTGTTTCCATAGTCATGGTCTAGTTGAGAACTAAATTTGAAGCCCTTGCTGATGTTTTTTTTTTTCTCCTGTCGCTTGAATCAAGAGAAGCCAATTCCTAACCTGCTTATCAATGCGTTGTACCATTGTCAGAGCATCTGTGTTCACATCCCCATGTTTTCGGGTATTTCGTTCCCTCCAAATACTGTGAATCAAAATCTAGAAAACATATCTGATCATGGTGGTGTGCTGCTGCGAGTGGAAGAATAAACTATGTCGATGAGAGTAGACCAAACTGGTGTGAAGCAAGGGGTGAGTAGGCCTTGAACTAGCTTGGTCCAGACATCCTTTGAGTATCTGCAGAGAAGAAATAAGTGATCACGAGTCTCAAATGGATCATTACAAACGACACAGGTTGAAGTAGCTCTCGTTTTTCAGAGCAATATTATATCCCCTGTAGAGAATTTATTCTGCATTGCGAACCAAATGCAGAAAGCATATTTTGGTGTTGCACGTGAAAACCATATGCCTTTTGAAATAACTTGTAATAGTTTCTGTGTATTCATTAGTATGACAATTGCCTGTTTATATGCAACCACAAGTATCCTGATCTGCTAAAGACTTAAAGTAGTTACATCATTGTCTAACTCGTATTAGGAATTATCTATATAACGTAAGAGTTATATTATTACTCTCCCTCAAGTTGGAATAGTGAGATTTTGAACACCCAACTTGGACAAAAGATCTTCAAAGAGTAGTCAGAGGAAGATGCTTAGTTAGCATGTCGGCAAGTTGATTCTTGGACGGAACATGTTCAGTAGTGATTAGCTTTGATAGTACTGCATCACGTACATGATGACAATCCCTCTCAATATGTTTAGTACGCTCGTGGAACACCGGTTCACGGCAATATGAAGAACAGATTTGCTATCACAAAAGAGACGCATTGGAGCCGGACGAGAAAGACCAAATGAAGCGAAAAGTTGCTTCAACCATTTACGTTCTTTAAGTGTAACAGAAGTAGCACGGTATTCGGCCTCTGCGGATGATAAGGCGACTGAATATTGTTTCTTTGCTTTCCATGTAATAGGAGGATCACCAATAGAGACAATATAAGCACTAAGAGACCGTCGAGAGACCGGACATGCTGACCAATCAGAGTCACAGTAGGCGCTTATTTGCAATGAATCATTAACCTTTAAGAAGATGCCTTGTCCGGGAGAACCTTTAAGATACCGGACAACTCGTAGCGCCGCCTCCCAATGAGGTAATAAAGGCTTCTGCATAAAGGTAGAAAGTATATGAACGACATACCCAAGGTCTGGCCGCGTATTAGTCAGGTAAATGAGACGTCCTACTAGACGTCTATACTGCAGTGCATTCACAAGTGGGCCTCCTGTTTCAGCAAGTTTGTGATTAAGTTCCACTGGTACATAGCAAGGTTTGGCGCCTAACATTCCAGTTTCAGAGATAACATCAAGTGCATATTTACGCTGGGACAAATAAAAACCCGTATCATTCCTGGCCACCTTTATGCCAAGGAATTATTTTAATTTCCCAAGGTCTTTCATACGAAAACATCGTTGGAGATAGTTTTTAAAGTCTTGTAACGCAGTAGCATCATTGCAAGCAATCACGAAATCGTCAACATACACCAAAATGTGGATACAAATCGACGCACGGACTTTGGAGAAGAGAGAATGATCTGCATAATCATGCGAAAAACCAAATTTTGTAAGGGCCGAAGATAACTTAGCATACCAGCACCTTAGTGATTGGCGCAAGCCATACAACAATTTCTTTAACTGACATACTTTTGTAGGATCTGAACATGTAAACCCTTTTGGAAGCTTTATATAAATTCTTCTTCAAGATCTCCATGTAAAAAAAGCATTATGCACATCCATTTGATGTACCAACCATCCCTTTGCTGCAGCAAGTTTGAGTATAATACAAACTGTAGAAAGCTTAGCGAGAAGAGCAAACATTTCCGTGAAATCTTCTCCCTTTGTCTGATTATTCCCAAGAAATACTAAAAGATCTTTCGTAGTTCTAGTGTGCCGTTGGCATGGTATTTACTCGAGTAAAGCCACTTGTTCCCGGGGGCTTTCTTTCCCAGAGGGAGAGACACAATCTCCCATGTATTATTAGTTATATCAAACGCATGCACTTCCTTTCCCATCGCCTTATTCCAAACTTTTAGTTTAACAGCTTCTTTAAACGAACGAGGAACTCGCCATTACTAATAGCTGCCAAGTACGCTCTATTGGTTTTCGGAAAACACATGGTTAGAAACATAACTTGAGATAGGGTAAGGAGTGTTACCTGATACTGCTTGAAGAGTACAATGGTCGGCGAGGAGGAGATCGTGAGAGGGTTTGTTAGTTGTTTGAACAAAATGAGTCACGTAGTCCTTGAGTTTGATGGAGTTTTATGGCGCAAGCCACGGCCAAGGATCTCAGGTAAGCCCAGAGTAGGTGTTTCACTTGTTGCTGAAGTATTAGGAGACAACGGCGAAGATGGGTCAGTAGGTATTTGTCCCTCGTTAGTAGTAGTTTCCTGGTGTGTAGTAGGTGGTGATGCAGTTACAGTAGTATTTTGGTCAGTGATAGTAGTAGCGTCTTGATCAATAGTAGGACCCGTAGGACTGGAGATGGCAATATGGTGAGTGTGTAAGGAAGTCCCCCTTGATTCAGAACCCGTAGAAACCAGTCATCAATAGAAGCATCATAGTAGTTGGTTGGAGGTCGAACATAATCATCAAAATCAACTCCTAGAAATTTCGATTCAGAGAAAACCACATCCCGGCTAGAAAAAAACTCCTTGGTAGTGACATTGTAAAGCTGCCACGCTTTCTTGCCGTAGAGGTAACCCACAAAATGTATTTTCTACTTCTGTCTCCAAATTTATCCTTATCTCTTGACCCTCGATGGGCATAACAAAGGCAACCGAAAACCCGTAACTGGTCATAATCGGGTTTCTTGTTAAAAAGAAGTTCGTAGGGCATTTTACCGTTGAAGACTTGAGATGGGGTGTGATTGATTAAGTGTGCTGCTGTTAGGATACTCTCCCCCCCCAAAAAAAATGTAGGCGAAAGTCGAGCCTGGAAGAGACACGCACGAGGATATTAAGTATATGGCGATGCTTCCTTTCAACGCGTCTGTTCTGTTGCGGCGTGTCAATACATGATGTCTGATGTTCAATTCCATGTTTCTTGAAGTAGGACTTAAGTACCATGAACTCGGATCCATTGTCAGTTCGAATCCTTTTGACTGATTGTCCATATTGGCGCTCACAAAGAGCAAAAAAATCCTGTAGGAGTTCAGACACCTCAGATCTTTCTAGCATCAAGTAAACCCATACTGCTCTAGAGTAGTCATCGACAATAGTTAGAAAGTATTTAGCTCCACGAGACGATGAAGTACGATAAGGGCTCATACATCACAATGTTTTAAAGAGAATGGTGAAGAAGCTTTATTAGAACTGTATTAAAAATACACCGAGTTTGTTTAGCTCGAAAACATATCTCACAAGACGATGCTTGTTGTGAGTCAAAACCTAATTTATCTAAGAATTGTAACGAAGACAAAACTCTAGAGGATGGATAACCAAGCATTCGATGCCATAGTTCTGATGTAGAAGAATTCTTGGACACAGTACGATGAACACTTGCAGCTATGACTCCCGTAAAATAATAAACCCCCTCACGTTCTTCACCCGCTCCAATTAGGGTATTCGTAAAACGGTCCTGCAACACACACAAAGTATCAGTAAATATAGCTCTGTATTCAGTTTGCTTAAGCAAACGTGAGACGGAAATCAAAGTGCAATTGAAATCTGGAACATGTAACACATCGGTTAAGTTATAGTCTTGGCTAAGTGTTATAGTTCCCTTTTTCTGTGCTTTCGAGCAAAGGCCATCCGGAAATTTGATTGAGGATGGAAGCATATCAGCACCATTTCTGAGGAGAGACAGATTCCCTGTCATATAGTGCGATGCACCTGTATCAATAATCACATCATCAATTTTGGTTTACCAAACAACTTTTCAGTCGAGATGTTGGATCGTTGCTGAGTAGATTGTAGTAGCTGAATTATTTGAGAGATTTGATCGTTTCTTATAGGTGCTGAAGAATTCGTGTTGTTGGTCATAACTCTTGTCGAGTTGGTGCTACCACGACCTCAATTACCAGTGGTAGAGGAGCGACCACCACGTCCTCATTGTCCCGATCCATATTGTTGCTTTTTGGTTGTCATACCACTAGTCCGGGTAACCATGAAGAAGAAATCTTTCTGAGTTGTCATGTCCTTTACGAGAAAATGAGTGCAATATCTGTTAGGATCACGAGAACGTGTGGATATTTCTGCAGCTTGAATCATTTCAGGTTTAGAAGGCTCGGTTTGAGCTGAGAACCCAATGGCCTTTGTTTTGAATTCTGTAGTACGAGCTGTGTTATTGTGTTGTTCTTCGTAGACAACACGTGAGTAGACGTTATTTAAGTCAGGAAGTGGATATTCATCGATTATTTGAGAACATATATTTCTGAAGCGAGATTCGCCAAGTCCAAAGAGAAACTTATGCACCTGAATCTCCTCTCGTTCTTTCTCTATATCTGTTGCAGCTTCACATGTGCATGAACGAGTTGTTTTGAGATTGTCGAGTTCTTCCTATAGCTTTGTAACTCTTCCATAGTAATCGAGAACGGATTGGCCGTTCTGTTGACATAACCAATTGCATCTCGTATTCGATGGATCTGAACACCATTACGATCAGAGAATCATCGTTGTAAGTTCTCCCAAAGTTTGTGAGCATCTGGGACGAACGTTACCGTAAAGCGTATTTTAGGATCTATAGACGTCCGTATCCAAACGACGAGCATAGAGTTCGTAGCCAGACATCGAGAGAGCTCTGGTTCTGTTGTTGGTTTAAGCAACAAACCATTAATGAATCCAAGCTTTTGTTTTGCTTGAATTGAGTTGGAGGGTTATGTAACCCATACAATGTAGTTATCTACCCGGAGAAAAACCGACGTGATGAGAGCTCCAGGGTTGAGAGACGGGTGGAGATAATACAAGGCTGAGTTGGAGCTAGTAGTAGCAGCAGGAGTAGATGATGATGTTAATGAAGAAGTAGTGTCTGCCATGCTTCCTTAGTTTTAAGAAGCACGAAGGTGTAGTAGAGATTCCTTGTAGAATCGGAAAACAAATTAGGACAAAGAATCTTATGCTATGATACCATGAAATAACTTGTAATAGTTTATGTGTATTCATTAGTATGGCAATCGTCTGTTTATATACAACAACAAGTATCCTAATCCGCTAAGGACTTAAAGTAGTACAACATTATCTAACTCGTGTTAGGAATTATCTATATAACGTAAGAGTTATCTTATTCCCTTTCGACCAATGGGCCTTCTGTGATGTTTCTCTAATTAGATTCCATGTTTATTTTTATTGGAACTGGGTTTAAACGTATTATCATTATGGTTCCATAAACTGATGTCCTTTCCACTATCTACTCGTCTGTCCCTCTGTTTTTTTCATCTTCAATTGCATTGAGCATTTTTGTTTGGTGTCTTCTCCTACGTGTTAGCGTGGATGCCACATTTTCATTTATAGGAATACCCAGATCGATGCAACCAAGAGCTCCAGTTATATCGTATAATCTGCTCAGCGTACTCCAAACATCGAACCAGAAAGAAGTTCACTCACCGTTTTTAATCTCAGTCTTATGCAGGGTGATGGCTATATCTCTGTATGTTAGGAGATTTTTTCACATCCAGGATCCACTCTCTGTGCCCCGATCTGTCCAGAATGAGCTTTAGCGTATGAGGAAAGTTTGAATCCATTGTACCCAGAGAAAGGGTTGAAAGGATGAAATTCTCCAAATAAGCTTCAGACATCATACTATATTCACTTTCTTTAGGCGTTTCAGACAAAGTTCACCCTATTCTTTTGGTCTCTAAACATCAATCCACGATACTTTTTCCTTCCGGTTACTCAGCTTTGGCCCTGACCACAAGAACGGTGAGCATAAGTTATCAATCTCTAGCAGAAAATTTATGGGTTGCCTGAAAACACTGAGTCAGAAGTTTGTCATGCTTCCAATAACCGAGTAAACAAGTTCTATTCTCCATAATTGCATTCTTTGTCAAATCCTATCTAACAAAGGAATGTAGTTAGTCGGACTCATTTGCTTTATGAACAGGGGGAGCCCTAGGTAACGTACTGGAAGAGTACCCATCGCAACGGGAAATTTGATCTCCATTTGATGTCTCACATCATCATGTTCCCGCACAATATATAGTTGATTTCCCCATGCTAATCTTTAGAACATAAATCTTTGCAAAGTGGTTGAACACCTCTATAATGCTATCAATCGATCTTATTTTTCCATCAGTGAAGACAAGAATATCATCAGTGAAACTCAAGTGAGTTAGACCAATATTTTTGCAACTAGGGTGATAGCCCATAATACGATCCAAAACTTCCTTATCAAGTAACTTATGATAGTACATTCATTCATATCACAAAGAGATAGGGGGATAAAGCGCACCCTTGACATAGACCACACTCACTTTTGTAAAAATCCGCGAGCTCACCATTTACCTGCACTGAGAACGATGCAGTAGTGACACAAAGCCAGATCCAATGGATGAAAGTCGAAGGGAAGTTCATAGCTTTAAGCGTATTGAGCAGAAAACCCGATTGCAGGAAATCAAAAGCTTTTGAGATGTCAATCATTAAAGCACATTGAGGTGAGGTTGTGTATTTACTGTAGTCTTTAACCAACTCAGCTGCCAATAACAAATTCTCGATCAAGAGCCTATCTTTAACAAATGCATACTGATTTAACGCAATAGACACTGGAAGGGAATCCTTCAATCTATTTGCGATGATTTTTGAGATGACTTTGTATATCACATTGCAATATCATATTTGCCTGTAATCCTTCGTCTCTTTGGTAGTTGTTGTTTTTGGTATAAGAGCTAGAATCGTTTTGTTAATCCTTTTTGGCAAGAAACCCTTAACAAAAAAGGACTGTACAGCAATGATGAATTATTTTCCTATTATTGGCCAAGCTGCTTTGTAGAACTCAGATGTATAACCATCTGGTCCCGGGAATTTATCGTTTGCCATATAGAATAATATTCCTTTAATCTTCAGCTAAGACATATTTAGTTAGACGATCCCCCATTGTCTGTGAACATCTGAAAGGAAAGATATCAGCCAACTCTTGCACTTCTATCCCAAGATAATTAGATGGAACATGTTGCATAAATTATCGAAAAAAGCTCTCAGCTACTTCTTTTATGGTTTCATGAGATGTATCAATTCTACCATTCCTACATACAATTTCTTTTATCGGATTTTGAGATTTCCGCACAGTGGCTGCTCTATGATTCACTTTTTTATTTTTGTCTCTGACTTTCAACCAAAACAGCTTCGATTGTTGTTTCATAAAATTCTCTTCCAAAGCAGCCATCCTTTCCCATTGATTATAAGATACCAGCTCTGCTTCTAGATTAGTTTGATTCGGATGCAAGAGAATGTCCTCTTGTAGAGAGCATAAGGTTTTTCAAGCCTATGTTGCCTTCTTTGTCAGGTTACCCAAAGTCTCCTTTTCTTGAGCGCGAATTTCAGGCTTCAAAGACTTCAGTTTCCTCGCAAAACTAAACACCGTCAAGATGGACATGAATAGCTGCTCAAAGATACTCCAGTGACGACCTATGAGAGGAAGAACCCCTCTAACTGGGCAACCACATTAACAAACTTAAACGGCCATCGAGGATGCTCATTATCAGTGCTTAACTGCAATGTACATCTAAGATGATCGGAACACCCTCCACCCTCAAAATACTATAAGAGTGAGGATAAGCATGTAACCAATGCTCATTTACCAAACCCTGATCCAACTTTTTTGAGATTAGTCCAATTTCTTTCTTATTACACCATGTAAATAAGGTACCCTGACTTGAGGAGATCAATAAGAGAAGAGTAATGCGAGACCTCTTGAAACTATTTCATCCCTTGCGTTAACAACGAAGAACTGTCACAATTCAAGTTCTCCCTAATATCCAAAGTTTCGTTAAAATCATCCATCATAAAACCAAGGGTTATTACGAAAAATTGGTGAGTCTTGGTGATTCTTTATATCTCCCCATAACTCTCTTCTTTCCTTTGCAGTATTCAGCGCATACACCATTGAACATAAGAACTCAGCTCCTCCTTCCTTTCAAACATACTGATACAATTATTAGCTCTCTTCTTTCCTTTGCAGTATTCAGCGCATACACCACTGAACATAAGAACTCAGCTCCTCCTTCCTTCAAACATACTGATACAGTTATTAGCTGGCCAGTTTTACATATAGGTGTAACTCATACATTTGGACTCCACACCAACCAGATGCGACCTAGCCTATTAAATTCACAATTTGAGAGTACTTCCCAGCTATGAAAAACATTCGACAAAATCTCCTGACGCTTTGCTTCCTTTACCCTTGTCTCCAACAAAGCTCAAAACTGAAAACATTTTTCTTGTACCCATTTCTTCACTACAAAATATTTTGAATTTTTGTTGAAACCACGGATATTCCAGAAGAAATCTGACATATATTATCTTGTTTTGTTTGGTTTCCTTTTACCTACAGCACTAAGAGATGTGTCATTTGTGCTGCAAGCTAAAGAATCTGTTTGGGCCTTGTTTGAATCCTTTGCACGTCTGTACAGAGAGGATCTTAGTAATCTTTCTTCGCCAAGTTTCTGATCAGAAGGTATAAATTTCCGTTGGACCATCCTCTAAATCTTCCTCAGTATCTCTTCTTCCACATTGTCATCATCAACAGTTTCTGCATCTTCTTCCTCCTCTACACAGGATTGAAAATCTTGAAGGTGATCCAATATTCTCCACTATTTGTTTTTCTCTTATTTTTCTAGTTTTACCCGGTGAGACTTCCTACAATGTTTTCATTGACATGTCCTTACTACCCTCATACAATCTCCAAACATGGTAACACTTCTTGTCTAGTACTATCATCTTGATTTATTTGATATTTTGCCATTATTTCTCTCATATACCTCTGATCACAGAACATCCAGTCAGGTCAGTGGCCTTGCCTCTCATCTCCGATTGTGCCACTATATTATTATGTTCTTGTGTACTTGTTTTTTCCACTGCAGTGTTTTTCCTTTATTCAGACTTATTGTTTTGATTCACATAGGAATTGTTTTGATCTCTTTAACTTATATTTCTACGTTTGGTGCACACTTAGACACTACCATTGGAATATTTGCAATGTTCCACATGCCACATTATAACACTCTCCCCCTGCAACCTTTATCCTCGATTCTGAACTTCATTGTCAAGTCATTCACTTCAAAAAATTCTATGCTAATAGATTGATTCCCAAGAGGCCAAAACTTATTAACAATAAAATGCACTTTCCCCACATGTGGAGCCTTAAATAAAAATTTACCTTAAATTATATCTTTCCACAGAGGGACTGGATTTTCGAATCACTATGTCGGGTACTTCCACCAACTCTTCACCATCAATCACATCCACTTTGATAATGAGAAACATATACTTGATGAGAAACAACATTACTTTCTTCCTCTTAAAGTCATGCATAACTCTCAGTAGCTCACTCCACCTTACTGAATACTTATCTCTCAATATCCTATGCATCAAAGTTCTCCAAATCTGTGCAGAGTAAGCATATTCAAAAAATAAATGCTCAAGAGTTTCCAATAATTCTTGAATAGGACGCAAGATACATTTATACTGCCCTTCCATAGTCTCATTCTATCTCCAGTCGCAAGTCTACCCCTCATTGAAGTCCATAGAATGAAAGAGAATTTCGGGGTAGCATATTTAAGCCACACTGCGTTATACCAGTGGCAAGATAGATGTCCTTTTCTAGTGAACTGCCATGTATCTCTCGAAGAAAGCAATTTTTGTATTGGCCCTTTTCATTCAATCATTAAGATATATCCTCCTCTTGAGATCGACTTGCTCTATACTTCTCTATTTACTTTTCTACTTTGTTTAGGAGCACAACTCGATGGTTTCTCCTTCTATGAGACCAACTATCTTCCACTATTGCATTGATTGAGATATCCATATCAATGTGACTACAATCTCCCAAAACTATCCGACAAGCATCCAAGAGAAGACCAATTTTCGAACCAAAAAGATCTCTTCTTACCATTTCTCACCTCCACTCCATACATTCATTTTGAAATATCCCAACATCTCAAGATATTTTTATACATCCAAGACCCAATTTGAGTATTCTCTTTTATCGTCCAAAAAACCCCTTCCTGATGAGATATATTTTTACCCAGTTGACCCACATCGAGTTAAAAGATAGGATTCTCCATATTAGCTTCAAACATCAAACTGAATTCACTTCCTTCAACCTCCTTAACCCCAACCCTCCTTCCTGCTTTGTTCTACATATATCCTCCCAAGCAAATTTTTCTTTCTTATTATTCAACTCTGGACCAGACGACAAAACTGCAGAACACATCCTTTCAATCTCCTCCAAACAGCCACTTGGAAGTCTAAAAGCAGCCATCCAAAAAGTACCAAGGCTCATGATGACAGACTTGATTAATTGAAGTCTTCCAGCATAGGATAAAAACCTTCATGTCCAAGATCCTATTCTCTTTCTGATTTTCTCTATCAGTGGCAAATAATCCAGGACCGTCATATTCTTGGTTAATAAAGTAAGTCCTAAATAACGAACTGGGAGTTCCATTTGCAAAAAGGAAATGACTGAGAATATAATCATGTTTTTGTGTAGATGAGATACATTGTGCTGATGGTAGTATAGCCAAAGCGGAGGAAGGAATCAAGAGAGAAGCTGAATGCTACTTTGAGGAATTTATGTCTATTTATGCACATGATTATGAGGGCTCTACGGTTGAAAAGATCATAGATCTGCTGGGATTTCAATGCTGTGATTTAGACTGTGATGGGCTCATGAAGGAAGTAACTAAGGAGGAGATTAAAAGTGTTCTATTCAAGATGCCAAGCAGCAAGGCCCTGGGGCCTGATGGATACACTACGGAGTTCTTTAAAGAGTCATGGGAAATCCTAGGTAATGACATTGTTGTGGCAGTACAGTCTTTCTTCTATATGGGATTCTTGCCTAAGGGACTTAATTCCACCATATTAGCTTTGATACCAAATAAGAAAGAAGTAAAAAAGATGAAAGACTACAGGCCGATGTCCTGTTGTAATGTACTGTATAAGCTGATTTCGAAGATACTAGCCAACAGATTGAAGAAGATACTTCCGAAGTGTATAACTTGGAACCAATCTGCATTTATAAAGGAGAGGTTACTCATGGAGAATGTTTTTTGGCTACATAACTAGTGAAGGACTACCATAAGGATGATATTTCTTCGCGGTGTGCAATGATGATTGGTATTTATAAGCCTTTTGACTCAGTTCAGTGGACATTCTTTCTCAATGCGTTGAAAGCCATGGGAATCCCGAATAGATTCATTCACTGGATCTCAGTTTATGTCACCACAGCCTCTTTCTCTGTTCAAGTGAATGGGGAGCTTGCAGGATATTTTCAAAGCAAAAAGGGGGTTTAGACAGGGTTGTTCTCTATCCCCATATCTGTTTGTGGTCTATATGAACGCCCTATCTAAGATGTTGGATCTAGCTGCAGTAGAGGGGAAGTTGGGTTATCGTCTGAAATGCAGGAATCTAGGCTTGACACACCTATGTTTTGCAGATGATCTAATGGTGTTTGTGGATGGTACTAAGAGGTCTATTGAAGAGATTCTGAGAGTTTTTGATGAATTTGATAAAATTGGTTAAAGATCAGAAAAGAGAAGTCTACGCTGTTTCTTGCTGGAGTCTCTACACAAAAATAAGATGATATTCTCAGTCATTTCCCTTTTGAAAACGGAAAACTCCCAGTTCTTATTTAGGACTTCCTCTATTAACCAAGAATATGACGGTCTTGGATTATTTACCACTGATAGAGAAAATCATAAAAAGAATAGGATCTTGGACATGAAGGTTTTTATCTTATGCTGGAGGACTTTAATTAATCAAGTCCGTCATCAAGAGCCTTGCTAATTTTTGGATGGCTGCTTTTAGACTTCCAAGTGGCTGTTTGGAGGAGATTGAAAGGTTGTTCTCTGCATTTTTGTGGTCTGGTCCAGAGTTGAATAATAGGAAAGCAAAACTTGATTGGACTGATATATGTAGAACCAAAGCAGAAAGGAGGGTTGAGGTTAAGGAGGTTGAATGAAGTGAATTCAGTTTGCTGTTTGAAGCTAATATGGAGAATCCTATCTTCCAACTCGATGTGGGTCAATTGGTTAAAAATATATCTCATTTGGAAGGGGTCTTTTTGGACGATAAAAGAGAATACTCAAATTGGGTCTTGGATGTGGAAAAATATCTTGAGATATAGGGATATTGCAAAAGGAATGTATGGAGTGGAGGTGAGAAATGGTAAAAATACATCTTTTTGGTTTGAAAATTGGTCTTCTCTTGGATGCTTGTCGGATATTTTGGGAGATTATAGTCACATTGATATGGGTATTTCAATCAATGCAACAGTGGAAGATAGTTGGTCTCATAGAAGGAGAAACCATCGAGTTGTGCTCCTAAACATAGTAGAAGAGAAAATTAAGAAGTATAGAGCAAGTCGATGTCAAGAGGAGGATATATCATTATGGTTGAATGAAAAGTGCCAATACAAAAAAAAAAATCTTTTCTTCGAGAGATACATGGCAGTTCACTAGAAAAGGACATCTATCTTGCCACTGGTATGACACAGTGTAGTTTAAATATGCTACCCTGAAATTCTCTTTCATTTCATGGACTGCAATGAGGGATAGACTATGGAAGGGCAATATTAATGTATCTTGAGTCCTATGCAAGAATCCTTTGGAAACTCTTGAGCATTTATTTTTTGAATGTGCTTACTCTGCACAAATTTGGAGAACTTTGAAGCATAGGATATTGAGAGATAAGTATTCGGTAAGGTGGAGTGAGCTACTGAGAGTTATGCATGACTTGAAGAGGAAAAGTCATGTTGTTTCTCATCAAGTATATGTTTCAAGCTTCGGTGTATATGTTTTCGAGAGAGCATAATAGGAGAAGACATGGAGAAGCTGAGGCTCCAGCTGATCTATTGATAAAGCTCGTTGACAAAAATATGAGAAACAAGCTTACACTGATACAGAGGAAAGGAGATACAGAGATTCGAGAAGGGATGCAACATTGGTTTGACAAGATAGTTTTTTCATACTGAAGTCATTATATAAAGTAATAGGAGATGAAGATAGATAGATTTACTTATTGACATAAATATAGGAAATGACACACTTGATGTAAAAATGTCTTTTTCTTTTGAATTAAATTTAACATTCAATTAAAAAAAAAGTCACATCCACCTCAATAATGTTCTCTGAAAGAGATGAATCCCCATTTGCAACGTTCAACCATGACCATTTGTTCTCTATGTGTTATGACTAAGTTTCTGCCACTAGAGCCGGAGAAGCCTCTGATTTCAGCGCCGACATCTGCTCTGCGGAGCTTTATTTTGGCAGAATTTTGTAACCCTAAATCGCTTTTGATATCAAACTTTACTTAGAGGGGGTTATTGGTTTAAGAATTTAAAAGGAGTTATAAAAATTTGAGAATCCATTGTTATTGGGTTATGAATATTAAAAATTTTACCAAAATCTATTGTTATTGGTTTGAAGATTTTTAAACTCCATGCAAATCCTTTGTTATTCATAAAGTTTAGTTATTATTGATTTTACTACTCTATTAAATTCTATTGTTATTGGGAAGTGAATTCTTTATATTTTTACTCATAACACTAGACTTTGAAAATATCATTTATACTCATAAGATTTTTGAAATCTGTGTAATAATGAAAATATACACATAATGCATATTTATCTACGTGAACACACCAGACCAAATTCAATAATGGTGAAGAAACCAAACTCACATGATAACAATCGTTTGACTCAATAACTAGAATGGTGTTTCAAAAGAAATAAAAAAAATCAATGAAAACTAAACATAACACAAAAAAAATCAATGAAAACTAAACATAACACAAAAAAATCAATGAAAACTGATTGTTATCATAAGAAAATAAAGAACGAGAACATACCAAACATAACACAAAGAACTTATACCATAAAATGTATTTGTCTAATATCAATAAAAATAATCTCACCATCACCGTTGACTTCCATTTCCTACTGCATCAGTCCACATATTGGAAGCTATCATGTTTCTCCAATTATTAGCATACTCTCGTTGTTGAGTTTCAAGAGTACCTACTTCTTCAGTGCCTACTTCTCCATTTTCTTCTTTTTCTTCTTCTTCATTGATCACTTCTTCTGGAAAAGTATCTGATTGACACTCTTTACTTAGAAAGTTATGCAATCCAAAACATGCCAAAACTAACTCCGCATGTGTCTTGAAAGAGAAAGGAGGCGCAGATTTAAAAATTAGAAACCGAGATTTGAAGATACCAAATATTCTTTCGATAACATTTCTTAAAGAGGCATGCCGCAAATTGAATAACTCGTTCTGGTTACTGGGATCACGACCTTCGCCCCTAAATTCTTGTAGATGATACCGAGTACTTCTAAATGGAGATAAAAACTTTCGACGGTTGGCAAACCCACAATCTGCTAAATAAAATTTTCCTGCAGAATTTAGACATCACAAAATCAGTTGTATATACATAGAATATTCTCATAATGTGAACTGAAATTTGTCATCCATACCCTATGGAACTTCTAGTTTGCAAGTGCTTCTTGTTAGAGTATCACTTAAAACTTTGGAATCATGAGCTGAACGTTCCCACCCACTAAGAACATACATGAATTCTAGATCAAAATTGCAAGCCGCAAGAACATTTTGTGATACAAATCCTTTACGATTACGATAGCTTGGCACATCACATTTTGGCACCATTGCAAATATATGTGTGCCATCTATTGCTCCGATGCAATCCTGTAATGATAAAATTTAAGATGTCAAAAAAACATATTGAAAGAAACTTTTACTAAAATCTTGAAGTAACTTTTACTAAAATCAGAACTATGTACCTTGAAGTAAGGATAAAACCTCATGCTCTCTCTTATCTTCAGCTCCTCAAATTTTTTGCATGCTTCAGTTCTAGCTCTCTTTCTTGGGATCAACTTTTCTGCATGACCTTTCAGATTTTGTTTAAAAACAGGAGACACATCAATAACATCATCACTGTTTTCACAAAATATCAAGTTTTCTTTCACTTGATTATCACCAACAAGGTTTGTACGAGCATCAGTAGTATCACTTAATCCAAGTGAATTGCCACCATTTGCACTTGTACCATCAAATATAATCTTCAAATCATCAAATTGTTCATGTGAGTCATAGCGCATAAATTAGTGGTTTGGATGTGCCTGTCATTTTTCATAAATATACATAAGAAATACAATTATGAATTTTTGTAATATATAAACTATATAAATAAATAAAAAATAATACCTTCAAATGTGCTTGCCACACTTCTTCATAAACTGTAAACCTTTTTGTCTCATCATCCCATCCGAATCCGGAGCTGTTACGTTGAAGATCAACATAACTTTGGTATAGGTTCGTCAAAAACTGTATTCTGCTCTCGTAATGCTTATGGAACTTCTGACATCCAACTCTTTCATTAAGGACTGGTAGTATTTTATTCTCTACCATTACCTTGTTTATTAGACCACTAGAATCACACCATCCACGTTTAATTCCCTCCACAAGTAACTCAATCAATACTTTCGTTTCTTCCGCATTCCACTAATTATATTTATTAATTTTTTCTTTGTCTCCCATTGTAATCTTCTCCCATAAATAAAGAACATAATCGTATACAAAGTAAAAATCAAACGGAAAACTAGAAGTTATAAACAAAACACAAAATCAAACGGTAGAAGTCATAAATAATAATCATAATCGTATAAAGCATAAGCAAACAAAAATTCAAATGGTGAAAATTATAAAGAGAAAGTCAAGCATAAGCATGAAGCAACACGTAGAATAATAATCTATTGAATATGGTCAACAATGGTGGCTAGAAAACAACTTTATGCAATTGGATATAGAGAAAAACAATAAAATAATGATAAGAAGAAGTAGTGTACCTGTATGTAGTTGAACGAGAGAAATTGTGTTTCAATGTGTCAATTAGATGATATTAGACCATGATTATCGGCTGAGTGGAGAGGGTTTCTAAGGGGTAAAAAGTAGGTGGGGCTCACAAGAAAAACCAAAAACCGCTTCCCAAACTCCCTAATCAAGGATCGATAACTTTGGGGGTTTTTACACTATTCGCGGGCCCCACTGACATGTGGTGGCCCGCGATTGGTGTTTTATTAATTTTTTTTAAAAAAAAAAAAACAAGAAACTTACCTGGTTTCTAGGATAATCCTGCTCTTATATATGAACGAGATATAGTGTTTCTCGTGAGATTTTTTTGGAAAATTTCTAAAGAGATTTTTGTATATTGCCTTAAAAGTGATCTTTTTTGAAAAAGATATATTGTGCAAATCCATCATACTCAATAAAAATATATCCAAATCAATACAAAATATGTGATAGAAATTTTGAGAATATTTGTTAAATCTACATAACTTTTAAAAATCTGTCAACTTCTAAAATCACTAGATTCTTTCCAAATTCATGTTCCAATAACCCCCTTTAGTCCAATTACAAAAAAAATAAAAAAATAACCCCCCCTTAGTTGATTTCGAGTCAATAATTACGTTGTTCAGGATCCTTTGACGTGAGCGCCCTAGACGAAGGTATAGCGGCTTTTCTTCATACAAAGACGGACACAAATGGTATTACAAGTGTGTTCGAAGATTACTTCATATCAGGTTAAATCGAAGTGTATCTCCTGCAAGCATATTATTATGGAACCCATTTCGTTTATTTATACTTACTGACGGATCCACTTGGCCTTAACTATCCCAATAAAAATAGTCAGATATATCTATGTGTGCACAATTCACCTTGAGCATGATGGTGATTAACAAGCACCGATAATAAACAAAACTATCTGCTGAAATTGATGGATGATCTGAAATTTTGACAAAACAAGAGCACTTAAAAATATGTTTGATACAAATTGTCTTTTAAAAGGACAAGTCTCTCAAATAGTTATTTTTTAGTTTCTGTCATTAAAAAATTCAGGGAAAAAATAACCAAAAAATGTTTCATTAAAGAATAAAAGACCTTTACTTTATTGATATATAAATATAAATAAATAAAAAATTTGGAAAATAAAAGATAATAAAAGATAATTTTTATGTAGCCTTGAATTATATGTTTTCAAATTTGTACTTTTATTAAAAAAACAACTTTTTTTACGAAATTGTTTTTCAATTTTTAATTTTCTTTTTGAAATTCAAAAATGACTTTTGAAACTATTTTCAAAAAAAAATTTGAAATTTTTTTAAATAAGCTTCACTCCCAAAATCACTCCTCTTAAATTTAGACCCTAAATATGGATTAATTAAATTTAGAGGTATAAATGTATATTTACCCTTTAATAAAAAAATTGGTCATTTTTTCTTTTGGGCTCTTTTGGTGAAAAAAAACTAAAAGGGGTTATCTTATGAAATTTCTCTATTAAACAGATAAAAATGCTAAGAATTCTACAAGTATCACTATTGTAAAAAACAATTTGATGGTCTTACATTTAACCACACATATTAGGGTGATAAACATATTGCATTTATTTCCATAAATAATGCACAAAGTGTCAAGCAGATAGTAGTTACTATGGATTTTTGTTTTCTGATAATTCAAGGGTATTTGACGGGTCTAGATCCAACCAACTAATTCCATAAGACATGTTCATCAGTACTAGATAGACCACGTCGCTCGCAATGAGAATTTGAGATTCCATGCTAAGTGTCATGAAGTTATTTCGAATTCATATTATTTAACATACCATAATTTGTCTACCACAGGACCGACCATGTGTGTGGTTAGTTATTATGGATTTTATTGTTACAAATTATCAAAGTGTTCTATTAATCAACTGTAGAAGCCGGAAAATCGAATCAACATAAACGAATAAATAAAGCGACGTTAAGGAAAGATACGATTATGAAAAACGAAACGAAAACCGAGTGTAAACGTTTTCAAGAAATAAACATGGAGTCGAGACGTATCTCTTTCCTTAACTCTGAATATTCGCTCCGTAGTGAGACGGACATGTACGAATTAGAGTTCCAGGATACAACCATGGTAGACGATTCACGCTTCACCCGTGAACGTCCCTAACGAACTAATAATCTACGAACACTCTCTAGACTCACGCTTTGGGATTACGATTGCTGGTTTCGTTGTGAGAAAACTTAGTAAAATGAGGAAGGAGGAGACGAGTTTTATAAAGAAGAGTAGTGGAGCGGTTTTCGAAATGGTAGCGAAAATCTCTCAGAAATCTCGGGAGTGGTGAGTTGAGAAACTTTCTCCGCAAGAGTCTCTTCTGTTGACTCGTTCTGATCCATTTCGAACAGATAAAATTTGTGTCGTTTTTAGACGAACTATGCGTCGTTTAAACACAAATGTCATGCTGTTTTTTAGAAATGAAATGGCAAAAAATTGAGCTTAACTTGGTCCAAAAAGAATACTTCTTTATCGGGCCAGGGGCCCGACACCCAAGCCCAAGCCCAAGCCCAAGCCCACGCCCACGCCCACGCCGAGCCGAGCCGAGCCGGCCGGACGGCGGCGGCGGCGCGCGCGTGGGGGGGGGCCTCCTCTCTTCCCAGCCATTTGAACCAAGGTAACACAGAAGCATATATATAGTGCTCTGCTTCCTCCATTCTGGGCGATGTGGGATTTTGCTCATTTTCCTCATTAAAGCCAAAAGGCTTTTATAAACCCGTAGGCCCATTTCTAATCATCTATTGCCATTTTCTTATTTAGCCTTTAGGCTTTTAAATAAATGGCCCAACAATCCCCCACATGAATAGAAATGACTCTAAACATATGCAGACTATCACTACAAGAAAACTAAGCATTTACTAGGAAACTTTACTAGGAAAATAATTCCTCGTAAAATTACTACAAGTTTACTTCGAATTTACGAGGAAACCATGTTTCCTCGTAAGGTTCTCGTACACTTACGAGAAAACAGTTTCCTCGTAAAGTCATAGTAATGTTACTATGACTTTACGAGGAAAAAACGCGGGCATAGCTATTTCCTAGTAAACAGTTTCCTCGTAAAGTCCTAGTAATTTCTTACTACGAAATTAAGAGGAACGAGTTTTGTTACTACGAAATTAAGAGGAACTAGATAGAAAATATCGAATTTAAATTTTGTACCTACTTTTCCTAGCAATTTCCTAGTAAATGCTCAGATTTGAAAATTTCTATAAATACCACAATTGTGATTCATTTGAAACACACCAAAAAATAATCAGCTATAAGCTTGATCGAACACAAAAAAAATGTCTGGCCCGGGAAATATTTTCGAGTTGCGGAAGTGGATGTATTCACACAGAGATAATAACGGGAGGGTGACGACAGAATATCTCGAAGGGTTGGAGACGTTTATGCATCAAGCAGATTCTACACCACTCACACAGGAAAGTGGTAAGATGTTCTGTCCTTGTCGGAAATGCTGCAATACAAAATTAGGCCCTCGTGAAAGTGTTTTGAAGCATTTAATAAATAGAGGGTTCATGCCTTATTATTATATTTGGTATCAACATGGAGAAGATGCTAGTTGTAGGAATGATGAAGCTAGCAGTAGTAGGAATTTGCAAGTTGAACCGGTAGATCATTTGCGTAATGAAACTAGTTATCATCATCAGGAGGAACAAATGGTAGATTGTGATAGGGTTCATGATATGGTAGGTGATGCATTTGTAACTCATGATGATGATGAAGTTGAAGAACCTAACCTAGATTCAAAAAAGTTTTATGAAATGTTAGAAGCTGCGAATGAGCCAATTTACAGTGGTTGTAAAGAAGGTCTGTCTAAATTGTCGTTGGCTGCTAGAATGATGAGTATTAAAACCGATCACAATCTACCTGAAAAATGTATGGATGCATGGGCAGACTTGTTTAAAGAGTATTTGCCAGAAGACAATGTGTCTGCTGAATCTTATTATGAGATTCAGAAATTGGTATATAGTCTTGGGTTGCCCTCGGAGACGATTGACGTTTGCATCGACAACTGCATGATTTACTGGGGAGATGATGAGAAGTTAGAAGAATGTCGATTTTGTAAGAAACCACGATTCAAACCGCAAGGTCGAGGGCGTAATAGGGTGCCGTACCAAAGGATGTGGTACCTACCAATCACAGACAGATTGAAAAGATTGTACCAATCTGAGGAGACTGCTGGAGGGATGAGATGGCACGCCGAGCATACTCAGACGGATGGAGAGATGACTCATCCATCAGATGCAAGAGCTTGGAAACATTTTAACAATGTACATCCACATTTCGCTAGCAATAGCCGGAATGTGTATCTAGGATTATGCACTGATGGATTTAGTCCATTTGGAATGTCTGGGAGACAATATTCATTGTGGCCGGTCTTTCTTACACCGTATAACCTGCCACCGGAGATGTGCATGCGACGAGAGTTTCTATTCATGACCATATTAATACCTGGTCCAAAACATCCAAAAAGATCTCTCGACGTTTTTCTACAACCACTGATAAAAGAGTTGAAAGATTTGTGGTCAACAGGGGTGAGGACATATGATTGTTCAAGGAAAACAAACTTTACGATGCGAGCGATGCTTTTGTGGACCATAAGTGACTTTCCTGCATATGGTATGTTGTCTGGGTGGACTACACATGGGAGATTAGCTTGTCCATATTGTAATGGAATGACAGATGCGTTTCAGTTGAAGCATGGTAGGAAGACTAGTTGGTTCGATTGTCACCGTCGATTTCTTCCCGTTTACCACCCATACCGAAGAAACAAGAAATTGTTCAGGCACAAAAAGGTTGTCAGAGACACTCCTCCTCCATACTTAACTGGAGAACAAATCGAAGCGCAAATCGATCACTACGGTGCTCTAGAAACAGCTCCTCGTGGTGGGAATTGGCATGTTCCCAGTAATATGCCTGATTTTTATGGTGTTCAGCACAATTGGCACAAGAAGAGTATATTCTGGCAGTTGCCATATTGGAAAGATCTTCTTTTGCGCCACAACCTCGATGTGATGCATATAGAGAAGAACTTTTTTGAGAACATCATGAACACTATATTGAATGTCCCAGGGAAGACGAAAGACAACGTAAAATCAAGGTTGGACTTACCCGATATCTGCTCAAGGAGTGAGCTACATATAAAAAGCAATGGGCAAGTTCCAATTCCAATATTCAGACTGTCATCAGAAAAAAAGTCTGTGTTGTTCAACTGGGTGGCTTCAGAAGTGAAGTTCCCTGATGGGTATGTTTCAAATCTCTCAAGATGTGTTGAGAAAGGGCAAAAGTTCTCCGGGATGAAGAGCCATGATTGTCATGTCTTTATGCAGCGACTACTTCCGTTTGCGTTTGCGGAGCTACTACCGACAAAAGTACATGAAGCACTTTCAGGTAATTAATTACGATGACATGATTAATTTATTTCTATATGTATATAGATATATATATACTAATGTGGATAATTTTTGTTATTGTATATATATAAGGAATTGGAGCATTTTTTAGGGATCTGAGCACCCGCACTCTTAAAGTGGAAGTTGTCCAACAACTTCATGAAAACATCCCTGTCTTAATCTGTAACTTGGAGAAAATATTCCCGCCTACTTTTTTCGACGTCATGGAACACCTAGTTGTCCACCTCCCGTATGAGGCATTACTTCGTGGACCCGTGCATTTTGGATGGATGTATCAGTATGAAAGGGCCATGAAAACTTTGAAAGGAAAAGCCAAAAACCTAGCAAGAGTTGAAGGTTCCATTGTTGCGGGAAGTTTGACGGAAGAAACATCACATTTCACATCGTACTACTTTGCACCGAAAGTACGTACAAGGAAACGAGCTCCAAGAAGATATGATGATGGTGGTGTCGTGCCGACATATATGGAAGACAATGTTCCAGACATCTTTTGTCAAATTGGGCGATTGGGTGGAAAATTGAAAGAAGTTTGGTGGTCGAGTGATGAAGACGTCCATAGTGCACACCTTTATGTTCTTCTTAATTGCGAGGATCCACTGATTGATTATTTTGAAAGGTAAATATATAAACATACCTTTATATTTTTTTCAATATTAAATATATAACGTAACATAACATATATGCATGATTTTACAGCCAATTTAAGACTCAAGTCGAGGAAGCAATACCTGGTATATCGACAACTGACTTAGACAAAAGGAAAGATCAACACTTTATTAAGTGGTTAAGGAAACAGGTATTTATTACTTAAATTGTATGCATACGTACATTACCACAAAGTAAGTCTAATGTCTAGTTTATATTACTTTTTGTTGCAGGTTGATTATGACGATCCTGAGTATCCCGCATGGTTTCGCGAACTACTTCAAGGTCCAATTGCAAAGGTCACTACATCATCGATGTATTTCACCCGAGGCTATACTTTCCATACCTATGACTATGGTAGACATCGGGCGACAAGTAATTATGGAATATGCGTGAAAGGCGAAACAGATTTCTACGGGATCTTGCAAGAGATTTATGAAGTGCAATTCCCAGGTATGGGTCTGAAATGCGTTATTTTCAAGTGTGAGTGGTACGACCCCGTCGTCAACAGAGGTGTTCGGATTAACAAAAATGGTGTAGTTGATGTCAATGGTGGACGAAGGTACAACCAAAAATTCTTTATTTGACACATGCTTGTTTTCAGAACTGATTTTAATTTACGTTGTCTTAATTTTTGCAGGTACAACAAATTCGAGCCATTCATATTAGCTTCCCAAGCAGATCAAGTTTGCTTCATTCCATACCCTCGGATTACTACCTCGGGAATAAACTGGTTAGCTGTTATCAAAGTTACACCTCGAGGACGGATAATCACTGGAGAAGAACCACCATTACAAGAAGAAAACACCAATGAAATCGAGGAACCTGAAGCAGAAATTAATGACATCCTACTCATTGATCCTCATAATCATGAATACGAAGATGTTCCTGATCACACAACGGATGACGGTGTTGAGGACGAGTTTTACGAAAATGATGATGTTTCTACAGATGTTGAAAATGATCAATCTGAATGAATTATGTATGTTGACTAAGTTTGTTTAATCATAAAAATGAATTTCAATGAATTTGAATAATTGTGTATGTTTTAAGTTTGTTAAATCACAAAAATTAATTTGAGTTTGGGGTTTAGGTGTAGAAGAGGTTTGGAGTTAAGGAAGTTTGGTTGTAGAAGAGGTATAAGTTATGGAAGTTAGTGGTTTGGAGTTTGGGGTTTCGAATTTATGGATTTACAAACCCTTTCCTCGTAACACCCTAGTAAAAGAAAACGCGGGCATAGCTATTTCCTCGTAAACTCGTAGTAAAGGTTTACTACGACATTACGAGGAAATGTACACATTACTACGAACTTAAGAGGAAACGTACAGATTCGAAAATTTCTATAAAAACCACTTTTGGTGATTCATTTCTAACACACTCAAAAACACTAAACCATAGATGATAATCATCTGTGGGAGCTGTGTTTAAGATATTAATACATGTCTTAAAAGTAATTTTTCTTAAGAGATATGTAATAATATCTTAGACATATGCTCCCATAGAAGATAATCTTCTATTATGAGTTTGTTTCAATTTGGGGTTTTGAGTTTGGGGATTTATAAGTTAAAAGTTGTGATTTAGGGTTTGGGGTTTTGAGTTTGGGGTTTTATAAACCCTTTCCTCGTAAGGCCGTAGTAAGTATACTAGGGTCTTACGAGGAAAAAAATACGGGCCTAGCTTTTTCCTCGTAAAGTTGCTAGGGTCTTACGAGGAAAAAAACACGGGCCTAGCTTTTTCCTCGTAAAGTTGCTAGGGTCTTACGAGGAAAAAAACACGGGCCTAGCTTTTTCCTCGTAAAGGTTACTAGGCTTTTACGAGGAAACCCAATTCCTTATATAAACTCGAGCAGTTCCATTTTGCATTTGCTAGTAACTTCCTCTCAGAATCCTCTAAAGGTAGTAGTTAGGTTAGTGTTTAGTTTAGAGAATTTAGATTAGGTGGTTAGTTTAGGGAATTTAGATTAGGTGGATAGTTTAGGGAATTTAGATTAGGTTGATTTACTTTTTAACTGTTTTTTTAATGATACGGGAAATTAATGTTTTATTTTTTTTATTTAGATGCCTAGAGCGGACAAGATTGCTAGGGCTGCTGGTAAGAGGACGTCGTCTCTTGATCAGTCATCTGATCGGTCTCCTGATCATCGGGGGATTCACTACGGAGATTTATTTGGGCGTCGGGATACTCCGGGTTCATCTTCGTCAGCTCCCGGTCCATCTTCTATTCCGGATCATCACGAGTCTCAGGGAGATCCTCCACCACCACCTCCTCCTCCTCCTCCACCGGTCGGGGTTCATCCCGATTTGCAGGTGCCGCCAAACGCACCCTTTGCGGTGTATACGGTGGAGGATATTTTGGCCCTTCCAGGCAGAGAAGGGCTGCTAGAGTTAGATCCTATCCGACGGGATGGGAAAAACGTATTATGGTATGTTTTAATTTTTAAAAAGTTTTTTTAAATTTATTTTTTAATTAACAAAATATTTATATATTAATCTAATTAATGATTTATTTTGTGTCTTTCCAGGTTTAATGTTGACAATCGTGTCGGAAGTAGCGTCACGGACTGTATCAAGGGATACTTTCCCGATGCAGCTCCAAACTGGAAGAAGACGGCGAGCCACACCAAAAAGACGTGGTTCAAAATGTTCGCTGTAAGTTTAATTAATGATCAACTTAATTTATTTTCATTATTTAAAACTGTTAATATTATTGAACTAATCCGTCTCTTTTTTTTTCTTGTTAATTACAGCAAAGGTATCGTTGGTCTCTTGGGATTCACCAGCTGGTGAAGACAGAGTTTGAGGCCAAGGCTAAAACACGATTGCTCGACACGGTCTACAACTGGAAGGGCGACTATCAGGTATAGATTTATAAATTATAATATATATATAGTTTTAAAATTATTATTGACTTTAATTCTAATTAATTATTTTAAATTAGGTGGATGGTTACGAGGCCGGGAAACCCGATTGCCTCACAACCGAGGTGTGGGATGGCCTCATTGCCTATTGGGGGTTGCCGGACTCGGTCAGAACCTCCAGCACAAACTCCGACAACCGCATGACTAGAGACGAGTATGGCAACACGAAGATGTTGCACAGCACGGGTCGAAAACCTCACGCGGGAGTTCGTCTAGACATGGTAAGATGATTTTTAATAACTATTTTTTTTAAATTGGAATATTCCAAATTTTTAATTTAATTTTCAAATTTTCTTTTAGGCTAAGGAGACTGGAGTTCTTCCATCTCTGAAAGACCTTTACCAGAGGACCCACCGGAACAAGGCTGGGCAGTTTGTAGATCCTGCTTCGGAGCGGATCTACAACGATTTTGTTGCCCGAATTGACGAACGCCAGACTCAGCTGACTCAGCAGACTGGGACTCCAGTCGTATTATCCACTCTTGAAGTGGATAAGATTTACGAGGAGGTAAATAATTTGTTTTACTATTAATTTTTATTATTTATTTAAATTTTTTTTAATGTTATTAATATTTTTATTTACAGGTCGCCCCTAGGAAAAAGGGGCGTATCGTCGGGATTGGCTCGATTAACGATGTCTCTGCAGCGACATCATCTTATGCTCAGCAGCAGCATGATGCCAATGCTCAGCTGCGCTCGGAGTTGCAGACGACGCAGTCTCATGTGGCTTCGCTCACCGAGCAGATGGCTTCTCTCAACGATGTCCTCGAATATATGGCGGGTGGAAACCAGCAATTGGCGGAGATATTGCGTCAGAGACGGGAACGCGAGGGGATTCCAACCCAACATCATCCACCGTCACAGTCACAGCCGTCAACCAACTTAGGAGAGGAGCATGATTTAGCGAGCCAGGAGTTCGTTCGGCAATTTCACGAACATAATCCGTATCCGTAGTTTTTTTTAATTTAATTGTATATTCTGAATTTTAAAACTTAATTGTATATTATTTAACTATTTATAAAATATTTTGTTTTTTATTTATAATTTCATTTTTTTTTTAAAAAAATAAATTATTTATATTTATAATTAATATATTTTATTAGGGAAAAATAAGTCCAAGCAAAATCCTAGTAAATGTTCCAAGTAATTTCCTCGTAAGGAGTTCTAGTAAACTCCTCGTAAAGTTTACTACAAATTTACGAGGAAGATCTTACTACGGTTTTACTAGGAACAGTTACGATGACCTTACGAGGAAAAGGTTACCACGTCTTTACGAGGAAAGCCTTCCTCGTAAACTTTACTAGGACCTTACGAGGAAAATTGCTTTTACGACGAACGTGTTTCGACGAAACGCGTTTCCTCGTTATTTCCTAGTAACTGTCCCTTTACTAGGAAATAACGAGGAAAACCCGTCCTAGTAAATGTCGAGTTTTCTTGTAGTGTATATGCAGACTCGATAAACTCTAAATACTATACTTATTCTAATCTTAACTAGACTAGACAGACAAATCGAGAGTGTTTGCGAAAAATTCACTGTGTTTGAGTTGGTAGCATTTTTAAGCCTTGAACCACTCATAGTTAATATCTGTCGGGTTTACTTTACCAGAAGGTGAACATGATGTCTTGAACCAACCGGTGTTTTATGTAGACCGAGACAACAGGCATAACGCAGCTTCATTTTCTCGTAGAACTTAGTTCTCTATTGTGTTCATTGTGGCCCTGAACTATTCCTGTTTTTCATGAGTGAACTTAGAGAATATAGCCTTGCATTCATTCTCCTAGAAACGGCCTCATTTCACACTCATTAAGTGATTGACCATGAAAAGTATTGAGTAATACTCCGCTTTAGAAGCTATGGAATCATTAAAAGCTTATGCTTATCCTTCTCTCATTAGCACTTTTATCATCTTAGGAGTTGGGAAGATACTATTTTGTCTCATAGTGCTTTTATTAGATTATGTTTGATTTTGTTTTCCCTTTGAACCTACATCTTGGGATCTCCAGTCATGATAGGTAGGGTTGCAATCAAGCATCCTCATTCATTATAGGCTTTAAACCCATTTCTTTTGATGATTTAGCGACAATATCTCGTGGCAAACCTTTAGTAAATGGATCCGCTAGGTTGTCAGCCGATTTGATATAATCTATTGTGATTACACCATTTGAGATAAGTTGTCTAATGGTCTTATGTCGTCTTCTGATGTGACGAGATTTGCCATTGTAGAGATTATTCTGAGCCCGAGCTATAGCTGATTGACTATCACAATGTATTCTTATAGCTGGTACAGGTTTCTCCCACATGGGAATATCTTCCAAAAAATTTCGAAGCCATTCAGCTTCTTCCGCTGCTTTGTCTAAAGCAATGAACTCAGATTCCATTGTGGATCTGGCTAACACTGTTTGTTTGGTAGATTTCCATGATATAGCTGCTCCTCCTAGTGTAAAGACGTATCCACTTGTGGATTTTGAGTTTTTAGAATCTGATATCCAGTTAGCGTCACTGTATCCTTCTAAAACTGCTGGTTCTTTACAATAGTGAAGTCCAAAATTTTTGGTGTAGCGCAAGTAATTGAGTACTCTCGTTATACCTTTCCAGTGTGTATGACCTGGATTACTTGTATAACGACTAAGTACATTTACTGCATGAGCTAGATCTGGTCTAGTACAATTGGTCAAGTACATGAGACTTCAAATCACTCGTGCATACTCGTTTTGTGAAACCGCTTCACCTGAATTCTTTGTCAAGTGCATTTGGGGATCTAAAGGAGTTTTTGTCGTACTATTAGAGTAGTTTTTAAATCTATCTAATATGGTTTGAGCATAGTGAGATTGGGTTAAGATGATTCCATTTGAGGTTCTAGTGACTTTAACCCCGAGAATAACATCTGCTAATCCCATATCTTTCATCTCAAATTTTCCTTTGAGCATGTTTTTTGTGTGATTGATAATATCTTTATTGCTTCCAATAATGAGCATATCATCTACATATAGACATAGCAAAACATACGCATTTTTGGTAGTTTTGTAGTATATGCATTTATCACATTCGTTAATTTTGAAACCATTCGACATCATTACATTGTCAAATTTTTCATGCCATTGTTTAGGAGCTTGTTTAAGCCCATAAAGTGACTTTACAAGTCGACATACTTTGTGTTCCTGTCCAGGAATAACAAAACCCTCATGTTGTTTCATGTAAATTTCCTCTTCTGAATCACCATTTAGAAAGGCGGTTTTTACATCCATTTGATGGATTTCTAGGTTTCTTAAAGCTGCGATTGCTATCATCAGCCTTATTGAGGTTATTCTCGTTACTGGAGAATATGTGTCAAAATAGTCAAGGCCTTCTTTTTGTCGGAATCCTTGAACTACAAGCCTAGCTTTGTGTAAACCAGGTGTTCTATCAGGGTTTAGTTTTCGTTTCATTATCCATCTATTCCCTAATGCTTTGCAGCCAGGTGGTAAATCCGTTATATACCAAGTATAATTTTACATGATAGAGTCGAATTCACATCTGACAGCTTCGTTCCAAAATGGAGCATCTGGTGAAGCCATGGCTTCTGCCAAAGTCTTTGGATCATTTTCTACTAAAAATTCCATTAAGAAATCTTCACCAAAAGATTTTTCCTTTCGAGTTCTTTTACTCCTTCTAGGTTGATCTTTTTCATTTTCTGAAATATCATTTATAGAAATGTCGACATTTGTTTTAATTTCTGAAACATTGTCCTCGTCTCTTTCTTCTCGAGTTCGTTTTGAACTTTGTTTTTCCTTACATGGGATAATGTTTTCGAAGAAAGATGCATTTCTTGATTCCATTACTGTATTTTCATGAATATCTGATATTTCAGATTTATGTACCAGAAACCGATATGCAGTACTATTATGTGCATACCCAATGAAGATGCAATCCACTGTTTTAGGTCCAATAGTGACCTTCTTTGGTGGCGGTACTGCAACTTTTGCCAAGAACCCCCACACTTTGAGGTATTTATACGAAGGTAAATTACCTTTCCATAGTTCATATGGAGTTTTGCCAGTTACTTTGTGTGGAATTTTGTTGAGGATATAATTAGTGGTAAGCAATGCTTCCCCCCACATGTTCTGGGGTAACCCAGATTCCTGCAACATTGCATTCATCATCTCTTTTAGAGTTCGATTTTTACGTTCAGCAACTCCATTAGATTCTGGTGAGTAAGGAGCAGTTGTTTGATGAATTATTCCATGTTCTTTACAAAAAACATTAAATGGACCATCATACTCACCTCCTCTGTCGCTTCTAACTATTTTAATAGTTGTTTTAAGCTGATTTTCAACCTCGAGTTTAAATTCTTTGAATTTTTCTAAGGTTTCATCTTTGCTATGTAATAAGTATACATAACAATATTTTGTGCAGTCGTCTATGAAGGTCACAAAGTACTTTTTCCCACCTCTACTTTGTATGTATTTTAAGTCACATAAATCTGTGTGAATTAAATCTAGAGGTTTGTTAGTTCTTTCAACACGAGGTGAGGGCGTTTTTGTGAGCTTAGCCTGTACGCATACTTCACATTTTTGTTTATTTGTTTTGTATTTTGGGATTAAATTTTGATTCATTAATCTTTGTATCGTTTTGTAGTTTACATGGCCTAATCTTTCATGCCATATATTAAAAGACTCAACCAAATAAGCAACTGACTCTTTCTTATTCATTGAAACTTTTGGAGCTACAATTTTCGGAGTGACTGTCATTACATTCATTTTGACTAGTCCATCCTTAACATACCCCTTTCCAAAATAAACCCCATTCTTCCTAATCACGAGCTTGTCCGCCTCAAGACTTGTGGCGAATCCATTCTTGCTGAGCAAGGTTCCCGAGACCAGGTTCTTCCTCATGTCAGGCACATGCTTCACATTCTGCAGAGTGACTTCACGTCCAGATGTCATCTTCAGAATCACCTTGCCGCGACCTTCAATCTTGGAGACTGCAGTGTTTCCCATGAACAGCTTCTCCTGAGTCTTGCTTTTCTGATAGGTGCTGAACATCGCCTTATCAGTGCAAATGTGGGTGGTGGCACCAGTGTCATACCACCATTCCTTAAGGTTGTTGCTTTCAACCATGTTGACTTCAGTCACCACTGCAACGAGATCTTCTTCAGTAAGATTCGCCTGAGCTTTCTCATCTCTGATCTTACTGCGACACTCAGAAGTCCTGTGACCAATTTTGTTGCAGTAGTGACATTTTCCCTTGAATTTCTCCACATTCGCATTGATCTCAATGCCTTTCTTCTTGAAGTTTGGACTAGAAGCCCTCAAAATTGCAGCTGTTTTGGAAGGCTTAGCAGGAGAGCGAGCAATTGCCTTTCCTTTACCTTTCATTTCAGCCACATTGACACTGTGCTCTTTTGCTTGGAGCAGCTTGTCATCATTTCGGTTTCTGGCTTCCATCTGAAGCCTCTGAATGAGATCTTCAAGTCCCATCTTCTTCTTTTTGTGCTTCAGGTAGTTCTTGAATTATGCATAGCTTGGAGGAAGTTTTTGGATGAAGCTGAGAGTTGTGAATGTCTCACAGATGGACATTCCTTCAGCAGCAATTTCATGGCAAATGAGCTGAAACGCTTCCACCTGCTCCATGATGGGTTTTGAATCCACCATTTTGAAGTCATGGAATTTTGCAACCACATACTTCTGGCAGCCAGCGTCCTCACCTCTGTACTTCTTGTCTAGTGATCTCCATAACTCTTTCGATGTGGGGATCTCACAGTAGACTTGGTACAATGGGTCAATAAGACGACCCAAAATGTATCCTTTGCACATGAAGTCGGATTGCACTCAATTGTCAACAGTTGCAAGAGCGTAGACATCATCAATCCCATAAGGGACAATGGGTTTGTCTTCCTGGGTGAACTTATCCACATTCATTGTTGTCAAGAAGAACATCATCTTCTTTTGCCACGTTTTGAAGCCTTTGCCATCAAACTTGTCAGGCATTATACCTTGAGTGAACAAGCTTGGTATAGATGGAGGAGTTGCAACAACAACCGGAGCACTTGTGGTTCCTAGAGCAGGAGCCGTTTGATAAAGACCAGCACCGAATAGGCTACGACGCGTGGTTTCATCAGCAACATTTCCTACTGGAAGGGTAGGTGTCATTGTTGCAGCGGTTGTTGCTGTTGCATCAGCGGTTGTGATGGTTGCATCAGTTTGAGCAACGTTGAGTGGAGTTTGCGTATCAATGGTGGTGTCAACGGGGGTGTTGTTAGTTTCCGTCATTTTTCTGTAGAGAAAACATGAAAGCGGATTAGACTCCAATCAACAGATAACATATTATTTTAAATAAATAATAGTGTAAATCGATTGTCATTTTTGGTGTTTTTAGTAGATCGCTTAAAGCGTTACAAGGCACCAAATCGTATCGATATAAGTCTAAAAACGTTTTGCAAACTCGCTAAAAAGCGTTAGCATAAACCGTTTGTGTAGACTTGTGGATTATTTCACAACTCGCTTTAGAAAGCTGTTGTGAAAACGAATCGTTTTTTTTTATTTAACGTTTTTATGATTCATGTAAAAACGTTTCGCGATAGAGCTACAGAGCAAAACGCAAACCGTTTTTTGATAAGAAAGAAACGTTTCGCGGAAGTGCATAAGCAAATCGCAAACACCGTTTCGACAATAAAATAAACGTTTTAGAAATCCTTGAAATCGTTTTATAAAAACGTATTAAGATCAATCCGATTTAAGCTTATATGTAATAGAAGCGATGAAGAGTTAAGACTGTAGAAGCCGGAAAATCGAATCAACATAAACGAATAAATAAAGCGACGTTAAGGAAAGATACGATTATGAAAAACGAAACGAAAACCGAGTGTAAACGTTTTCAAGAAATAAACATGGAGTCGAGACGTATCTCTTTCCTTAACTCTTAATATTCGCTCCGTAGTGAGACGGACATGTACGAATTAGATTCCCAGGATACAACCATGGTAGACGATTCACGCTTCACCCGTGAACGTCCCTAACGAACTAATAATCTACGAACACTCTCTAGACTTACGCTTTGGGATTATGATTGCTGGTTTCGTTGTGAGAAAACTTAGTAAAATGAGGAAGGAGGAGACGAGTTTTATAAAGAAGAGTAGTGGAGCGGTTTTCGAAATGGTAGCGAAAATCTCTCGGAAATCTCGGGAGTGGTGAGTTGAGAAACTTTCTCCGCAAGAGTCTCTTCTGTTGACTCGTTCTGATCCATTTCGAACAGATAAACTTTGTGTCGTTTTTACACGAACTACGCGTCGTTTAAACACAAATGTCATGCTGTTTTTTAGAAATGAAATGGCAAAAAATTGAGCTTAACTTGGTCCAAAAAGAATACTTCTTTATCGGGTCAGAGGCCCTCCACCCAAGCCCAAGCCCAAGCCCACGCCGAGCCGAGCCGAGCTGAGCCGGCCGGACGGCAGCGGGGGCGCGCGCGTGGGGGGCCTCCTCTCTTCCCAGCCGTTTGAACCAAGGTAACACAGAAGCATATATATAGTGCTCTGCTTCCTCCATTCTGGGCGATGTGGGACTTTGCTCATTTTCCTCATTAAAGCCAAAAGGCTTTTATAAACCCGTATGCCCATTTCTAATCATCTATTGCCATTTTCTTATTTAGCCTTTAGGCTTTTAAATAAATGGCCCAACATCAACTTGTGTCAAAATTATAAATAATTCAATGGTGTTGCAATAAACTTTGGTGCATAAAAATAGAGAAATGCATTGATGATGACCTAAGAACATTTATATTCTGGTCAAATGGGTTATTTTGACCCCAAAAAAAAAACAAATGAGTTCTTGCTTGCAATATATTCAAGATCTTAACTTTTGAAAAGCTCAAGAGAAATATCTATAGATCCCAATTACAAAAAAAAAATATCTATAGATTAGAAATAAAATTGATGGAGAATCCTTCTTAATTTTGTCTCTTTCAAACACAAATAAAAGATCTTTTTATTTTAATAACTAAATGATATAAATTATATCATTGGACTTATAATAGATCAGTAGCTCGTAATTTCAAAACAAAAACTTACTGTATAATTTATTTATATACTTAGCCATACACAAATAAATCACGGTCATGGAGGAGACATTTACATTATTGACGACGTTGCATTTAAACCAGGATGTGTGTTCGTATCTACCTTTCATTTATCAAGAACCATTTAAATTCTCTCTCTTTATCCTTCTCTCAAAACTCTTTTCCTCATGTAAAAAGTTTTGGCAATTTTTGCGGTCCCTCTCCGATGGCCGATTTCAGTAATGACATCGTGAGAAGGCTAGCTTTCCTTTTTTCATTCCTCCCCCCCCCCTAAACTTTATGTGGGTTTATTTTCTTCAGTTATTGTCTGTAAACTAAAGAAGAAAGTATTGAAAATGTTTTGTGTTCTACTCATCACGTCTGTCACACATATATACTTGTTACAGGAGAATCTTAACACACAAGATCTCGTCTCATCCATATCTACTTCATACTTATCTCTTAACAATAATGACTTAACATACAAGTATCGTTATCTACTAACCCATAACCGGTACACAGTTATCCTGAATCATAACCATCTCTAACGCTCCCCCTCAATTTGGTGCATGGAGGTTACAGACACCTACCTTGGTCAGTAGATAATGAAACAAAATCTCCCAACGCCTTGGTCATGATATCTGCAAGATGCTCTGTTGTAAGTACATGTCGTGTCACAATTAACCCATCTTGAACCGCATCTCTAACACTGTGACAATCAGCATCAATATGTTTTATTCTTTCATGGAATATATGGTTTGCAGCAATATATATTGTTGCCTTTCTGGAAAAACAGTTCCATTGCTTCATTATGTGTAATCCCCAAGTCCTTCAACAGTCGCGTCAGCCACTTAAATTGACGCAACTTCACTGCTATGGACCTATACTCCGCTTCAGATGAAGAATGTGAAACTGTGTCTTGTTTCTTTTTCTTCCAAGAAATAGGCAACTCACCCAGCAACACAATGAAAGAAGAAAGAGATTGTCGAGTTTTCCACTACAAAAAAACAGTTTATCAACTACGAAATTTAACGAAGAAAATAGGGACTCGTAAAATTACGTGTTCTTTACGAGAAAATTACGAGGAAATTATGAATCCACGTAAATTCATCGCGAATAAACGAGAAACATGTTTCCTCGTAAAACTGACGTAATTTAGCAAGAAAATTACGTGGCAGCCTGCTTTTCCTCGTAAAGTACTCGCTACTGTTATGTGTACTTTACGAGAAATGACAAGGCCAACCACTTTTTAGTTGTAAACGTGTTTATTGTGGGGTGTATACTTACCAATTTTCCTTGTAAATTCGTGGTAAAATGTCACTTGCCAATTTGAAAATTTCCTATAAATATGTTGTTTAAGTTTCAAACATACCCAAAAAAATTGAAAACATAAAAAAGAAAAAAATTGAAAACGTGAAAGAAAGAAAAAAATGTCTGGAAATGGAAATATTTTTGAGTTGTGTAGGTGGATGTATACACACAGAGATGGTAATGGGAGAGTGATGAAAGAATATCTCGAAGGGCTGGAGACATTTATGCATCAAGCAGATTCTACACCGCTCGTGCAAGAAAGGGATAAGATTTTTTTTCCTTGTCGGAAATGCAACAATTCAAAATTAGGCCCTCGTGAAAATGTTTGGAATCATTTAGTAAATAGAGGTTTCACGCCACATTACTATATTTGGTTTTAACATGGAGAAGGTTATAGTAATTGTGGGAATGAAGCTAGTAGTAGTAATAGCAATGTTCAGGTTGAACCCGCGGTTGATCATTTGCATAATGAAAATAGTTACCATTATGAGGAGCAGATGGTAGATTATGATAGGATTCATGATATGGTAGGTGATGCATTTGTAGCTCATGATGATGAAGCTGAAGAGCATAACATAGATGCAAAAAAGTTTTATGAAATGTTAAATGCTGCGAATCAACCAATTTACAGTGGTTGTAAACAAGGTCTCTCTAAATTGTCGTTGGCTGCTAGAATGATGAATATTTAAACCGATCACAATCTAGCTGAAAATTGCATGGATGCATGGGCAAACTTTTTTAAAGAGTATTTGCCAGAAGACAATGTGTCTGCTGATTCTTATTATGAGATTCAGAAATTAGTTTATAGTCTTTGGTTGCCTTCGTAGATGATAGACGTTTACATCGACAATTGCATGATTTTCTGGGGAGATGATGAGAAGTTAGAAGAATGTCTATTCTGCAATAAGCCATGATTCAAACCACAAGGACGAGGGCGTAATAGGGTACCGTACCAAAGGATGTGGTATCTACCAATTCCAGACATATTGAAAAGTTTGTACCAATATGAGGAGACTGCCGCAAGGATGAGATGACATGTCCAACATACTCAGACGGAAGGTGAGATGACTCATCCATTAGATGCAAGAGCTTGGAAACATTTTAACAATGCACGTCCAGATTTCGCTAGCAATAGCCGGAATGTATATCTTGGATTGTGCACATATGGATTTCGTCCATTTGGAATGTCAGGCAGCCAATATTCATTGTGGCCAGTCTTTCTTACGCCATACAACCTGCCACCGGAGATGTGCATGCGACGGAAGTTTCTATTCATGATCATATTAATACCTGGCAATCATCCAAAAAGATCTCTCGATATTTTTCTACAACCACTGATAAAAGAGTTGAAAGATTTGTGGTCGGCAGGGGTGAGAACGTATGATTGTTCAACGAAAACATGTTTACCGAACCTGGTACTCATATAGGCGCATCATCTTCAGCTCCATGTTCTTTGGTTCTGGATACTGTTCCCGAGACTCAATCTTCTCAGAGATTCTCAATGTCGCTTCCTTTTGCTGCGCCACCACCCGTTCCTCCATTTGTTGCGCAGGATGACGTGCCTCCTCCTCCTCTTCCTCCTCCTGCGGCTGCGGCCGATGTTCATCTCGACTTGCTGGTACCGCCGACGGCTCCTTATGCTACGTACACCGTCGAAGACCTTCTCGGTCAGCCAGGCAGAGAAGGTTTACCAGTCAAAGACTCCGACCGACCGGAAGGCACTTTCTGGTACGTTTCATGTTGAAAAATATTTTTTATTTATAACAACATTCAAATATTTAATAATTTTAATTTGTTTTTGTTCAATTCAGGTTTGGGGTTGATAATCGTGTCGCTCGGAGCATGACCGAGGTGATCAAAGGTTACTTCCCCGACGCACATCCGAACTGGAAAACGACGCTGAACCACGTCCGAAAGACGTGGTTCAAAATGTTCGCGGTAAATGGTTATTAATTTAATTTTTATATATTAAGATTTTTTTAATATTTTTAGACTAATTGTTAATCTAATTTTTTTTGGTGTACAGCAAAAATGGTGTTGGTCCATAGGAGTAAACGAGGACGTAAAGCGAGCTTTTGTCAAAAAGGAAAAAGAGCGATTGCTGGACACGGTGTCTAACTGGAAGGACGATTATCTGGTAGACGGTTATGAGAACGGGAAACCCGCTGAGCTCACAACGGAGGTGGGGATGGCCTCATCTGTTATTGGAACTTGCCATCATCGATCATAGTCTCCAACAGCTGCTCCTCTTCCCGGCTGACGAAAGACGAGCATGGCAACCCGCCGATGCTTCACTCTTCGGGTCAAACACCACACGCCGGTGTCCATCTAGGGATGGTAACTATTTAAATTAATTAAATTCTTTATTATGTCTGTTTTAATTGATTAATTATTTTTAAAAATATTTTAGGCCAAAGACCAGGAGTTTACCTACAAGAACAAGGCTGGGCAATTTGTAGATCCTAGGTCCGAGCAAATCTACAACGACGCTGTTGCTCGGGTTGAAGAGCGCCAAACCCAGTTGACTCAGCAGTCCCCCGATGGGATACCCGTCATATGATCCACAGCTGAAGTGGATGAGATCTACGAGCAGGTAAAAAAACTTTATTATTATTATTCGTTTCATATCTAACTTTTTATTATTGGCTAACATTAGTTTTTATTTTTTTAAAGTTCCTCCCTAAGAAAAAGGGACATAGATTGGGGATTGGTTCCGTTAACGATGCCCCAAGAGCGACATCGTCTTATGCTCAGCGACGAGAAGATGAAACTGCTCAGCTGCGTTCGGAGTTCAACACGTTCTGATTTGAGCACGACGCAAGCTCAAATGAGTTCACTCGAGGTTATCCTCGACGCTCTAGCGGCTGGAAATTCGCAATTGGAGATTATGTTAGCAGAGAGACGGAGACAATTGGGCATTCCAGAGCCAGACCGCCATGACTCTCAGAACCCCTAGCTCTTTTTATTTCTTTTTTGTTGTAATATAAATTTAAAACTTAAATATTTATAAAATATTTTTGTTTTCTTATATTATTTTAATTTTTTTTTTAAGAATTTTTTATATTTTATTATATTTAATTATCAATGCAGAAAAAATAAGATTCGTAGTAAATTCGTCCTTAATTTTATGTGGAATTAAATACGAATTATAGCATGGGCTTTACGAAGAAATTGTTACGTGGAGATTATGAAGAAATGGTTACGAGATGGTTACGAGGAAGACTTTACGTGGTTTTAACGAAGAAATATTAGCGTGTCTTTTACGAGGAAATGTAGGCCCGCTTTTACGATGAAATGTTTCCTCGTAAAGTTACGAGAGTTTAGCAAGAAAATATGCCTTACGACGAACGTGGCACGACATTTTCTTTTTCGTGGTTATTTCCTCGTAAAACCTCATTTACGAGGAAATAACAACGAAAACGCCCTCGCTAAAAAATTGTTTTCTCGTAGTGTTCGTACATGCTGCCAATTTGAGTCCTAGAACGCTCGCAGACGCATATTACTTATCGTCTTCAGCATAATCCCTTGTCCAAGACATCCATTCAAATACCTTAACACTCGAACAGCTGCATCTCAATGAACCTCACGTGTCTTATACATAATCTGGGAAAGAACATGTAACGCATAGCTCAGCTCTAATATGGTGATGGCAAGATAAACCAGATTGCCCACAAACCGTCGAATCCGAGCTGGATTCTTATACACCGGTCCGTCATCAGACACAAGTTTATGATTCTACTCCATAGGTGCGATACAGGTTTGCATCCAAGCAACCCATCCTCTGCTACTATGTCTAATGCATACTTTCTATGTGTCAAGAACATACGTTGCGGCCCCCTTGCAATCTCGATTTCGAGAAAATATTTTGCTTTCCCCAAGTCTTTCATCTTGAAACAATCACTTAGATAAACTTTGAACTTCATCATCATGCTCAAGTTGTTTCCAACGATAATCAAGTCGTCCACATACACAATTACCGCAGCGAGCTATCTCCTTTGATGAATGTGAAGAGAGAGTAGTCGGAGTACAACTGTTGGAAACCAAACTTCTTCAACGCACTTGTTAATTTTGCAAACCAGCACCACAGAGATTGTTTCAGACCATACAACGATTTTTCAAGAGACAAACTTTACCAGGCTCACTTGTACGGAATCCAAGAGGCATCTGCATATAAACTTCCTCTTCCAAGTCTCCATGGAGGAAAGGATTGTGCACATCCATCTGATGCATCTCCTAGTTCTTAGAATATGTGGCTTCCAGAAGAGTATGCACTGTAGTTAATTTTGCTACAGCCGCAAACATCTTCGCATAATCTTCACCTTATATTTGCTTATTTCCGCATACAACAAGTATGGCCTTGGGTCTTTCTACCGTGCCTTCTGCATTGACCTTATACTTGTATATCCACATGCAAGCCAATGACTTTTTTCCCTTGGTTAAGTCTGTCACATCCCACGTTCTCTGTCCTTCAAGTGCTACAACTTTAGTTGACATTGCATTGGTCCATCTTGGATCCAACATTTCTTCTTTAAAACTCTTCGGTTCTCTTTCTGAAGATATAGCTGCAAGAAAAACTTGGTGACTCTCTGAGAACATTGCATCAGTAACATACGCAGATATGGGATATGATGACGTACCTTGGACCGAGTTTGAAGACCGTGATGGAGTTGCAGGTGAAGCGAGATTATGTTTATCGAGGAGGCACAATGAGTTGTAAGCAACGTAATCTCTGAGTCTCACAGACGGTTTGGAGACACGTTGTCCTCTCCCAAGATTTTGTTGAACCCTTTTCTGATTCATGGCTCTGTACTGTTGCATCTTGAGCAATTGTTGTTTCTGCAGTAGGCGCAACAGAAACTGTGATCGCAGCTCCATTAACTATTGCTTCCTCAATATCAACTTTGTCTTGTACAACTTCATATTCATCTCCATCTCCATCATCATCACTTCCCCTGGATTCCACAACCGGTAACTCATAATGTAATTCACCTAGGTCATGAAAAATTTGTGGAACAACCTCTCTAGACGATATACTTGAGTCGACATCTTACAGAAATGAGTTCTTTGTGAACACTACGCCTCGAGACACAAAGAATTCATGACTTTCCAAATCATACAACTTCCAACCTCGTTTTCCAAATGGATAGCCCAAAAACAGATATCTTCTGCTCCTCTCCTTGAATTTATCTTTGTCTCGAGAAGTCTTGTGAGCAAAGCATAGGCAACCGAAGACTTTGATATCTTCGTAGGATGGAGGTTTTCCATATAAGACTTCATATGGCGTTTTCCCGTTAAGATAACTGGACGGCGTTCTATTGATGACATGGGCTTCTGCAAGCACACATCCCATAACTTTATGGAAAGATTTGCTTGAAACATCAACGATCTAGCCACGTTGAGTTTGTGGTGGTGCTTCCATTCGACTATTCCATTCTGTTGTAGAGTAGCCACACACAACGTCTGGTGTATGATCCCATTGGCTTAGAAATATTCCGACAAGCACATGAATTCAGTGCCGTTATCACTTCTAACCTTCTGCATTGGATGACCAAAATGTCTCTGAACCAACGCATAGAAGTTAAGCAAGATCGTTTTGACCTCCGCTTTCTCAAGAAGCAAGTGTATCCAAACCGCACAGGAGTATTCATCTACAATTTTAAGGAAGTGGATTGCTCCGCAAGAGGATTTCTCACGATATGGACCTCCACATATCAACGTGTATTAGTTCAAATGCAACTGAAGCTTTATTAAAACTCTCGGAAAACACCCCACGAGTCTGTTTGGACTTAAAACAAATATCACAACCACCAAATTTATTTTTATTCTCTAAAACACCCAAAACAAAAGGTAAATGTTCTAGAACACCGAAAGCTGGATGCCCTAATCTCCGATGCCACAATGTCTTGTCTTCAACAGCCTTAACTTTTTGTCCTCGTGCCATAGTAACATCTTGATAAACATAGACTCCATCCCGTTCTTCACCAGCTCTAATCAGGGTCCTCGTAAAATGGTCCTACAATACACAAAGTGTGACAGTGAAAACAGCTAGACAAGCGGTTTGCTTCAACAACTTAGCAACCGAAAGGAATGTGTAGTTTAAGTTAGGCACATATAAAACGTTTCTCAAGGTGATTTTATCAGAAAGTCTGAGTAAACCACTTTTTGACACCTTCACTTGACTATCGTCTACGAAGGTAATGGGACAAGACACTATGCAAGATGTTTCCGTTAACAGTCTTAGCTGTTTGATGCTTACCATTCAGCTTGTCAGGAATTGGTGTCTGCTTGTGCTGCTCAAGTAACGCAGTCAGAGAGGCTCACTGCTCATGAGTAAGTCATGGAACACCCGAACCAGACGCTGCTTTAGCCACAGTGGAGCGAGGCTTGTTGCTGACTCCAACCTCGTCCCCTTCCTTTGATATGACCACCAAGATCACCTCCTTGATTTCTTTCTGTCCACCAATCCGGAAAGCCAACGAGTTGCCAGCAATCCTTCTTGTCATGTTCAGTTCTGCCACACTGTGAACATACCACCGATCATCCACGACTGCAAGCTACTGCTACAATCAGTCCACTCATACTTGAATTCTCGCTTGCACTCCCTTCTGCCTTAGACAAGAAACCCACTGCATCTTGTTTATTCTCCACTCGAGCTGACAAGAGATGTCTCTCCTCCCTCACAACTCTTTTATGCACCAAGTTGAGATCATGCAACGGCTCCACACCGATAATGTTGGTACACACATTACCAAAACATGCATCATCTACTCCCATCAGGAACATATGCACTTTCTCTTCTTCATACTCTGCAACAAATTTGTCAGAGGCTCCACACGTACACTTGGGAAGAGGCTTATAGCTAAGAAGCTCCTCCCACTTCAAGACAAGGCGACCAAAGTAGTCCATGACGCTGGATCCACCTTGTTTACACCCCGCAAACTCTACTTGCAGCTGATGCATACAAACTATGTTACCAGTAGAGAACATTCTCTTCAAATCACACCACATCTTATGAAACTAGATCCTTATCCATCCCACAATCATAAAATTCAGTCTTCCACAGCTCTACTTCAATTGGCTTCTCGGCTTCACACAATATTGTTAAAGTGTCGTCAATGAAAACGATCTTGCGCTTAGCACGTAATGCCTTCTCCAAATCAGACGACCACTCAGCGCAATTCTCTCATGTCAACAAGATTGGAGAGATGGAAACTCCTAGATTATCCAATGGTGAGAGAAAGTACGGAGACAACATACTATTCCCACTATTACCACCACCTTCGACTTTAGCTACCTCTTTTGACATGATTTTCTCTTTCTCAACAATTTCTATCGATGGATCTTTTTAGCATAGCTCTAATACCATGTAAAATAAGGAAGAAAGTATTGAGAATGTTATGTGTTCTATTCATCATGTGTAACACACAAGATCTTGTCTCATCAAATATCTACTTCGTACTTATCTCCTAACAATAATGACTTACAACACAAGTACCGTTATCTACTAACCCATAACCGGTACACACTTATCATGAACCATAACCATCTCTAACAAGTAAATTGAGATTTGTGACTGTGGTGTTTTGCATGGTGGTTAAGCGCTTGGCTGAGGCTCTGGCTTCATGATCCGGGTCTGTGGGATCAGATATGAGGTGTGATACCCAAACTCTCTTTGGTTCTTCCTATTTACCCACATCTGTGTGATTTTTCCAGTTTAGGCGGTGTTGCGGCTCTAGTTTCTTCGAGACGAAAGCTTGACGTTATAGCGGTTTTATGTTCTAGCTCTCCAGTGATTTCTATTCCTCGTTTGCATGTTTGTTTGAGGACGGCGGGCTGATCTTGTGACAAGAAGTTACTGGTGGCGGTGGAGGTGAGTGGGTTGCATAGTTCAGTTTCAGCCTTTCCAAACTCTTGCTCCGAACCGACGAAGCCGACCAGATTTGGCATCTCTCTTTCTTTGCCTTGCGTTTCTATTTCTTTCTTTTTAGATTCTTTAAGATAGTGAGTAGAGTCGCTTCATTTATGTGGCGGTGGTTTCTCTGTTTTTCAATGTTTTCCCCCAGACAGACCCACGTAGGAAATATGGAGGGTCAGTTGACACCGGTTAAAATTTAAATGATAGTATTGTAAGCATATTAGCAAAAACTTTGACGGTTTAATTGGTGAAGTTCTAGAGGTTGGCGCACCTAACCCGGGATAAAATCTCCTTTGTGCACCCGGCGAGAGCCCATGTTCTTTCATTTTTGTCAAAATCTTAAATTAAGCTCGGATTTATCTTGCGGGCTAAATTTTCAATTAAGCTTCAAATATTTTTGAGTTTGACCCAAAATTAAATTTTATTTTTGTTTCTAAAATCTGCATTATAATATTTTGACTTTTATGAAAATAATAATAATAATAATAATAATAATAATAATAAGAATAATAAGAGTATATATTTTAATAATCTTCTCATTTACATTCTTCTACTTTTTATCATATGATTGTACATATTTATATAAATAAAAATTTAATTTATTTTTTTTACTAAAAATATATTTTTGTTTTATTTTCATAAATTGGAGTTATTTATCACTATCTACTTATTTGGATATTGTGAATATTTGTTTGTATATATATAATTAAAATAAAATTTTGAATATAATAAAAACATTTACTTTTATTTATGACAGCAGTAAAAATATTTTTGGGCCCGCCACTGTTTTCCCGACTTTACGCTCTCGCAAAAGTAGCTTCATTTTCCAGCTCATGTATCTCCGGTGCTTCGGCTTGGCGATGATTTGCAGTCAGCGGGGCGGCCTCTCGCCATGTCGAAAGATGGTTTTGACAGAATCTTCGGTGCGGCGTATCTAATTTTGCTCAATAAGAAGATTTTTTCAAAAACCTAACCCTAGTATTTTAAAAATTAGTGTAGAAAGCGTCAAGTCGGAAAATCAGACTTAAACGAAACAACTAGTTTTAGAACGATTTAAGTGTTGATTGTAATGCACTGATTAGACAAAGTCAACACACTATAGACAACATGATATTCTTGCACAGTTGTACGTGATATAATATAATGGATCACGCACTTACCTTATTTATAGGCATATTATTGTTGTTTATTTGATGTTATTATTTAATGCATATTGCTATTGTTAAATTCATACTATTGTACACAATGAAGTAGAGGGTACGAAGGAGACATATATTCTAAACATCTACATTATCGAAGACGTTGCAGTTAAAGAAGGTGTGTGTTCTTTTTGGTCTAGGGAAGGTGTGTGTTTGTAACTTTGAGGGCCTACTTCGTGTTATGCATACTCAAGTCATCACCAATTTTATACTAAAAAGTAAAAACAATTCGTATATTTTATGTTTAGAAGTATTATTTAGAAATTTATAGCAACACGAATAATTAATGTTTGCATGATAATTAAAACGCGCACACATAACGTGAATACAAACCTAATCTTCCGTCCTCATCTTCAACATGAAAATGACTCTTTAACTATTCATTGTTAATACATATTAATATTTCAACAACATAGAAGTATTCGAATTAAAATTCGCATGGAATGAATATGTGACTATATACTCCGGTTGATCACATCTTTGTTTGCTAACAACATATATATGTAGTGCGGTTTAAAAATTGGCGTAGAAAATGCACTAACACACACTACATGTCCCGAACCATCACGTAAAAAAAAATTATTTTCGATTGCCTACTTTCATATAAACTGGCATGTAGTTGTTATACATGATATTCAAGGTAGATAAATCCAAACTAAACGGTTACGATACGTACGTTGTATCATAAATACATTAGATTTTGATATTCACATACGTCCAAACAAGATTATTAAACTTTCCAAAATGTTTTCTTAAAGAAAAACACTAATATCATACATAATATATATCGAATATACGACTTAGGTAATAAATATTATTAATCATGCACATGATATACCAGCGAGTCGACTCGCCGGGAATCTCTCGGACACGGTTTTCCTAACAAGAGAGTTAATCTCCGGGCCCACTTCCTTCTCCGTTGACTCTGGAATCGTGGTCAACGATCCTGACTTGTCATATACGACGTAGTATCGATCTTTATGGCCGCCGCCGCCGTGACCGGCCCCTTTGTAGACAGGAGAAGAAGGAGTGCTTGAGGAGGAGGACAAACTTTGGTGATGTTTTGGTCTGAACAGTGATTTCAAGAATCTCTGAAGAGAACGAGAGATCTTGTTCGAATGTTTCTTGTTTCCGGAGGAGGAACGAGGAGATTCCGGCAAGGGCGAGTTGAGTGGAGGGAGACGGCGGTCGGGGAGGTGAGACATGGACATAGTTCTGGCGGAGGAAGCAGATATGGCTGAGTCGAGTTGGCGTTTGAACGAGTTGAGCTCGAAAGAGTCATAGAGAGAGCTACCACAGTCCCACACGTCTGAACTATCCTTCTTGTTCTGCTTCATCATGTTCTTCTTCTCTTCTTCCTTTTTGGTGCTTTCTGCGTTCAGACTCGATTTTTTGTCTGCAAAATATGTGAGCTCATTAAACGGCTTATATATATGGGCTTACACAGACACGTATATATTCCAGAAACTATAATTAATGACTGATTAAAGCTATATATTATCTATGCTCCCATAATCATCTCGTAATATAAATTTTAGCTTACTATATATATTAATATATCTATATGTAGTTTATAAATGAGGAAAGGGAAACAAAAGTTGAAGAAATGGCCAAAATTTATAAGATTTCGTAAATAAATGTAAAACAACAATTTCTAAGATTTGGGTAAAAAAAGACATATTTCTGAGGTTTTTATATTTATGTCCTAATTTGTTATGTTGAATATAATTTTGCTGTTCTGTATATATATAGCTTAGTAAAGGAAGAAAGAAAAGACAAACATAGAAGCACACAAATATATCTATATATATATACATAGATATATATATATATATATATATATATCTTTTTTTTGTCGACCCCAATATATATCTAAGATTCGGTTTTAGCAATTGTAAGACAATATATTCAATAAGTTTTTTTTTGTCATTGCCTAATATTTTGATATGTATTATATGACTTTGTTCCATGTATGAAATAGTCAAACGAAGATAAAAGATAAACTGATGGAACTAAAGATCTGCAACTTACCATTTTCCAACTTCTTTATCATCTCAAGCGATGATGATGATGATGATGATGATGATGATGATGATCTTGAGTCACTCTTAGAATGATCTTGTTTTGTTTCATCTGACTGTTGTCTTAAACCCTCTTCCATGGTCGTCATAGTTTCTTGTTCTTTAGTAGTGTCTTCGTCTGCAGCTTGACCAATCAGCACACACTCTTTCATCTTCTTCACATCATCTTCCACTTTTGTTGCTATAATCTCTGACTCTAAGGCTTTTGGTTTGACTTTGATCTCCATCTTTCTAGTTTTTTCGTGCCAAACAGAAGAAAATAAACGCAGATCGATCTACCCTCCTTTTTATTTTTCGAGAACTGATCTACCCTCCAATATTTTAAGTTTTTTTTTTTTTTTTTTTTTTTTTTTTTTTTAACCTGGAGGGATTTAATATTTTAAGTTTACAATAATAACTATGGAAAATGGAACCCTCTGAATTGTAGGTGGTTGTTACGTATGGAGTTAATAGTATAACTATATATATATATAGAGAGAGAGAGAGGAAAACCAAAAAGTAAAGTGGGGTGCTTAATAGGTGGTGAATAAAGATATTATGAGCTTCACGGTCTGTTTATCTCTTCACACGAAGATATTGAAGATAGTGATTGCTAACCAAAGACTAACTCACACGATATGAACTTCATAGTTGGGTATATGCTAATCTTCTCTATGTTTTGGCATATAAGTTTTGCAATTTTTACTCTTATCTTTCACAGATTTGCGGTTAATCCTAAAAGCTGTTTACATAAATTGCATAATGTGTTCAGATTCAGATCTATTAATGCTGAAAATCTATCAACTGATCGAACTGACCGTAATTTCGAATGTCAGAAAATTTAATCCATTTTTCTTTTAATTAGGATTAATTGAAAGATAAATTTGACCTGCAAGCTCGATTAGTTGAATGGATGATTAAAAAATCAGTAAATGATCACGAAAGTGAGAACGAGATCATACATCTTTACGCGTGTCCGAGTTTCATGGAATTTTCACGTGGATATAATATAAACGACTATGCACTATATTAATTAATGATCGTACCTGCCTATGTACTATATTAATTAATGGCAAATCTCCTAAATAACACTTTTTGAAGTTTTTGTCACAAAAATAACCCTCAAAAACAAAAAAGACAAATCTAACCTTTTTTTATTTTCAAAAAATTAATTTTTATTTTAATTTTTTTCAATTTTAAATCTCACCTCCAAAACCCCACCCCATAACTCTAAACCCTAAGTCTAGATTAGTTAACCCAAGGGGTATAAATGTATATTAGTCATTTTGTTAACCGGGTTAACTAATCTAGACTTAGGGTTTAGAGTTATGGGATGGAGTTTTGGGGGTGAGGTTTAAAATTGAAAAAAATAAAATAAAAATTAATTTTTTGAAAATAAAAAAAAGCTAGATTTGTCATTTTTGTTCTTGAACGTTATTTTTGTGACAAAATTTTTTTTAGGGTTATCTTAGGGTATTTCTCATTAATTAATGATCATACCTCTTTTTATACACCATCTCTAATGTTTCAATATAGTTTTTCTTCAAAATAGCATAATTCTATAATACTTTATTTCAAAACAAAAAATAAAATGATGAACAAAAAATAAAATGATGAACAAAAAATAAAAAAATTACTTTATTTATAGAGTAAAATTATTTTTACTCAGTTATAAAATAAAATGATTGAAACTCTTTTAATATAAAGTCTATTTAAAAAAAAAGCTAAATGTTATTGAAATGCTCTTAGTATAATCATAGTCATAGCACTATAATCTACGAAATTCTTAATAATCATAGCTTTCATTGATAACTTTTTAGCTATTTATTTACTTTTACCCAAAATATATGTTTCATGCATGTTTATAGTATAAGTATATATAAAGTTCTAATAATAAACATGTTCAGAAAAGGTTCCAAGAATAACTAGAAAGTGTAACAAGAAAACGGTTTTAATAAGTTTTAAAAAACGGGTTTAATTCTTATATATGCACCAAACGAGTTAGGTTCTTGTATGTTGACTATTCGTCCCCAATCACCTATCACGTAAACCTTAGACATATTTTCATAATACTAAAATATTAATACATCATATGAAAAACAATTTACTAGTTCATATGTCTCCACGTATAATTAATTAATCTTTTCTCATTTATGATGGAGATCCTCAAATCACATCATATAAGATGATAAATACTCATTGCAAGTGGCCCAAAAGATAATAGTGTAGAAGACTATAATAAATAAATACATTACAGTAGATCAGAGGACTCACCGCGTGGCCCTCGATGGTTCCCTACTTTATAAGCAACTTTAAGATACAGTTGGTTGCATAACTAATGCTCTAGCATAACAAAAAAAGCTAGAGTTTTGTTCGTTGTTATTTTGCTTAATTTCATTCAAGATATAAATATAGTATGGGGATGGAAGAATCGTTATTCATTTGAAAGTTGATACAGTCCCTCGAAAATATATCATCAAGGGACACTTATGAATAGCCAAGTGGTAATTCTCACAAGGCATAAACATAAAGAAAACTCTATTCTTTCCAAATGGTTTTGTTTTTATTCATTTTGAAAAATGCAAATAACTATTGGAGTATTCTTTATATATATATATATATATATATATTCTTGGTAACTAAACAGAGATGAAATCTGAACAAAAAAAACAAATTATTTGACTGGCTATGAACACGTTCAGATATGGAAACGAGCATGGATCTCCTCCAAGCAAAAGGAAACGAGCATATAAATTGGGGGGTTCATGTGATCGAGATGGAAACAAGGAGACGATACATTTTATGAAATGAGTCCTTCCAGCCAATATTTGTACCGTTCTCTGACCGTACAAGTATTTGTGTTGTTCGTTCAATCTCACTCGTAATCCTTCCCTTGTATCCATTTCAAAATAAAATTTCCAAGAAAACCATCTCCAAGTCAACAGTTTCTTTCTAAATATAATATTTTTTTTCAAATAAAAAAAGAGAAGAAATCGAGATAATTTTCCAGCCCAAATTAGTTTCGTCGTAAAACATTACTCTAAGTAGTAAATGAGATTCGTAAAACATTACTCTAAGTAGTAAATGAGATTCGCAAAAACTCATAGGGTTACGAAGTTCTAAAGATGGTATGTCATGGTCTCCAAGAACCACACTCATCACTGGCAGCTTACAGTTATCTGCTCATACAACCAAGTGATACACCTCTACAAGTATATTACTCTCTGAAGAAGCAAGGGAAACAAGTAGTGAAGGACAAGGAGAGGGAAGAAATAGCGGAAGAAGTGGGAACTTCTCAAGAAAATAAGAAGTAATAGAAGACTCTAGCTGAGCTAGAGTGTCTGGCAATTATGAAGTGTCGTTTTATATAAGCTGTAGAGGAGTTGTTTAGAATCTTTTATCCAGTTTTTACGATTAGACTTAGCAAGAGAGACGATAGTCTTGAGGCGATTCTCTCCTTGAGATTCGTACGAGGTGATTCGTGATCATAGTGATGAGAAGAACCTTGAGTTTGCTTATCGAGTTGTAATCTGGATGATTCATTGATTCTTTCATAAATAGTATTACGTTGAGATTGGTTCCAGATTTACAATCACAATCTTAACAACTGGTGCGCTTGTGATCGGATCGAATCGGAGAAGGATGCAGACGGCGGCAATAGATAAGAAGATCGACGATTTGGAACAATCGGTGGAGGAGTTACATAAGGAGCTAAAGATTTTTGGCGACGGCTGTCAACTGATCGTGAAATCGGGAGCGGAAACAGATAAGAAGATCGAAGAATCGTTTCAACGGATGGAATCATGGGAGAGACGATTCGATAAGCTGGAGAGCCATATGTACTCACTTTCTGAGTCAATCGGAAGGATCGAGTCAAATCAACAAAGGGAAAAACCAAATGATAAATCACATGAGGCAACGGAGGCTCAGTCGACTCCGGCCGCTCAGGTATCAGCTCCGAACCTTAGTAATCAACCGGAGAATAATCAGTTAGGTTATCGGGGAACAGATATGGCCTTAGAGAATCGTGATAACTTGTTAAGAAAAGTTGAACTGCCTGTGTTTGATGGTTTACGACCGTATAGCTGGATTTTCCGGGTTGAACGTTACTTTCGGGTGGGTCGATATACAGAACATCAGAAAATGGAGTTGGTGTCACTAAGTCTGTAAGGAAGGGTTTTGAATTGGTTTGAAGGCGAAGTAATGGAGAACAGATTTGTGGATTGGACTGACTTCAAAGAGAGGATGTTAGCAAGGTTTGCAGTTTCGATTGACGAGGAACAAGGCAAGCGTCTTTGCAGCATTAAACAGACGGGATCAGTGCAAGATTACATCAGTGAGTTTGAGGAGTTGAGGGCACAAGTTACTGGTATTGACGAGAAGAACTTGGTGAACATATTTTATAAGGGACTTAAGCCGGAAATGAAGGAAGTTATTAAACTGAAGGAACCAAAAGGGCTAACAGCTCACATAGCTGATGTAGTAAAGATGGAGGACAGTCTATTATGCCAAGTTCTGGGGGGAACAAAAGGCAGTAACAGTAAGCCGCAGAGACCTTATTCTTTTACTCCGTTCAAACCTGCAGTCATCAACAAACCACAGCATGACAACAGAGATCAACAAGAAGTGAGACAGCAGAATAGACTCCGTTTACACTTTTTCAGAGACAGAGTGGAAGTATCGGAAGGACAATCAATTGTGTTTCAAGTGTGGTGGGAAGTACTCAAGAACACATGCTTTTCCTAACTTGGAGTTGCGGATTATCACAGTAATAGATGGAGTGGAAATGGAGGTTATGGAAGATGAAGCAGAGGATGAGATGGTGAAGTTCGAAAAGGCCGATGGTCCAGAGTTGATGGCCATTTCGTTCAGCGCTTTCATGGGAGTTACTGCACCTACCACAACCAAAATTCGAGGTTGGATAGATAAGCAGGCAATTACAGTATTGATGGATAGCGGAGCCACACACAATTTCATCTCTCCAACGCTGGTTAAGGGGAGCAAACTTAAACTTCACCAACTTGATAACCTCAATATTCTTTTGGGTACAGGAGTTTCAGTTAACGGATTAGGAGTGTGTTAAGAGGTCACGTTTAAGATGCAGGAGCTGTCATTTACAACAGATTTCATAGCCTTGGAGTTGGGAGGTGTCGACGTGGTGTTGGGTATTCAATGGCTGAGAACTCTTGGGCGTTGTGAAGTGGAATGGGAGAAACAAGAGATGTGTTTTATGTACAAAAACAGGAAGGTTACCTTATTCGGAGACCAGGAACTTAACGGTTCAAAAGTGTCTCTTAAAACATTAGAATCCACAACCCCAGTTACGAAGCAAGGGGTTGAGCTTTGGTTTGGTAGTCAGCAGGTGCAACAACAGTTAGCAACGCCCATGCCTGTGGAAGTGATCAAGGTATTGGATCGTTATGCTACAGGTTTTGCACCAACAATGGGATTACCTCCTCTGCGTGGACATGAGCATTCGATTACACTGAAGACGGGTTCAGAAACAATCAGTGTAAGGCCTTATCGTTACCCTCAAGCACATAAGGCCGCCATGACATCAATGGTTAAGGAAATGCTCGACTCGGGAATAATTCGACCCAGTACTAGCCCATTCTCGAGCCCGGTTTTACTGGTCAAAAAGAAGGACGGTTCATGGCATTTTTTTATAGATTACCGAGCTCTAAATAGGGCAACCGTTCCTAAAAAATACCCTATTCCTATGATCGATCAGTTACTGGATGAATTACATGGGGCGGTGGTGTTTTCCAAGCTGGACTTAAGAGCAGGATACCATCAGATCAGAATGCACCAAGATGACATTATGAAGACAGCATTCCGCACTCAAGATGGTCACTACGAGTTCCCAGTCATGCCGTTTGGGTTGACAAATGCGCCAGCTACCTTTCAAGCTCTAATGAATGACATATTCCGCCCATTCTTAAGTAGCTTTGTGCTGGTGTTTTTTGACGACATATTAATCTACAGCAAATCGTTGGAGGATCATTCTAGCCATTTGGAACAGGTACTACAAGTACTGGAGAAGCACAGGTTATTTGCCAACCAGAAGAAGTGTCTATTTGCACAAACACAGATTGAATATTTGGGTCATATAATAACAGCTTCGGGAGTTGCTACTGAATCATCAAAGACATCAGCGATGAAACTGTGGCCAACGCAGAAAAATATTAAACAGTTGAGGGGATTTTTGGGATTGACTGGGTATTATCGGCGGTTTGTACGTGGGTATGGAGTCTTGGCGAAAGCATTGACTGAGTTACTGAGAAAAGATAAATTCCAATGGTCTCTAGCAGCACAACAGGCTTTTGACACGTTAAAAGAAGCGATGGTTTCAGCTCCTGTCTTAGCCTTACCACAGTTTGAGAAAACATTTGTCATTGAATCTGATGCGTCGGGATTTGGATTAGGTGCTGTTTTGATGCAAGAGGGAAGGCCGATAGCGTTTTTTAGTCATGGGTTAACTCCACGGGAACAGTTAAAGCCAGTGTATGAGAGGGAATTGATGGCAGTGGTGATGTCGATAAATAAGTGGAAGCATTACTTATTGGGAAGGAGATTCGTTGTTCGTACGGATCAGAAGAGTCTTAAGTTCCTGCTGGAGCAAAAAGAGGTTAACTTGGAATATCAGAAATGGCTGACAAAGTTAATGGGATTTGATTTCGATATTGTGTACAAGCCGGGAATTGAGAACAGGGCAGCGGACGGGTTGAGTTGTATGGGCACAGCAGTCGAGAGTTTCAACTCTATTTTGTTATTGGCAATGACAGTTCCGTCAGTGATTCAGTTGCAAGACTTGTATCAGGAAATAAACAATGACAAGTACATTCAATCCGTGTTGAAGCAAGTACAGGACAATTCTGAAGCACATCCGTTGCATTCGATCGTCTCGGGGAGGTTATGGTACAAACGACGGCTAGTGATTCCAAAGACTTCCAAGTTTATTCCACTAATACTGCAGGAGAATCATGAAGGTCGGATAGGGGCCATTCGGGGGTTCTCAAGACGGTGAAGTGGATTCAACTATTGTTTCATTGGGAAGGGTTGTTTAGGGATGTCCAGCGTTATGTGTCTGAGTGAAAAGTGTGTCAAACACATAAAACCTCTACTCTGTCACCGGCTGGTTTATTGCAACCGCTTCCAATTCCATTAGCGGTGTGGGAGGATATATCTATGGATTTCATTGAAGGATTGCCAACTTCTTGTGGCAACAATGTGATATGGGTGGTAGTGGATAGATTGTCAAAATATGCACACTTCGTGGGACTCAGCCACCCATTTTCAGCAGTGGATGTGGCAAAGATGTTTGTGAAGGAGGTGGTTAGGTTACATGGTTTTCCACGTTCAATTGTGTCAGACCGTGACCGGATTTTCTTAAGTGCTTTTTGGAAGGAACTTTTCAAGCTAGCGGGTACAAAGCTGAAATACAGTACAGCCTTTCATCCACAAACAAATGGGCAGACGGAGGTTGTTAATCGTTGTTTGGAAACGTATTTGCGCTGTTTCACTTCCAGTCATCCGCGCCAGTGGTTTAAATTCCTATCATGGGCTGAATTGTGGTATAATACGTCTCATCATTCTTCATTACAGACTTCTCCTTTTCGCGTAGTGTATGGACGAGACCCGCCATTGTTAGTTCGGTTTGAGGAAGGTTCGACTGGAAATTACGAGTTAGAGGACATGTTGAAAGCTCGTGATAGAATGCTTGACTCGATTAAAGACCATCTGTTAAAGGATCAACAACTGATGAAAAACAATGCAGACAAGCATCGTCGGGACGTTGTGTTTGACGTTGGTACTTGGGTTTATCTAAAACTGTGTCCGTATCGGCAACAGTCACTAGTGAGGAGGGTGTGTCAGAAGTTATCGGCGAAATACTTTGGCCCGTATGAGGTGATTGAGAGGGTGGGTAAGGCGGCTTACCGTTTGCGCCTTCCGCAAGAATCCAAGATACACACAGTTTTTCACGTATCACAGCTGAAACGGATACTCGGTTCTCATCATGTTGTCTCTGCTCTGCCACCAATTTGTGATGATATGAAAAAAGTATTGGTTCAGCCGGCGGGGGTGTTAGCAACTCGTTATAACTCCACGGGAGGGTTGGAATTGTTGGTGCATTGGGAGGGTCTACCGGATCATGACAACTCATGGGTGTTGGCAAAGGAACTGAAACGAGAATTTCCTTTGTTTAAGCTTGAGGACAAGCTTACAGTCGAAGGGGGGGTATTGATACACCTCTACAAGTATATTACTCTAAGAAGAAGCAAGGGAAACAAGTAGTGAAGGACAAGGGGAGGGAAGAAATAGCAGAGGAAGTGGGAACTTCTCAAGAAATTAAGAAGTAATAGAAGACTCTAGCTGAGCTAGAGTGTCTGGCAGTTATGAAGTGTCGTTTCATATAAGCTGTAGAGGAGTTGTTTAGAATCTTTTGTCCAGTTTTTACGATTAGACTTAGCAAGAGAGACGATAGTCTTGAGGCGATTCTCTCCTTGAGATTTGTACGAGGTGATTCGTGATCATAGTGATACGAAGAACCTTGAGTTTGCTTATCGAGTTGTAATCTGGATGATTCATTGATTCTTTCATAAATAGTATTACGTTGAGATTGGTTCCGGATTTACAATCACAATCTTAACACCAAGTTACATGATTGATTTAGGCACAACAACAATCTTTAGGTTCATCAAAGACCTTTAACTAAATTAACGATCTTAGGTTCATCAACAATACATACCTTCTCATTTCCTTCTTGGAATTTTGATTTCAATTGGATTCCGGCGATAACAAGTAGGCTTGGAGCTCGCTTGCAAATTTCAGAGAGAGAGATAATCAAATGTGGGCAACAATCTTTATTTTGATGAATGAGATGGTGACTCACCTGAATATAAGGCTAGGATAGCATCTTCATTGAACTTCAACACCGGCATAACTAATCTTAAGCGACAGCTTTGAAACTTACGTTTTGGAAACTTTCCTCAGATAATATCACCTACAAAATCACAGTGACACAGATCATTCGTTAAGTTTCTGACTTTTAGTAGAAGCGTGGAACCGAGTGATGAAAGCAATGCATTAATCTGTCATTTAATAAAAAAGATATATTAAAGTAAAACGAATATGTATATAACATCTATAGTTTGAACTAAACAAAATCTTTTATATTAAACGTTAAAATTATTACTAGATTATTCCTATAAATCGATATTAATGTAAAATGCTTTCTTAAGTTAAAGAATAACAAATTTATTTAGCAGATAATTACATTACAATAACGAACACTCTACTACCAAGTAATGCATATATATGATCTTCGGCCAAAAATCACTGAATAGCTTACATAAGGTAAACAGTTTTAGAAATTTCTAATATCATATCAAATAAATGTAGATGAAAATTGCATAAACACTAACGTACATATATTAACATTGTATGCATTAAATTTTTTTTATAAAATTGTAGCTTAAAATCATGTTTTTTTTTACAACAGAAGAACTAAACTAGAAAAACGTTAATGTGATCACATATATCCAGAAGTCCAATCTGGAGGTGATATCCCAACATAGTAGACAGCTGATGGGGGGCTCTGAGCACCGCGTGCAAGTTTATCCGCATCATATTTTGTGCCCTGGGAATATACTGGAGAGTGAACTGAGGAAAAAAAACTCTTACATCTTTGAATTTCCTCTAAAAGAGGGGCGAACGCTGGCCATTCCTTCGGTGTAGACACCATCTTCACCAATTGAGAACAATCCATTGTAAATTTCACTTCGATGAGATGAAGGATCTTCATACACTCCATTGCCCAAATTAAAGCCTCGCATTCTGCATGTAAAGGAGTTAAACTAAGCATGATAGTCATAGATCTCATAACTTTACTAAAAGGTTCCCTCGTGAAAGAGAACCACCCTTGACCCGAAAACTGATCGCGTTCCTTCCAAGCTCCATCAACGTAACACCAACGACCCTGATCATCAAACACATCAGGCTTCTCGGTATATTCCTCTCGCGGGAGATTTATGTCCAAAATCTGGGCCTCAGCTCATAAAGTTGCTTTTACCTCTACAATCCTCAATATTTCATGTGAATTACCATTGATGTTCCTATAAACTTTTGCATTTCAGTTCTTCCATATATACCATAATAAAAATAACTGAAGTCAAACTTCTGTGGAAGTCTCCAGAAAAGGAAAGACATATTCGAAAAAAGTGACATTGTAAGGAAAGCCCCTAGGTTGGAGGGAATTTTAGATAGGACCCACACCTGAAGAGCAGGTGGACACTCAAAAAGCACATGATTTATTGATTCTTCTTCCATTCCACATATAGAACACTGTTCATCGCACTTTAGACCCCTCGCTTAAAATCATGTTTTTGCCAAAAAATCACGTTTTCAACAATAACTTCACCCGACTTACAAACAGATCTTAAATAATTTAATATTCCCCTCCGTTTCATATTAGCGTCGTTGTAGAAAAGTATTTTTTGTTACAAAATAAGTGTCGTTTTTTACTTTCGTTGCATAATTTATTAACTTTATACTGCAATTTATTTTTCTATTGGTTGAAATATGATTAGGTATATAGGTAATTGTGTTTTTATATAAAAAATATGCAAAATTAATTGTTTTTCTTAACCGTGTGCACAAAGCTAAAGTGACATTTCAAATATAACAGAGGGAGGAGTATATTAGATGTTAGTAAATTGTATAACATTAAAAAAAATTAGGTGTTCACCTTACTTAGATGTTTGATACAATTTCTTTAGAATAATGTTGATGCAAGAATTCCAAAAAAATAGTCTCTCTAAAACCTTCGCTCTCTCATTTCTCTAAAGGCGATCTCTTAGCAGTTCCCGGTGTAACACCCCCAAACCGTCCTAGACATATGGTCGATCCACCAGCCAACAATCAAACAAGAACATGACCAATAGACCAACCAATACCCAAGGTTAGAAATGAGCCAACCGGCCAGCCAACAATCAAACAAGAACATGACTGACCGTCCAACCCAGCACCATGGTCCGGAAGCGCTACGTGACGAGCTAGGGACGATCCGGTAAGAGTCCTAAAACTTACTCCGCGACCTAGACCAGATCATCCACTAACTTGCCCCACTAACTAAAGGCTTAAAGCTTTGCAACTCGTACCAAGAGTTAATGGTTCCGTTAGATCAAGGCCAAAGGCTTTTCAAACGTACCAAGACCTAACGTTGTGTTAGACCGGATTAGTCAAATATCAGAGTACTCATGATGCGCATATAAAACAATTACTTTATTGATTCATGAAATATTCATACACTGAAATAATTCAAGACTGGGCCCGGCCTAATGCCAAATCGAGTCAACTAAACACAAATAAAAATACCATTTACAAAAGGCATGATAATCTACTCCGGCGGTCCTAACGTCCAGCACCGAGCTATTCAATCATCCTTACTAAAGCTACCTGCAAAAAGGACAACAGAGTTGGGTGAGTAACCTAATGTTACTCAGTGAGCTGGTGGCCTCTACCTGCAACCTATAAACTAACCCATACAACCCAAAATAACAAACAATCTAGCCCTAGCAAAAAAAAATTCTAGCCCTAGCATGCAATTGAAGCTAAATCTAAACAAGCAAACACAATTCACTATCTAATCAAATTGTTACTAAGTTAGATTTGGCCTTCTGCCTTGATCTAACTTCAAGTAACGGGAACCTCATGAAAACAAGTCAACAAGCAATCCCTAGTTAACCATATATACGCCTGAGGTCATTACTCATGTAGTGTTAGACACTTAGACTATACAAGTTTTATTAATCGATCGATCAACAATCAGACAAGAACATGATCGGCCAATCTATGATAACGCATAGCTTTCAATATCCACCACCCTTCATAAGCAATCGCCCAAACAATATAACATCCAACTTTGGGTCTGTACTAACAAAAGAGACACCAAGCCTAATCCGGTACCTAACCCGGAATTGGAACTCAATGTTAGAAACTTGCAAGGAAATCAATCACCAATATCACACTAATAATATACTAACTAACTACAACTCGATCTAATTCGTAACACCGTATATCAGTGCTACACTTACTCTAGGGTTCCATAACCCTTTACTAAACACGACATTCTAACATCGGCCTTGCTGACTTCGTGTTCCTCTCAATCGGCAATATCCTATCTCCCTACCACAAAGGCCAGAAGAAGGAACTTTCAACCGACCGAGGCCCACAGTCCATCGGGTCACCGCGCGACAGCCCACAGTCCATCGGGTCACTGCCACGTTACACCGTCGTGTAACACTCAGCCCTAGGCCATGACCCCGTCTCTCTGAGTCTTCATGATCCAGAGAATAAGGGGTTTCCTTGAACCCGCTGGGTACAAGGTCGAGGAAACACTAATCAACCCTTAAACAAGCCTAGCATGGGCGGGTTACGCACATGCTGTCGGCACACACTCAACACAACCAAAAATCAGGAGCCTAACCTAATACTCGACTCTATAACACTAACCAATAGTAACAGTAGTCCGGCCTATATGACCTAAGACCCTTAGTACAAGCATATAATAAACTAAACAACAATATCACAACTAAATAAATCAACCAGTTAATCACCCCTTACGAAGAGCTGACTAACCTTAATCAACAAGATTAATTAAACTAGAAGCATTTAACTAATCTAACAAGCAATCAACTCAACCAAACCGTTACCCAGATAGTTCGGCCTCCTGCTACGAAACTATCATTAAAGATAACGGGAACCTGCACTAAACCATATCAACAAGAAAGAGTAGAAAACATGATGCATCCTATTCCTAGTCCTAGTCAGGTTATTAACTCAGTCTTAATTCCATTTCATCTCATCTTAGCCCGTGCTAAACTAAGTCTGGTTCATTAAAATAACCCTAAGGACTCTATCATGCAATAACGTGAACATTCTACTCTATATGCAACTCGATCTATCCTAAGTTCCAAGTGGAACTCAAGCATAACACATAACTAACCTAAGTCCCAAGCGGAACTCTAACAAAACCAACTCATAAAACTACCCTAAATTCCAAGTGGAATTCAAGCAAGCCAACTCACAAAACTACCCTAAATTCCAAGTTGAATTCAAGCAAGCCAACTCACAGTGTTCTATGCCGATAAGCAGTTGGTTGATCAGAGAGGACTTGGCCAAAACCCGAGATGAACGTCTTCAATGGACAGAACTGGACTGATCTTGACTTGGACAGAACCTCCCCTTACACTTTTCGGGACTGCTCTGGACTCGGACAGAACTTTCTTTAGCTTCTGGACAGTTCTTCGGACTGTCAGACATAACATTGGCTTCAGAATTTAGACTGATTTGAACTCGTGGAACTAACCTGATCTTGGACAGAACCTCCACTTGGTCATCATAGAATATGACTGGCTTGGATGGATTGATTTGGACATAGCTTCCGCTTCACAATCGTAGAGAAAGGTCAATTGGACAGAACTTGCCTTCTTGGTAGAGTATCGGTCTTTAGAATCGACCATACTCTTAATTCGACCATTTTCTTTCTCTCTCTCTCTACCCACGTTTTTCCTTTGCTTTAAGTGGAATGGGATGAGTGAAACAGAAGGGGGCGTGGCTGGTATATATAGAAGTGGCTGGCCAGTGAGGAGAGGCCACACGAGCGACTATGTGTCAGCCTGCATGCTTCCGATCGCATGCGCGGTGACACACGGGCGTACACATGGATGGATACATGGTCAGATCTCATGCATTATGCCACACCACGTCCACTTGTCTCTCAGCATGGCTGGATTTCATGCGTCACGACACACGGGTCACTACATGTCGATCAACATGCTTCAGTTGCAGATACAACGACATCTCGTGCTTCTGCATGTCAGGCTGCATATCTTGCTTCCATGCACGCAGACACCTCGAGCTTCTGTAGACACTCAGCTGGTTAGATAGTTGACATAACTTCCTGATCCCATGCACGGAGCCACTTCGTGCTTCTCGGTCTATTCGCCCGATTTCGACCCTTCCGGCATATTTTCGACCCGCGATCAATCCCGAATATTTTTCCGCTACCGTTATGATGCTCTGAATATTCCTAATAAACTCCAAAGGAATCCTGACCTTGATGAAAAATAATTCCCGAGCCTCTGGCTTCCCCGAAGAATCCCATAATATCAAAATTAGGGTTTTGCCTGATTTCGGGTTTTCCCGTCGTGCTTCGATTCCGTCATGCTTACTTCCCTTCCTGCTTAGTTCCCGTCCTTCTTAGTTCCCATCCTGATTAATTCCCGTCCTGCTTAAATCTCGTCCTGCTTCTGATGTTCAAAATAATATTTTACTGATATGGGAATTTTCCGAAAACGTCATGCTTCGGAAACATTGTGCTAACGTCGTGCTTCCAAAAATGTTATGCTTCCAAAACGTTCGTCTAATCAATCTGAGACATTGTATAACATGGTAGAGCATCTTATTTCGACTCATGGTTCACTCACGATCCATTCTTCGACCATCTCGTACTTCAAACTTTCCCGATCGATCTTTATCGCCCGCGACTCAACGCCAGGTAGCTGCTCGACCACTTTTCCATTTTCTCTGAACCATGTTAAGTTTTATATGACCAAAACTCAACATTCCTCATCAAACTTTGATCCCCAAAAGCTTGGCTTCATATTCAAACTTTGTCGATCTCGACCATTTTATCCCTTCAGATGGGTTACTACACCCGGTGCACCGGCATTTGGCCTCTGGGCTCATTGCCGATCGCTTCTCTATCCTTCTCCACTAGTTTTTAATTTGCCCTTCATACTCTCCTCCTTGGCGGCAGTGTCTTGTTTAAAGCTCTTTTGGAGGCAATATCGTCGGAACCCTCGATCTGCTCTGTGAGAGCTAGATCTGACGCTCTGCTATCCCTTTGGTGGTTCAGTGAGGCATCGTGGGCAGTTTTGAAGCAAGGGTCGGATTTTAGGGTTTGAATCACGGTGGACTGCGTTTCATGGCGGTGTTGGTGCATGAGTGCTTTGTCGGGCCTCTCCTATGGTATTAATTTTCCTGAAGCGATTATGGTTTTTCGTGAAGTGGATAGTTCAGTCTTTGTGGGACGAAGCTCAGTGTCTTTCTTGGTTCTATAGTTTAGCCGACGTTCACAGCCGACCGCTTTTCGGATGATGTGTGGTCAGTCATCTTGGTGGTCGTGTGGCTGCAGGTTTCTTGGGGTTTTTGCGTTTGCAGCTTATGAGTCATCGGTTGCTTTTTCTTCTATGGCAGACCCATCTGCTTCTTCGGAGGTTGCTCTCCTTTTGTTGTCATCATTCATCAACTGGAACTTGGTATGTTCGGTTCAGTTCTCGTCCATCCGGCTTTCTCTTTGTCTAATGTGTCGTCTTCCGCACGTCTCTCCAGCGTGGTGTAGCGGCTCAGCGCACTGAAGAATCGGAGCCGGCCTAGAGGGAAAACAATCAAAGCAATTGATTAGGCATACAAATTAATGAGGCGTATTTTCTATAAAAAAATCTTATTAGTATTTACGAAAAAATAAAATTAATAGGAGTTCTGATTAAATATTACTTATTGAGATTTTTGTTAGAATAACGTTTCTTGGAATTTTCAACAATATTTATAAAAATTTAAAGTTATAATATATTAATAAATAATTATTAGTATTTTTTTAATTTATTGTTAAATCCAAATTAATAGCTATCCACAAAACAGTTTTTCCTCTTAATCCAGTTTATCCTTTTGTGTCTTGTTTGGTATAGTTGTTTGTATGACCTTTTTTTGTTTTCAACACAATAACCAAGAGTTTGTAATAAGAAAACAGAAAACATTAATATCGATGTTGCAGTTCACTACTAAAAGAGCTTGTGTCCTACTTTCAAAAATATGAAAAGACATGTTTTGAGGAAGAAAAGGCTAAAGCTAAGCAATTTGTAGTTGATATGGAGATTATAGCTGAATTTCCAGTGAGACAAAAACATATCCATTAGAATGAAAAAGCATTATGATAATTTGTTTATGGAATTAAAGATTCTTTGAGAATCAATTCCCGTGAAAGTTATATCTCAACAATACGTGTTCTAAATATAATTATTTTATACAATTTATAGAATTTGATTTTTAATGAAAGTTTAAGTTGTGTTTCAATTATTTTGTGATCTTGATAAAATATGTATAAAGGCATAATTTTAAAATTTGGCTTGGGGCAATACAAAACTTTAGACCGGCACTAGTGAAGACGGGTGGGGTTCTCTTTCTCAGGCTAGGGCGTTGTGGTGAGCTATCATTGGGTCAATTGGTGTTTTTTCTGGCGAGGAGACCTAGTGGCTATTTGCCATCACAGTGCTTAGGCGACCTCTTGGTAAATTCAGCAGGTTGATGTCTCTCTTCTTTTGCAGGATATGGAGTCCTTGTTCTTGGTAATGCCTAGCTGCATCCCGTCATTCTCCGGGTTGTTCATCGCTATGTGGCCTGCTGTCTTGAAGTCTGTTCAATCCAACCGATGGATTCTTGAGGTTTTAGTTGCCATCCGTTTAGGTATGTTGTCTTCACCCTCTTATACATCCGGTTAGAGCTTAATAATCAATGGTGAGCACAAGTTTGAGGCAATCGTCAAACATCAGCTACACAAGAGATGTTACAGGAGTACTGGTAGTCGAGGAAACAAGGTGAACACCACTCTCTAGCGGTTAATCATCAATGGTAGAGAATAGTGTTTGATAGTTTAAGAATTTTGAAATCGACTAGCGGAACGCGCCGGTATAGTGGTTGAGTTAAGATAGTTTAGTGTACGTAGACTTGAACTCTTTTGGTTGACTCGAGCTTGTAAACGAAAAATGTTAAATACAATAAATATTAAAAAATGTTGATTGCATGGGTATACTCTTGTACGTGCAAAAATTGTAAAGAGTTTAACTAATGGCCCATGATTTTGTCTACGTAAGGATCCGTTATTTTATTTTAAGTGTGAAGATTCGGATCCGTGCGTTCGCACGGGATTTTCCAGCTTTATTGAGAAATTTGAATTAACTAAAAATTTGTAGTTAAAAATATTATTATATTATATATCATGTAATTTAAGTTATGGTGAAAACTTACTTTTTGTTATATTATTTTTAATCTTATTCCCTTTTATAGTTTGAATAGTGTATTTCTAACTACCTATTATGTTCTAATAAATTGTATAACTTCATGATCTCCTTATATTTTTGTAGCAAATTTTGTTTGAAAAACTTATTAATTTAATAAAATTAATTTAAATCTTTTTAATATCTAAATGTGAAAATAAATGACATTGACATTTTTGGGTGTTGTTTAAATTGTGAGACAGAATTTTAAGGAAAATAAACCCAAATACAAAAAGAAAGAAAGCAAATGCTTATTATTGTTAACAATGGGTGTATAAATTAAAATAGTTAATGTTACATAAAATAAAATAAAAACTGGCGTAGAAGTTAACATGTTAAATTAAAACAGTTAATGTTACATAAAATAAAATAAAAACTGGCGTAGAAGTTAACAAACTTTTATTTTTTTGTAACTAATCAATGTTTTGGATAGAAAGTAATTATTATATGACGTGGACGGGTGTCCTGATGATTATATATATATCTCTCACTATAATTGATTTTGAACAGAAATTTAGTAAAAATATTTTTTCATTCACTATGGTTACAACTTACAAAATCTTTCTTAAACAAAAATATAGGGATTTATCCATGAATGTGGCTTCCACTTATGTACATGTATGAATATATCAATTTAATTTAGATTTAATTTGTTAACATACTAATGAATTGGTCTAACAGTAGACCTTTCTAAAGTAAAATTTTTAGCGACTCTATTAATAAAGTAGATGTATGTTTTATCACTACAAGAAAACAGTTATTTAACGAGGGCTAATTTCGTGGCTATTTTTTCGTAACTGAAGTTTACAAAAAAATAGCCACGAAACACAAAATGTCGTACCACGTTCGTCGTAAGTCATATTTCCTCGTTAAAATTTTGTAATTTTACAAGGAAACATTTCCTCGTAAACGCGGGCCTAATTTTTCTCGTAAAAGCCACGCTAAGATTTCCTCGTTTAAACCACGTAAAGCCTTCCTCGTAATGGACTCGTAAAATTGTCCTCGTAAAATCCACGTAAAAATTTTCACGTAAACTCCACGTGAAACTTTCCTCGTAACCTTCTCGTAAGTATTCCCTCGTAATTTCTAGGTAACCGTTTCCTTGTAAACGACACGGTAGATTTCATAGTTAATTCCATGTAAGAGTAGCGAGGAATTTACTTTAAAACATATTTTTCTGCATTGAAAAGTAATTATAATAAAATATTACAATAATTTAATTTTTTAAATAATTTAAATTAAAATATAAGAAAACGAAAATATTTCATTAATATTTAAGTTTTAAATTTATAATACAAGAAAAAAAGATAAAAAGATCTAAGGGTTCTGGGAGTCATGACGGTCTTGATCTGGAATGCCCAAATTTCTTCGTCTCTTCCAGCCGCTAAAGCGTCGAGGATACCCTCGAGTGAACCCATTTGAACTTGCGTCGTGCTCAAATCAGAACGCATCACGGTCAACTCCGAACGCAACTGAGCAGTCTTATCTTCCGTCGCTGAGCATAAGACGATGTCGCTCTTGGGACATCATTAACGGAACCAATCCCTAATCTATGTCCCTTTTTCTTGGGGACGACCTTGAAAAAAATAAATTTAAATGTTAGCTACTAATAAAAATTAGATTTTAAACAAATAACAATAATTAAAATTAAATTATACCTGCTCGTAGATCTCATCCACTTCATCTATGGATAATATGACGGGTATTCCATCGGGGGATTGCCGTGTCATCTGGGTTTGACACTCTTCAACCCGAGTAACAACGTCGTTGTAGATTTGCTCAGATCTAGGATCTACAAATTGCTCAGCCTTGTTTTTGTGGGTCTTCTCGTAAAGTTCCTTAAGAGATGGTAGAACTCTCGTCTCTTTGCCCGTTTTAAATTTTAAAAAATAATTAATAAATTAAAATAAATATAATAAAGAATTGACTTAATTTAAATATTTACCATTCCTAATCAGACACCGGAGTGTAGTGTTTGTGGTGTTTGACCTGAGGAGTGAAGCATCAGCGTGTTGCCATGCTCGTCTTTCGTCAGACGGGAAGAGGAGCAGCTGTTGGAGACTCTGATCGATGATGGCAAGTTCCAATAACGGATGAGGCCATCCCATACCTCCGTTGTGAGCTCAGCGGGTTTCCCGTGCTCATAACCATCTACCAGATAATCGTCCTTCCAATTAGACACCGTGTACAACAATCGGTCTTTTGCCTTTTTGATAAAACCTCGCTTCACGTCCTCGTTCACTCCGATGGACCAACGCCATTTTTGTTGTACAACAAAAAAATATTAGATCAACAATTAGTATAAAAATATTTAAAAAATCTTAGTAATTAAAAACTATTAATTTACCGCGAACATTTTCAACTACTTCGGACGTGGTTTGGCGTCGTCTTCCAGTTCGGATGTGTGTCGGGGAAGTAACCTTTGATCACCTCGGTTACGCTCCAAGCGACACGGCTTTCAACCCCAAACCTGAATTAAACAAAAAAATATTAATTATTTGAATATTGTTTTAAATAAATAATATTCATAAACATGAAACATACCAGAAAATGCCTTTTGGTCGGTCGGGGTCTAAGACTGGTAAACCATCCCGGCCTAGCTGCCCGAGAAGGTCCTCGACGGTGTAGGTAGCATAAGGAGCTGTCGGTGGGACCTGCAAGTCGGGATGAATAACGGCAACAACCGTAGGAGGAGGAGGAGGAGCCATGTCATCCTGAGCAGCAAATGGAGGAACGGGTGGTGGCGCAGCTAAAGAGGGTGAGATCGAGAATCTCTGAGAAGACTGAGTCTCGGGAACAACATCCTCGAAGCAATGCCTCATACGAGAGGTGAACAACTAGATGCTCCATGACGTCAAAAAATGTTGGCGGAAATTTTTTTCTACGTTGCACAGTAAGATGGGAATATTCTCATGAAGTTGCTGAACGACATCCTTTTTAAGAGTGTGTGTGCTCAGATCCCTGAAAATGCTTCATTTCCATGCATATTTCAAAATTGACAGACATTAGTAGTCAAAATGAGTATATGAGTAAAGAAATTAAGTACAACATGTTTTTTAATATATATATATATATATATGCACACATTACCTGCAAGTGATTCATGTACTTTTGTTGGCAGTAGCTCCGCAAAGACAAAGGCAAGTAATCATTGCATAAAGACATGACAATCATGACTCTTCATCCCTGAGAATTTTTGACCATTTTCAACACATCTAGAAAGATTTGAAACATACCCATCAAGAAACTTCACTTCTGATACCACCCAGTTAAACAACACTGACTTCTGTTCTGATGACAATCTGAATATCGGAACTGAGACTTGTCAATTGCTTTTTATATGTAACTCACTTCTCGAGCAAATATCATGTAATTCCAACCTCAATTTTATGCTGTTGAGGATGTTCTCAAAAAAATATTCTCTATATGCATCACGTCGAGGTTGTGACGCAAAAGAAGATCCTTCCAATATGGTAATTCCCAAAATATTCTCTTCTTGTGCCAGTTGTGCTGAACTCCGTAATAATCAAGCATATTATTGGGAACATGCCAATTACCACCACGAGGAACGGTTTCTAGCGCATCATAGTAATCGATTTGCGCTTTGATTTGTTCCCCAGTTAAATATGGAGGAGGAGTGTCTTTCACAATTTTTTTTTGTCTGAACAATGTCTTGTTTCTTCTGTACGGATGGTGAATGGGAAGAAATCGACGGTGACAATCGAACCAACTTGTCTTCATACCATTCTTCAACTGAAACGCATCCGTCATTCCATTACAATATGGACAAGATAATCTCCCATGTGTAGTCCATCTAGACAACATCCCATATGCAGGAAAGTCACTTATGGTCCACAGAAGCATCGCTCACATAAAATTTGTTTTTTTTTGAACAATCATATGTCCTCACCCCTGTTGACCACAAATCTTTCAACTCTTTTATCAGTGGCTGTAGAAAAAAATCGAGAAATCTTTTTGGATGCTTCGGACCATGTATTAATATGGTCATAAATAGAAGCTCTGTCGAATGCACATCTCCGGTGGAAGGTTGTATGGTGTAAGAAATACTGGCCACAATGAATATTGTTTGCCTGACATTCCAAATGGACTAAATCAATTGTGCATAATCCAAGATACACATTCCGTCTATTGCTAGCGAAATATGGATGTACATTTTTAAAATGTTTCCAAGCTCTTGCATCTGATGGATGAGTCATCTCACCCTCCGTCTGAGTATGTTCGGCATGCCATCTCATCCCTCGGCAGTCTCCTCAGATTGGTACAATCTTTTCAATCTGTCTGTAATTGGTAGGTACCACATCCTTTGGTACGGTACCCTATTACGCCCTCGTCCTTGTGGTTTGAATCGTGGCTTCTTTCAGAATCGACATTCATCTAACTTCTCATCATTTCCCCAGTAATTCATGCAATTGTCGATGCAAACGTCTATCATCTCCGAATGTAACCCAAGACTATAAACTAATTTCTGAATCTCATAATAAGAATCAGCAGACACATTGTCTTCCGGCAAATACTCCTTAAACAAGTCTGCCCATGCATCCATGCAATTTTTCAGGTAGACTATGATCAGTTTTAATATTCATCATTCTAGCAGCCAACGACAATTTAGAGAGACATTCTCTACAACCACTGTAAATTGGTTGATTCGCAGCATCTAACATTTCATAAAACTTTTTTGCACCTATGTTAGGTTCTTCAGCTTCATCATCATGAGCTACAAATGCATCACCTACCATATCATGAACCCTATCATAATCTACCATATGTTCCCAATGATAACTATTATGCAAATGATCAACCGCGGGTTCAACCTGAAAATTGTTATTACTACTGTTAGCTTCATTCCCACAACCACTTTAACCTTCTCCATGTTGAAACCAAATATAGTAATGTAGCGTGAATCCTCTATTTACTAAACGCTTCCAAACATCTTCACGAGGGCCTAATTTTGAATTGTTGCATTTCCGACAAGGACATAACATCTTACGCTTTCCTGCGCGAGCGGTGTAGAATCTGCTTGATGCATAAATGTCTCCAGCCCTTCGAGATACTCTTTCGTCACTCTCCTGTTACCATCTCTGTGTGTATACATCCACCTTCGACTCTCAAAAATATTTTCATCTCCGAACATTTTTTTTCTTTCACGTTTTCAATCTTTTTTTCTTTTACGTTTTCAAATTTTTGGGTGTGTTTCATTTGAAACTCAAACAACATATTTATAGGAAAATTTCGAATTGGTAGGTAACATTTTACCACGAATTTACGAGGAAAATTGTAGGTGCACAACCTTTAAAAACACGTTTACACCTAAAAAGTTGTTGCCCATCGTTATTTCTTCGCTAAACTATTTCCTCGTAAAATACACGTAAACGTAGCGAGTACTTTACGAGGAAATCCACTCTGCCACGTAATATCCTCGCTAAATTACAATGGTTTTAAAAGGAAACGTGTTTCTCGTTTATTCTCGTTTATCCTCGTAACATTTGCTGATTTTTTTGATAATTCCCAACTAAAAGGGGATAGGCCAGGCCCTCTCACTCTATCTCATGTCGGAGAAGATTATGTATGAATTTGAATTCGTAATTCCTTCGTATAATTCACGTAAATTTACGAGACCCATTTTTTTCTGCTAAATTTTGTGGTTAATAAACTGTTTTTTTGTTGTAGTGTATAAAGAAGTGTAAATTACAAATTTGCCGTTAACGAAGTCCTTAAATTTTTGTTTAGAAAGAGTGACATTTGTTATTATATACCATATGATAATAAGATTAAATTCAACCGACTTAAAAGATCCAAATTTGACGAAGCCCAAAAAGAGATTTGCCCAAAATAGGTTCAACCGACTGAAAACCCTAGCACCAAACTCATGCTTACCACGATTAAGCCGCCACGACGGCTGATATAGTGTGTTTTTAACATACTTTGATTGTGATTTATTGATTTTTCCCATGCAATTATAGGGTACTTACAGCTCTATTCGAGACATTTCAGGTACAAAAGAGGATGTGGAACTTTGGAGGGAAACATGAAGAAAAAGGAGAAATTTGAATTATGTCCCGGAGAACAACCCCAGCGATCAAGCAGAGCCTTGATCCCCGCGGAGATATTTTAAGAAACTACAGATTCTCTTGGGATTTACCCTAATTCTATTTCCCCCTCCTTCCAGCCGCCACAAAACCCTATAAAAGAGGAGGCACGACCATTAACAGAGCGAGGACTTTCAGCTCAGATTTATTTTCATTCTTTACAGCAAAAACTCTTGGATTCAATACTTTGTAAGGGAGAAAGAAATCCTCACCTTGTTCTCATGATTAGAGATGATTTCTTGAACCCTATTTTTAGTTTTTGATTTTGATTTATGGAGTATTATTCAGTATTTCTTGCTGTGTTGATTGCCATGATTGCTTAGTAGTTAATACTGTTAGCTTAGGGCGTTAGGGTGTTGGATTTATTCAAGCTACACATAAATAAGTTGTATGTTCATTGATAGCCTTTATTCTAAACTTAACTTAATGCTATCATGAATCTGATCACTTTATGTTAGATCTAGGTTTTCATCTATTCATTAACCGTGTTATAGATTGCCTGATCTGTTTAGAATAAGTATTATATCCCTAATCAACGAAAGTAGATATTAGGGTGTAATATAAACTGAATAGGCATGATCGTTACTGTTCATAGACAGAATTCGGAACAAGCGATAGCTTAGTCTTCGGGGTTGTTCTCTAAAAGGAACAAGCACCACGACAATGGGCTGTTCTAGCAATTGATCTATGTTCTGGGCTTGTTTTTAATTCGAACTTGAATAATTGTGTGGCTTGATGATGTCTAACACCCGTTTAATCGCCCTAGGCTAGCTTTTTTCCAAATTTAAACAACTCAAACCGTACCTTGATCTCTGTTATTTTACCTTGTTCTCTGTTAAATCTGAAGGTTTTAGCTAAGAAATTAAAATCTCAAGATATAGTGTAAAATGGTCCTCTGGAATTGAATCTCAAGTACAACAACTACAATTGTTAACTTGACAGTAGCAAGATCCAATTTTTAGTGTATCAAGTTTTGGCGCCGTTGCCGGGAACCAGCTTTTACCTATATTTTTTTAGTTTTATACTTTGTCTAAAACATCTAACTTGCTCTACTTTCTTGTTTCAGGTGATGTTCCAGGGGTATGTCAAGTAGAAATACTCGAAGCAACACCTTAAGTCCATTAATCACCCTCAACAATCAAGAACTCGTAAGATTAGAAAGGAACAACCGAAATCAATCAAGACCTACTCATGCCAACATGGGCGATCACAACAACGAGCATGATCTCACAGCTGCAATGGCTCTGATGCAACAGCAAATGCAGCAGATGCAACAGGCCTTGCAAGCTCAACAAGCGGCTGCCCAACAACAGCACCAACAGGAGCAACCAGCTCGGATTGGAGAAAAGAATCTTCCGAGAAATTTTCCAACCACTCGCTCAGCCATTTCTCCTCCACCCTGTGCTCGACAGGATTTTGAGATCAAGGCCTCCATGATCTCTCTGGTGCAGAGAAAGACGTTCCATGGTCTCCCGGCAGAAATACCAGTGGAACACATTGAAGCCTTTGAGGAGATATGCGCTATGACTCGCTCAAACGGGGTTTCACCTGACTTTGTCAAGTGTATGTTGTTCCCGTTCTCTCTTGCAGACAAGGCGTCAAGGTGATTGAAATCACTGCCGACTGGCTCTCTCACTACATGGGAGCAGGTTCGAGCTGCCTTCTTGAGTCACTTCTACACCAAAGCAAAAACGGCTGCCCTCAGGAAAAAGATCTCCTCCTTCAAGCAGCACGCCAATGAACCCTTCAATGAAGCATGGGAGCGGTTCAATGACATATTCAGAGAATTCCTCATCACGGGTTTGATCAGGACTACATCCTGGATTCTATGATGGTGTGGATTGGGAGTTCCGCAATGCCTTGAACTCAGCAAGTAAGGGAGATTTCATGACTCAAAAAACTGAAGGAGGGTTTGAGCTGAAAGAGAACATGGCTGCTAGCTCAGCCAACAAGAACCTAGAGACTGATCGCTCCAAGAAAGTCAATAGCATTGATTCTCAATGGAAAGATGTGCTCACTGCCAAGGTTGATCTACTCCTCAAGAGCAACGAAGATCAAGTCTTGTATATGGAGGAAGCTACACCTGCGCAGATAGCTAAGGATCAGGCCGTAAAGGATGGACAGAAAGGAGATGAGCACCAGGAAGTACTCTACATCAACGGTCAGGGGTATGTTCAGAACAGGAACTACTATCAGAACTCAAACAACAGGAACAACCCCAACCTGCTCTCCTACCGGAGCAACAACGTAGAGAACCCAGGAGATCAAGCCCAAAACAATCAAGCTCAAGGTGCTGCTCAACAAAGAGGATTTCCCCAGAATTTTCAGGGAAAAACCTTCGTCTTTAGTCAGTCTCAGAACCGTTTCCAGAACCAGGATCAACACAAGAACCAGCAGAAGCAGGAGAGCAATCAACAGACTGCTCCAGCTGTGTCAAGCGGACAGCAGGACGAGCTCAAGGTCTTAGGGAACATGATGCATCAGTTGCTCCAGAGTCAACAGGTTCAGGTCAAGGCGTTGAACCATGCTACCACAGAGATCAACAACACAATGGAAAACATGTTCAATGAGCTGAATACTAAGTATGACACTGTGAGCAGCCACATGAGGCAGATCGATATACAACTAGCTCAAACAGCTGAAAGTGTCAAGAGGCAGCAAGGGACACTTCCTGGAAAAACTAACAAGAATCCTAGGGACTGTAACGCAGTTGAGCTGAGGAGTGTAAAGCAACTCACGGACCCAGTACCTAGGAGATTTACTGCAGCTGAAAAAGGAAAGCAAAAGGACACAGAACAACCTACAGAGGGTGTTCCAGTTGAAGAACAAGGGAGAGAACAACCCCAGAAGTTGTTCCCGTAGTGGATGTCACACCTGCCGCGACTCCTCCTGCTCGAGTCTACACCCCTAAGGTGCCCTACCCTGTGTCAGCTAAGAAGTCTCGTAAGGACCGTGAGGAGATGAAGTGTTCAAAGATGCTTGAAGAATTGACGATCAAACTCCCTCTGCTTGACGCGAAACAAATGATGCCCTTAATACGAAGTCTGATGAAGGGGATGATCTCAGGAAAGGTATCAGGGAACATCGAAGTGATGTTTGTCTCAAAGGAATGTAGTGTTGTGCTGCAGAACAAAGTGATCAAGAAACTAGGTGATCCGGGCAAGTTTGTTCTCTCTGTCCAGATTGGGGGAACCACTTTCGCCTGCTCTTTATGTGATCTCGGCTCCAGTGTCAACCTTATGCCCTACTCTATTGCTAAGCGCCTGGGATTTACCAAGTTCAACAAGACCAGAATCTCTTTGGTGTGGTGTTCTCGAAGATCTCAACGTCCAAATCGGCAATAGTGTGATTCCAGCCGATTTAGTGGTTCTAGAACTTAATGAAGAACCCAGAGATCCACTCATTTTGGGACGTCCTTTCCTTTGCACAGCTGGTGCGATTATCGACGTGAGAAATGGGAGGATTGATCTCCAACTAGGATACATCTTGATGAAGTTTGAGATGGATAAACTGCTCAAGAAACCAATGCTTGATGGGCAAACTTTCACTGTGGATGAAGATAGTGATGTGTTGGAACCTCAAGAAGGAATGACTGAGGAGATCCTAGCCGACGATTCACTTGAAATCGCACTTGTCAAGGCTGAAGCTGAGTAGAACATCGTGAACATAGACGCTTCTTGCTATGCAAAGATGATGGAGTCCTGCAAGAGCATGGAGAGGATGGTCGCTTATCTGAGCTTAAGCGAAGGAGAACAAGTCAAACCAGTAGGAGCGACTGTTCTGATCGACCAGCTCAAGGACCCATGGAGCGAACTCAAAGCTCCAAAAGTCAAACTCAACTCCCTACCCGCGGGACTCAGGTATGCATTCCTAGGTCCAAAATCCACATATCATGTCTTTGTGAACTCTGAACTGAACAATGTGGAAATTGCCTTGCTCTTGTGTGAACTTAGAAAATATCGAAAGGCATTAGGATATTCACTAGATGATATTCCTGGAATTTCACCTGATTTATGCATCCATAGGATACATCTAAAAGATGAATCGTTGACTTCTATTGAACATCAGAGGAGGTTAAATCCAAATCTAAAAGATGTTGTAAAGAAGGAGATAATGAAACTTCTAGAGGCTGGTGTGATCTATGCGATCTCTGATAGCAAGTGGGTTAGCCATATTCATGTAGTTCCTAAGAAAGGTGGAATCACTGTGATAACAAATGATAAAAATGAGTTGATACCTACTAGGACTGTCACTGGACATCGCATGTGCATTGATTTTCGGAAGTTAAATGCTGCAACTCGCAAAGATCATTTTCCACTTCCATTCATTGATCAAATGCTTGAGAGATTAGCTAACCATCCATACTACTGCTTTCTAGATGGTTATTCAGGTTTCTTTCAGATCCCCATCCATCCAGATGATCAGGAGAAGACGACGTTCACTTGCCCTTATGGTACATTCGCCTACAGGCGTATGCCCTTTGGTTTGTGTAATGCTCCAGCAACGTTTCAATGTTGTATGATGTCTATTTTTACTGACCTAATTAAGGATATTCTGGAAGTATTTATGGATGATTTCAGTGTCGATGGGAGCTCGTTTTCTGTTTGTTTGTCAAACTTGTGCAAGGTGTTGCAGCGATGTGAAGAGAAGCACTTGGTGCTGAACTGGGAGAAGTGCCATTTCATGGTGAAGAATGGAATAGTGCTTGGTCACAAGATTTCTGAAAAGGGGATCGAGGTAGACAAGGCAAAGATCGAGGTGATGATGAGCTTACAGCCACCTAACTCAGTCAAGGGTATCAGAAGTTTCCTGGGACACGCTGGTTTCTACAGGAGATTCATCAAGGATTTCTCCAAAATTGCGAGACCACTCACAAGGTTGCTCTCCAAGGAGACAAAGTTCGACTTTGACACCGACTGCTTGACCGCGTTTCATACGATCAAGGGTGCCTTGATCAATGCTCCGATTGTGCAACCACCAGACTGGGACCTCCCCTTTGAGATCATGACGGATGCCAGTGACTTCACAGTGGGAGCAGTGTTGGGTCAGAGAAAGGACAAGAAGCTGCATGTGATCTATTGTGCAAGTAGGACCATAGATGAAGCACAATGTCGCTATGCAACCACTAAGAAGGAGCTCTTGGCGATTGTCTTTGCCTTTGAGAAATTCATATCCTATTTGGTTGGCTCCAGGGTGATAGTACACATTGATCACGCAGCCTTGAGGTACTTGTTGACAAAAAAGGACGCCAAACCACGTTTGCTGAGGTGGATCTTACTGCTCCAGGAGTTTGACCTAAAGATCAAGGACAAGAAAGGCATTGAGAATGGTGTTGCAGATCACTTGTCCAGAATGAAAATCGAGGAACAGACTGCTCTCGATGAAGGTCATCCTGTGGAACACGTGTACTCGATCAACCTGTGCGGAAAAAGGGAGGACTTGTTCTCCGATGCTTGTTCCCCCGACCCAGAACAGTTCGTAGCAGCAATCAAGAAGACGTACCCCAATCTGCCCTGGTTCGTTGAGATTGCGAATTACTTAGCTGCTGAGAAAGAGCCATTGGAGTTTGCTGGTAATGAAAAGAGGAAGTTCTTGAGAGATGCCCGCCATTACTTTTGGGATGAGCCTTACCTATATCGGTATTGCAAAGATGGAGTGTTCAGAAGATGCGTAGCTGAAGCAGAGATTCCAGGGATACTGCATCACTGCCACGGTTCATCCTATGCTGGGCACTTTGCGACCTTCAAGACAGTTTCGAAGGTACTTCAAGCTGGCTTTTGGTGGCCAACGATGTTTAAGGATGCTCACGCTTTCATCTCAAGGTGCAACGAATGTCAAAGACAAGGGAACATCAGTAGGAGGAACGAGATGCCTCAAAACTTCATCTTAGAGATCGAGGTCTTTGACTGCTGGGGAATAGACTTCATGGGGACCTTTCCTAAGTCATTCAAGAACGAGTATATTTTGGTCGCAGTGGACTATGTGTCAAAGTGGGTTGAGGCGCTGGCCAGCCCCACAAACGATGCTAGGGTGGTGGTCAAGATGTTATCTTTCCAAGATTTGGGATTCCTAGAGTGGTTATCAGTGATGGAGGCACTCATTTCATCAACAAGGTTTTTCAAGGTTTGTTGAAGAAAAAGGGTGTCAAGCACAAGGTAGCAACCCCTTACCATCCGCAGACCAGTGATCAAGTTGAGGTGTCAAACAGAGAGATCAAGAGTATTCTTCAGAAGACAGTGAGCACAACGCGTAAGGATTGGTCGCTCAAGCTAGACGATGTTCTCTGGACATACAAAACAGCCTACACGACACCTATTAGGACCACCCCCTACAACCTGGTCTATGGTAAGGCGTGTCACTTACCTCTGGAGCTTGAGTACAACGCAGCTTGGGCTCTAAAGTTACTCAACTTTGACATCAAGACTGCAGCACAAAGGCGTTCTATTTAGCTCCACGAGCTAGAGGAGATTAGGCATTTGGCCTATGAAAGCTCCAAAATCTACAAGAAAAGAACAAAGGCGTATCATGACAAGCGAATCATCAACATGAATTTTGCGCCAAACGACCTTGTCCTGCTGTTCAACTCAAGGGTGAACCTGTTCCCTGGCAAGTTGAAATCAAGGTGGTCTGGCCCCTTCACGATCAAGGAAGTTAGACCCTACGGAGCTGTTGTGTTGTTGGACACGAGAGGAGGAGAATTTTTTGTGAATGGTCAGCGCTTGAAGCCATATATTGCTGACACAACCATCGCAGAAGGTGAAGAAATTCTCTTAGGCGATTCTCCTTCCCCTTGATCCTCCAACCCAAGTCAAGCTAATGACTTAAACTAAGCGCTTGGTGGGAGGCAACCCACTGGTAAATGTGTATATAATTTAGTTTCTGGTTTTTGTTTTTGCTTTTAGTAGTTTCAGGATTAAACAAGAAAATTCTGAGTTACCACATTTGGAGAACAATGCAACTTAGGAGAACCATGTTCTCTGGGTTGTTCCCTGCCAGGTAAGTAACTCTAAAAATAATAATAAAAAGGGGGTTTTCAAGGAAGGGTCCCTCTATTTAAACCATGTCACCCCGACCCTTCTTCTCCCCATTCGCGATTTCACCTTAATTTCGGTCAAAACTCTAAGTTTTTCGACTCTTAACCGTTTTGAGTGATTTTTGAGGCTAAATTCAATAACTTTTCAAGATCTACCAATCTGTGGAATTGCCTCAGCCGATTAACAAGATGCCTCCAAGAATGAAGAAACCCAGCATCAAGGGAATCCTCGCTGCTCGCGCCTCCTCCTCTCAGGCTCAAGCTCCCCCGCCAAACCCCATGAACGCGACCTACCCTTGGCCGCGTTTGGAGAAGACCCCGATTGACGTCTCCGACCCGAGGATTCCAGAGCACTCGATGGAGGCGTGGACTAAGGAGCATTCGCGTGCGTACAACGCGTTTATGGACATGACCATTGCTCCCACGCGTACTCTCCACCTAGGGGATCTCAGCAAACTAGTCCTCGATGAGGACGCTCATGCCATGCTTAGCGCAATGGGCTTGAGCGAGCTCTGTCTCAAGGAGCACCCTTTGTACCCTGATCTGGTTCGGGAATGCTTGGCCTCCTGCGAGATCACCTATGATGACCCTGAGCAGCCGAGCCTTGACACTGCTTACTTCAGCTTTTTTGCCTCAAGGAAGAAGTATTCGCTCTCTCTGGACGACTTCAATGGGGTCTATGAGATCAATAGTGAACCCAAGGATCTTTACTTCCCAAAAAAGTTTTCACCAACCCAGAAGTTTTGGGAGCTCATAGCTAATGGGGAGTACAAATCACACTCAGCCTACCAGTCTGGAATCCGCAACCCTACATTGAGGATTGTCGCAAAGACCTTGACCCACCTCTTGTTCGCCAAGGATACCACTGCCAAGGTCTCAAACGGAGAGTTGCAGCTGCTCTACGCAGGGGTTCGTGATGAGATCTTAGCTGCCAAGGCTCGAATTCCCCAAGCCAAACCAAAGACCAACCCGGGCTTCATACTTGCTCAGATGTTTGTGGAAAAGAAGACCAGAGTGCTGCCCAAGGGGGGAAAGGGATTTACTGCGCGTTGCGGCAGCATGCTCACGCCCCTGTTTGAGCACCTTCACCTTGATCTCACTGCCTACCAGGTCAACGCCACCCCTGAGTTCATTGACATCCCCTACCTGATCCACTGTGGCATCCTCAGAGACGAGCGGACATACAACTTCTGCGATCGTAATGGAACAGCTCTTTACTGCTCCCTACCTCAGCCTGACATCACCGGCATGCACATCTGGGAGAACATTGAGTTCCTCCCCACCCCTAAGCACCTTTGTGCTGATCCACGTGCAGCCACAATTGATGCAAACATGGATGACGTGGAGGATGTCACTCCGGTGGATGAGTATGATCTGGGTCCCTTGGCAGATGATGCGGGGACACACTTACCAACGTTGGATGGTTGTGTCCCAGCACAAGAACAACAGCCTCATGAAGAGGATACTCCACGCAGTGACAAGGGTTTGTTTCTAGACGCCGATCAAGACGGAGGGAACAAGCAGGGGAGCTCAAGGTGCACCATCACCAGCAGAAGAGCGAAGGGGCCAGAACATGAGGTATGCTGGTCAGTCAGACAGCGAAGAGACAGACTGAGTCCCCTGCCTTATCATCTATCCCATTGTCTTATCCGCCTTGAAATCTTTTCCTTTTTTGTGTTGTTTTATTTGGCCTTCCTTGATTTTATTTCACACCGGAGACGGTGTGAAGTAAGTCTGGAGGAGGCACTTATGTGTTGGCTTTGCTACTTATTTGTTTTTATCGAGTCTACTGTGATTTATTGAGTCAGTCCAACTTTGTGGGAACTAGTACCCTATTTTCTTTAACCTTTGTGTGCTTTTAGTTATCTTATCCAGTGACCTTAGCAGTGACGAAAGACCTACACTTAGACCTGGAACACCCTGACATCATCATTTTGTTCTCCAGAAGCCCTGTGCTTGTAATGGTACACCTGTATAACTTAACTCCATCTAACTTGAGCCTAATTTTGAGTGAAATGCTTAGAATGATCAGCACTAGAGCAGGGAAACGAGATCACACTCATGACTCCTTATCCTTTCATCCATCTTGTTGTTCCTGAGTGGCTGGCTCATTTTTAGCTGGTTCCCACCCTAAAACCCATAACCTTTATTCCACCTTCATGCATTCTGTTATTCTAATTGTCATATGTGTAGAATTGTGCAAAAGGGTCAGAGAGGAAAGGATTAACGCAGCCTTAACTCGTTTTTGCTGCATTGAACCACCGATCAAGGGTGAAGAGAACAAGGCAGAACGATCAAGGGTGAAGAGAACAAGGCATAACGATCAAGGGTGAAGAGAACAAGGCAGTCGATGAGAAGAAGCTAATCAGAAAAAAACCATCCGACTGTTCTCTAAAGTAAGGAGCAAGGAGACCTAGAAAATCAAAATGGCATCAGAACCATTAGAGGCATCAAACATATATGTAAATACCCTCTCTCATCATCATCAAAAAAAAACGTTATCTATTCTCATTGATGATTGAGAGAGGAAGAAACAGTGTCTCTGATTGGGGAAATCATTTCGGTGGGGAACAAGTTTGAGAGATCAAGGTTGGGAGAACAAGCAAAACGAGTTAGGCTGCGGAGATCAATGGATTCATCCTCTCTTACAATTTTGTGTGATCCCCTACATTCCTCTACAGAAAATGGTAACCACTGAAACTTGCAACTCCACAAACAGAAAAAGCTTGTTCATACCTAGCGTCGTCTATCCTGTCTAGTGTTGTGATAAGATATGCTCATGCCACTCTTAATTTGAATATAAGGAGTTTTGTTAGAAAGGTGTAACATTGCAGGTTTGACACACAGAGTATGGAGCCGATTTTGAACAACAGTCAGGGGTGTTTTGGTAAGGGTGTGCGGTCCTAGATGCAGCTTGTATGCTTCAGAGATTTGTGGTTAAAGAATGGTTATTAAAGATAGGAGAGTTCCCACACCTTGAGTCGTGTCTAGTATGTTTTGATGCTTGAAATTGTTTGAGGAAAAACAAAGATCTAAGTCTGGGGGAATTTGATATAGTGTGTTTTTAACATACTTTGATTGTGATTTATTGATCTTTCTCATGCAATTATAGGGTACTTACAGCTCTATTCGAGACATTTCAGGTACAAAAGAGGATGTGGAACTTTGGAGGGAAACATGAAAAAAAAGGAGAAATTTGAATTCTGTCTCGGAGAACATCCCCAGCGATCAAGCAGAGTCTTGATCCCCGCGGAGATATTTTAGGAAACTGCAGATTCTCTTTGGATTTACCTTAATTCTATTTCTCCCTCCTTCCAGCCGCCACAAAACCCTATAAAAGAGGAGGCACGACCTTAACAGAGCGAGGACTTTCAGCTCAGATTTATTTTCATTCTTTACAGCAAAAACTCTTGGATTCAATACTTTGTAAGGGAGAAAGAAATCCTCACCTTGTTCTCGTGATTAGAGAAGATTTCTTGAATCCTATTTTTAGTTTTTGATTTTGATTTATGGAGTATTATTCAGTATTTCTTGTTGTGTTGATTGCCATGATTGCTGAGTAGTTAATATTGTTAGCTTAGGGCCTTAGGGTGTTGGATTTATTCAAGATACACATAAATAAGTTGTATGTTCATTGATAGCCTTTATTCTAAACTTAACTTAATGCTAGCATGAATCTGATCACTTTATGTTAGATTTAGGGTTTCATCTATTCATTAACCGTGTTATAGATTGTCTGATCTGTTTAGAATAAGTACTATATCCCTAATCAGCGAAAGTAGATATTAGGGTGTAATATGAACTGAATAGGCTTGATCGTTACTGTTCATAGACAGAACTCAGAACAAGCGACAGCTTAGTCTCCGGGGCTGTTCTCTGAAAGGAACAAGCACCAGGACAGTGGGCTGTTCTAGCAATTGATCTATGTTCTGTGCTTGTTTTTAATTCGAACTTGAATAATTGTGTGGCTTGATGATGTCTAACACCCGTTTAATCGCCCTAGGCTAGCTTTTTTCCAAATTTAAACAACTCAAACCGTACCTTGATCTCTGTTATTTTACCTTGTTCTCTGTTAAATCTGAAGGTTTTAGCTAAGAAATTAAAATCTCAAGATATAGTGTAAAATGGTCCTCTGAAATTAAATCTCAAGTACAACAACTACAACGTTAACTTGACAGTAGCAAGATCCGATTTTTAGTGTATCAACGACGAAAGGAAAACCAAACTGGATGGACCAGATTCTGACCGCCACACGAAACCGCCACCATCTAGGGAGAGAAGCGCTTCACCAGAAAAGGACTATGCGGTTGAAACCAGAGAGAAAGAGAGAAAAAACTGAAAACCGAAACCCATGCAGATCCATCAAAGAGACCGTCGACGTAATCAGCCACCACAAGGATCCTCTTTCACGTCCCTCCACCACCCTCAAACGGGTTCATGCAACCATGTAGCGTTTTCGTCGTAACACCTCCGCCTCTCTGGAATCAACCCCCACCCCCTCCTTCGTTAGATATGCGCCGAATAACCACCAAAAAGTGAGCTCGAGCCATAACTATTGCGACCACACATGAGGAAGCGAGATCCACCTCCCTCCTCATGAACTTGTCAAAATCACGGATTAAACACAAAGAAAAAAAAAAGAAAATGTAAAATAAAAAGCCTCTTCCGATCTCGAGACAGACACCAGAAAGAAGCCAGAGATTGAATAGGAAACACAATTAGCGGATGAGAATCCTAAAGAGAGAGAGGAGAAAGACTTTTTTCAATGATTGTCCTTAATAATTTTTCAAATCATACTCTTTTGTTTACCAATCATACTCTTAGTTTACATCATGCGTTATCTCTAATGATTCAAGGCTCCCGGTAATGCTGGTCTAATATTTTTAATTTATTCTTAATGTCATACTAGATTTTGACCCGCGCTTTCAAAGCACAGAATTATTTTCGACACAAACCAAATTATATGAAATAAATTTGTATTTTTGATTATGTATCTATATTTAAATGTTACAAATGATGCGTTATATCCAGTGTTTCGGGTCACGACCCGGACCCACGGTTAAACTGGTTAACTGATGACTTTATATGGAATCTGTTTTTTTTTAAAACTCGTTATTTAATTTTTTTATAAAATCCGCAAAATACGCTAAAATTTGGGACCCGACTACTGGTTGAACCTATGGGTGGCCACTATATGTAATACAATTTGACTTAAATTTTCATATTTAAAGTATTCTAATTTATGACTGTTTAGATGAATGGTGGATATATATTATGAATTTTATGCTCTTATTTTACAAAAGTTAGTCAAACTAATTTATCATTTTATTGTAAGCGTAATGAATCAATATTCGAGAGGATACATACTAAATTAAAAATAGATACATGAATGTGAGATTAATTTTGACCCGCATTATAAGCGTAATAGATCAATATTCGAGAGGATACATACTAAATTAGAAATAGATACATGAATGTGAGATGAATTTTGACCCGCACTTTAATGTTAGTTATTAGATTGTGATCAAATATTAATGTTTATTATTAGATTTTCACCCGTATTTTAATGTTTCTTATTAGATTTTGATGAAATATTAATGTTTATTGTTAGATTTTGACCAATACTTTTTAAACCGAGATGAATTTTTATTCAAATATTTATTTACTCAAAATTAGAAATCTTATACATGAAGTATATATAATAAAAATAAAATTTACATTAATATAATTTTATGAAAATAAGATAATTAATTTATATAACCTGCTTCATATATTATAATACAAATTTTTAATTTTCAATATTCGTAAAATTTTATTTTATTATTATATTTTTTTGTCAATATTATTATACAAATTAACTATTGTTATTATACTCGTCTCATACATGAAAAATATATTAATTATTTTTAATATTTTGATTTAAATATGTATATTAACTTATGAAATGATTTATTAGTTTATATATCATATTTTAATATTGTTTAATAAGTTGAAGTATGTTGTAAAATTCATAAATATAATTTATTCGGTTATTTTATAACTTATAAAAAGTTAATTAATGAATTAAGTTACTTTATATTTATTACTTGGTGTAGTAATTTAACTATGGATATAAATTATATATATATATATTATAGATTTTATTTATTATATAAATGAATAATGAATAATTTTTTGTTTTAATATATAGTTAATATAATAATGGCTTTATTATTTAAAAACAAATGTATATTTACATTTTAAATAAAAGATATTAAAAATATTATTAAAATCTAATCTTACGAAAAAATACTTAAGAATTTTTTTTCTTAGATATTTTATTTTGAAAGTATTAATATAATTGGTTAGATATAATATATATTTAATAATAATTAAGTTAGTTATAGGAGAATAAATAGGAAATTAAAAAAATGTAATGGTCCAACCTATACTACTTATAAGTAGATAAAAAATAGGACTCTGTTTTAATATATTAGATGCTCACTTAAAACTTTATTCCTTTATTATTTTTGTAAAAATATTATAATACCTTATCTACAACTAAAATTATGCTTAAAATTAGAATGCACTAAGCGATCGATTCCTTTGCTATGCTCCGAACCATGGCTGGCAATAGTAATTACTAGCTTGATGTTTGAGAATGATTAGTCTTTTGATTGTTGGGTACGTCTAGGTTGATAAAAATCTCGAAATTTATTAATTTTCATAATAATTTTTTTTTATTCTTGTTAGAATCATCGAGAAAGAATAGATGTTATAAAAGAATATTTTTTTAACTAAAAGTCACCATGCAAAAACCTTCTTCAAGGGACATTAAAATAAGAAACCCCCCCATGTACTATATGATAAGCATCGATCTAATCAACAACTTCACTGCTAAACAACTTGAACTTATTAGCATCAAGAATAAGTTTCCTAACAGAGGAGAAAGCTCCCATGAGTCCCGCACAAGTGAACACAACCATTATCGTCATGTTTATCCAATACGTGAAGCTCCGTTTTGTAGGCTTATATGTCATGTTGTATAGAAGCATTGGCAGCACGAAATCGAGTGGGATAAACCCAAACGCACCCACCACCGCGTTTATATCCCCAAAGAAGGGTAGCATCTCTGCCATGAACCCACAAAACGCCATATATAGCGTTCTTAGTATCAAACGCGGTACCAGGTTGCGTCTTGAGAACATCCCTTTTGTTGTATCTGCAGATTTCTTCTCCATTATCTCATACGCAACTTGTGAATACACCTACCAAAAACCCCTCTTAAACGTTAGTCACTGCGCCCATTTGCTAATCTGGTATAAGAATCTTGTAAATGTCTGATCTATTGCATGGCAAAATGTGTTATCTTGCTATCCAAGCAACCATCAATACGATCACTACTTTAAAACTTACGAGGCCAATGGCGAAGAGCTGAAGAAGAACAAAAATGACCGCTAGGCCAATGACAACGATAGGAGCCAGAGTGGGTCCTTCGTCGGGCATTAGGTTCTTGAGGATATTAGAGCTGGAGTTATTACCAAATACCCAATAACCAGAAATTGCAGCCGAGTAAAACGTGAAGAAGATCACACTATAACACAAAATTAATCCCTTCAGCATCTTTCCTGTGGCTGGTGGAGCAAGAGTTGCCTGCATTTATTTATATATAAGTATCAACATAAATCTCAAGCTCATAACATATGATATTGTGATTGATTTTACGACAATATTACACCTGTATTTCTGGTAGAATTCCATTTCCGAAAATAGCAGCAATGATCGAAATCGATGTGAAGGCACTAAAAACTCTCCCTGAGTCCGAAGGCTCTAGTGAATACTCACGTTTAGGAGCGTGTTTAGACAAGCCTTCAGAACCAAAACAAAGCTATTATTAGTCCTCGAACTTTACCATGGATTGTCGTTTTTTGGCTAATGTAATAATAATCACTGTACCTAGGTTGATACAAGCCCCAACGACGAGGAAAGTGTAGCCTAAGCTGAGAAGAAGAGACGCACAGTTAATGTGTCTAAGAGAGTGAAAACTTGGGAGCTGTGACAGAACAATCATCACGGCTGTGACCATAGCAATGAACTCGTAGAGCTTCAAGGTTCCTTGTGGGAAAAGACTCGAGTACATTATCTGTGTTGCAAATTAAACATTTGATACACACATATGTTAGTGTCTTGTTTAGCAAGTAACTAAAGATTTTGGTTTTATTACATCAAGACATTGGCCTGCGAGTAGAATGGCACCAATACCGATTCCAGTGTTGATAGCTGTTTGAATGAAGATCACTACATAAAACATCCATCCTGATCCTGCCGGTCCAAAAATAAAAAGTTGACCGGTATAGCAGAACCAATCAGTTACTATATGCCGAAAACTCCAACCAAACAATTTAAAATTCTGGTCAACTTTAGGAAATCCATATTTAATCAAAATTAATGTATTTATTCAATTCACCTAATAACATATATGTTGACCACTAAACCGAAACCAACTAGATTTTTCTCGGAGAGTCAAACAAAAACTACAACTAAACCGGAACCGGTTATTAGAATTCGGTAAGCATCACCTTCAATACAACCAAACCGAAACCAAATTAAGCACGTGTGCAATCTGGAAATCTAAACAGACAAATAAAGGTCAAAATAGCAAAAGAGATTTAATTCCGAGAAAAATATGATTTTGTTATGTTTAGTACCGAGAACGTCGGCGGCGAGTTCCCGGAATCGGATGTGACGGCGGCCGGATTTTTCACAGTGATCGAGAACCTTGGACATGAGGTAGTAAGCGTAGAAAGTGACGAGACCCATCGTCGTCAAGCACACAAAACCTAACCACCATCCCAACCCCCTGAAGGCGTACGGTAACGTCAATATCGTCGGTCCCACGATCGCCGTCGTCAGATGAAATCCGGCGTGCCACCACTCGCCTGAAATTCTCCCGCACGAAAATTAATCAGTTTGTGGAGAAATAGTTTTCAGAAATCGAATGAGCAGTTTGATCGGATTACCTTTTGATTGGAGGACAAAGAGAGCTCCGGCGTCGGAATCGAGGCGAGAAGAAGGATACGGGTCGGATCTTGGAGGATCCGCCATTGATGATGGGATTTTTAGGTGGAAGAGAAGAAGATTAGGGAATTAGAAGAAAGTGATTCTTTGGAGATGATGAATGTGTCAGCTGGTGATAGTTTATAGTTAGTTGCTAACATTTTAATACTCTATTAATATTTCGTTGCTTCTTCAAAAAACAACAACAACCTGTCCTACTGTGAAAAGAAGTCATAATATGCATTCCCCAATTTATTCGGGATGAGTATTCTCCGTGTAAATTATCTTTTTACTCTAGAAATTCCTTTAATTTTATTTCTTTTCTCCCTGTATTTGTTTTTTTTTCTTTTGTAAGAAAAAATTAATAATTGAATGAAAATGCAGAATAAATGGGAATAGATATAGATCAGTTATTACATAACAATATGTATTTTTTTCCATTCAACTTTTAAATAAAGATTATTTAAAATGTAATGAAATCTGAGAAAAATCTCTCAAATAGCATTTTTTAAGTTTTTATCATAAAAATAACCATAAAAGAAAATATCTTTTTTAAAAAAAATTTAAATTTCACCTTTAGAACCTCATCGTCCTTTAAGTTTACATTAATTAATTCAAAGGATAATAAAACTATGGGCAAATCTCTCAAATAACCATTTTTGAAGTTTTTATCACAAAATAACCCTCAAAAATAAAAATGACAAAACTCGCCTTTTTTTATTTTCAAAAAAATAATTTTTATTTTATTTTTTTCAATTTTAAATTTTGCCTCCAAAACCCCATCTCATAACTCTAAATCTTAAGTCTAGATTAATTAACCCAAGAGGTATAAATGTATATTAGTCATTTTGTTAACCCTTTAATAAAGGTTATTTTGGTCATTTTATTCTTTAAAGGTTATTTTTGTGACAAAAACTTTTTTAAGGTTATCTTAGGCTATTTCTCTAAAACTATTTTGGTTATTTTTTTCTTGAAAATCTATTTTAAGACAAAATAATTTTTTAAACTATCCTATGATACTTTTCTACAATTTGCATATAGATTATGGTGATTATCTCGAATATAACCTTTTTAAATTTTTGAATATTTTATATCAATATTTTAAAAAGCTATTAATGTTTTTATATAAATTAGTTTAGTAAATTCGTGCATAAACTTTCATAATTAATACTTATACTTAGATTTTAAAAGTTACATATAATTACTTAGTATTTTTTCACAATAAAATATCAATCATAGATTTTTTTTCTTGCATATGTATGTACATATTGTTATATTTTAAAATTTTAGATGAAGATTTGATGATATAAAATGACATAAAAATTTGAAAACGTTAGTTCTATATTTAAACCAATTGGTACGAAAGAGGGAAAACTGAATAAGGAAAAAATAATGGTGGGCTGACTTTATATTTTATTAATAATATGATTAATCCTAGTGCATGTGAGTTACAATTGTACATGAAATGATAAAATATTCATTACGTTTATTATTAGTTATTTTATTGATAAAATATTCATTACGTTTATTATTAGTTATTTTATTGATAAAATATTCATTACGTTTATTATTAGTTATTTTATTATCCATCATATTACAAAATTACCAATGGAGATATATTTATAGGATGTATATATTAATTTGATATAACATTTGTTCGACCAAGTACATATCATTCGAAATATAGATCCACTAAGTACGGAACACGGTTCTACCAAATATACTCCTTCCGTATTTTATTTGTCATTTTAGGTTTTTACACACAGATTAAGAAAACATTTAATTTTATATATTCTCAAAATAAAAATATCATTACCTATACACTTAACCACATTTCAACCAATAGAAAAATAAAATGATATATAAAATCATTAAATGTTATATTGAAATCATAAAACGACACTTATTTTAAAATAAAAAATTTACTCTATAACGACAAGTAATTCGAAACGAATGTAGTATATCATTTATTGTGAAAAATAATTAAAAAAAATCAAATAATACCTAGTCACATTAAATTAATTAGTAGCAAAACGCAAGAAAATATAATAAGAAGTAATTGAGATGGAACACCAATTAGAAGAACGATCTCACACATTAACATCAGAGGTGTAATTCCAACTTCTGATTTTTTTTTTTTTTAAAAAATTGATGTATGAACTACCTAGTATGAACACTCACAGAAAGAGGCTATACGTATGAAAATTTGAAAACGTAATATCATCGATTTGCAAGTTGCAGTTTGATTTGTCCTTGGCTTGTTGCATAGTGGACGCAAACAAACACGTTTAAACACCAACTCTAAGAGAGGAATGTCCCCCTCATAACAGTCACCCAAAAATATTTAGACTTGCACAGTGGTCTCATAGTGTGATATATATGGGTGTGTACAAAGCTCGAAATGAATTCACTGTCATGTATGGCTGGCCAGAGATCACTAGCGATTATGGCTTTATGCAGGCCAGTTGCAAGAGCAGTCCTGTGGAGTGATTTTTGGAGTATGGCTTCAAGGCTCAACAGGTAAAGTATGCATGATGTTCTTTTCTTACCAAGAACAACAATTATCTAATAATTGAGTATCGAACAGACAGCAAAGACGCAAAAATACTATTATACCAACAACATTATTCATTCGTTCTGTACAATGCACCCCTCCAAAAGTAAAATATCAAATTCATTTCTGTGCTGCCTTTTATTCCCACGAAATCCCACCACCAAACAAACTTTCCCCACAATAAAAAGAAAAAACAATTTGACTTACAAAAATAACAGCAACAGCAACAGAAACACAGGGGCAACGAATAATGCGACAAAATTACACCAGTACAAACACACCAAAAATATCCTCTCGACCAGAAGTTTTACGCAAGTTCAACTTCTTGATTGACCAAAACCCAAAAGCTAAGAACCACATATACATTGTTTGCATTCATGTGAGTTGGGAAGGAAATGCAACGTACCGTACTGTCTCCGACCATGGCACGAGCTCTTAGGCTCGCTGCGACTGTCTTTGTCCTCGACCCACAACAGTTTTAGACAAAATCTCTTCAAGATATTCACAGCGACCTCTATGGTGGTCGATCCACACACATAATTGCCTTATAGCTTCTCTTTTCTCTTCTCCAAGTCCCACCAATGTCTCCTTCATCGTCTCCTTCTCCTTTTCATCTTCTCGTACCTTTTCTCCAAGCTTCTTTATTTCCTCTTCTTTCCTCTCCATCTCTTTCTTCATCTTCTCCATCTCGTGATTCTTCTCTATCATCCAATTCGTCGCAGTCCACAGTAATTTAGATGCCTCCATTACCGTTTTCTCGTACTTCCCTTGCTTCTCCGTGAATTTTCCCGACATTGATTGAAACCCATCAAGTGTTGTGTTCACTTTCTCAGCTATCTCTTTTATCATACCTCGATATGTCTCATGAGTCACCGTGAGGCTTTTCTCAAGCAATGCTTGCTCCTCTAGGTGCTGAGCTTCTTCTCTCCTCAAAGCTTCCTCTTTCTCTGTTAACACCTGTTCAGTTACCCTCAGTTTCTGGTTCGACAAACGTAGCTTAACCTCGATGTTACTGATTTTCTCCATGAGAGTTTCTATCTCGTCTCCTTTCATTTCTAGCTCGTTACGTAAACTCTCCATCGTTTCTTCATGACCTGCGATTGCAGAATCTCTGGATGTTACTTCATGACCTGTCTCCTCCAACAATCTTTGGGCTTCTTTGTGATCCTCTGATAGCTTATTAAGTGTTTCCTCACGTTCTTTTAACACTTGGTTGATCTGTTTGTGTTCCTCTCCCAGCGTATTGTAAGCAGCTTCTTGCTCTACCAATGCTCTTTTGACATCAGTGATCTCATTAGACAATTCTAATTTCTCTTGCTTCTCTCTATCAAGCTCTGCTTCGGTCTCACTCTTCTTCACCTGCAGATTATTAAGTTTATCCTGCAGATTGTTGATCCGTTCTGTTAAGACCACTGTTTCAGCAGAGGCTTCGTTGATTTTAAGGCACATTTGACCGATCTCTTCTTTTTTAGTTCCTAGCTCCTCGTCAAGCTCACTTCTCTGTTTCTGTAGAGTCTCTATCTCAACTTCAAGACCCTTGATCTTCTCAGTTAAACCATTTCTTTCTTCTAGAATATCATCGTGATCTCTGACCTTGTTTGTAATCTCCTCTTTTAGATTTGTAATCTGACTCATACACTCAGAGATCTCTTTGGACTTCCTCTCAAGTTCGATCTCAAGTTCTGCTTTCTGGCTTTCAAGTGACACCACTTTCTGGCCCAGACCATTGATCTCATCCATTAAACCCTTAATCTGCATTGAAGCTTCATTGCCTTTGCTCTCCATTAGTTTCTCTAACTCTTCTTTTTGAGCAGACACTGAATCTAGTCCTGCTTGTAGGCCATCGATCTCAGCTGTCAAACTCTCGATTGTGGACGATGACTGCTTCTCGTTATCCTCAAGTTTTTGGGTTAAAGCAGAGAGTTCAGTTCCTCTCTCGTCCATTGTCTTGTCAAGTTCCGAGATTCTAGCAACCATTTCTCTGTTTTGCGCTTCCAGTTGCTCAACTTCAGTGGTCTTGCCTGCAATCTCCGTCTCAAGATCTACTGTACGAGCACGAACTGACTGTAGCTCCAGCTCAAGGGTCGCTACTGTTGCTTCTAGTTCCTTTATTTGCACCTGTGATTTGCTTTCCTTCTCTGTCAGATGTAAAAGTTCTGCTTCTTTCTCAGCAATCTGCTCTTTCAGTTTGCTTGACTCACCTGTGACTTCCTGTAACGCGATCTGTACCTTTTCGAGCTCCCCTGAAGTATCTGAGATTTTAGTGGACATGGATTTGTTTTCTTCCTCTGCAATTTTGAGACTTTCACTCAAATCCGAAACACGTTGTTCAGATGACTTCAGTTGCGCTTCAAAATCTCGTAGTTGAGTGGATGAGTCTCTCAGATGAGTCTCATGGATATCCCTCAAACTGAAAAGTTCCTTGTCTTTCTCATTGTGGCTCTCTTCTAACTGTCCAGACTCAGACATGAGTTCTTGTATGGTGTTCTCCGCCTGCTTGATCTCATTCGACATTTCTGAAATTCGCTGAGATAACATTTTCTTCTCCTCCTCAGAACTGTTTAGGCTCTGGTTCAAATCTTTAACTTGTTGCTCTGCTGATTCCACTAGCGCTTCTAATTCTTTCATTCGACTTGATGAATCTCCCTTGTGTGCCTCGTGTACCTCCACCAAACTAGAAAGCTCACTTTCTTTTTGTTGGTGTAAATCTTTCAACTCTGCCAATTCAGCCATTAGTTCTTGTACCTTGTTCTGCGTATGTTTGAGCTCATCTGTAGTTTCCAAGATCTTCGAGGACATGGACTTGCTTTCTTCCTCTGCCACATTCAGACTCGCACTCAACTCTGAGACCCGCTGTTCTGATGATTTCAGTAGAGCTTCTAATTCACTCATGCGGGTGGATGATTCTCTCTGATGAGTCTCATGGATGTCCCTTAAACCCGAGAATTCTCTTTCTTTCACAGTGTGGCTCTCTTTCAACTGTTCAGACTCAGACACGAGTTCTTGTATGGTGTTCTGCGCCTCTTGAATCTCTTTGGAGATTTCTGATATTTTCTGAGATAACAGTTTTTTCTCTTCCTCTGCATTGTTCAGGCTTTGGTTCAAATCTGCAACCAATTTCTCGGATGATTCCACTTGCGCTTCTAATTCTTTTGCATGACTTGCTGATTCTCTAACATGGGTCTCATGTAACTCCACCAAACTAGAATGCTCACTCTCTTTTTCCTTGTACCTTCCTTTTACCTCACCCAATTCAGCGATTAGTTCTTCAATGGTGTTCTGTGCCTGTTCAAGCTTGTCTGTAGTTTCCAAAATCTTCGAGGATATAGCTTTGTTCTCCTCCTTCTCAGCCTCCAGGCTCACACTCATCTCTGAAACGCGCTGTTCTGATGATTCTAGTTGAGCTTCTAATTCACTCACTCGGGTGGTTGATTCTCTTTGATGAGTCTCGTGGATGTCCCTCAAACCAGAAAGTTCTCTCTCTTTCTCACCGTGGCTCTCTTTCAACTGTCCAGACTCAGACTTGAGTTCTTGTATGGTGTTTTGTGCCTCTTGAATCTCGTTAGAGATTTCTGAGATTCTCTGAGAGAGCAGTTTTTTCTCTTCCTCTGCATTGTTCAAACTCTGTTTCATATCTGCAACCTGTTGCTCTCCTGATTCCACAAGCGTTTCTAATTCTTTCACTCGACTTGTTGAATCCCTCTGATGTGCTTCGTGTACCTCCACCAAACTAGAAAGCTCACTCTCTTTCTCTTGGTGTCGATCTTTCAACTCTCCCAGCTCAGCCATGAGTTCATTTATCGTCTTTTGCGCTTCCTCTAGCTTGTCTTGAGTTTCCCCATTTTTCGAGGAGATAGCTTTGTTTTCTTCCTCCGCAGCCTTTAGACTTGTACTTAAATCTGAGACCCGCTTCTCTGAGGATTCCAGTTGAGCTTCTAATTCCCTCGTTCGGGTGGATGATTCTCTCTGATGAGTCTCATGGATGTCCTTCAAACCGAAAATTTCTCTTTCTTTTACAGTGTGGCTCTCTTTCAACTGTTCAGACTCAGACATGAGTTCTTGTATGGTCTTCTGCGCCTCTTGAATCTCGTTAGAGATTTCCGAGATTCTTTGAGAGAGCAGTTTCTTCTCTTCCTCTGCCTTATTCAGGTTTTGGTTCAAATCTGCAATCAACTTCTCTGATGATTCTACCCGTGCTTCTAATTCTTTCACTTGACTCGATGATTCTTTCTCACGGGTCTCATTTAACTCCACCAAACTAGAAAGCTCACTCTCTTTCTCTTGGTGTCGATCTTTCAACTCTCCCAGCTCAGCCATGAGTTCATTTATCGTCTTTTGCGCCTCCTCTAGCTTGTCTAGAGTTTCCCCATTTTTCGAGGAGATAGCTTTGTTTTCTTCCTCCGCAGCCTTTAAACTTGTACTTAAATCTGAGACCCGCTTCTCTGAGGATTCCAGTTGAGCTTCTAATTCACTCGTTCGGGTGGATGATTCTCTCTGATGAGTCTCATGGATGTCCCTTAAACCCGAGAATTCTCTTTCTTTCACGGTGTGGCTCTCTTTCAACTGTTCAGACTCAGACATGAGTTCTTGTATGGTGTTCTGCGCCTCTTGAATCTCGTTAGAGATTTCCGAGATTCTTTGAGAGAGCAGTTTCTTCTCTTCCTCTGCCTTATTCAGGTTTTGGTTCAAATCTGCAATCAACTTCTCTGATGATTCTACTCGTGCTTCTAATTCTTTCACTTGACTCGATGATTCTTTCTCACGGGTCTCATTTAACTCCACCAAACTAGAATGTTCACTCTCTTTTTCCTTGTATTTTTCTTTCATCTCTCCGAGTTCGGAAGTGAGTTCTTGTATGGTGTTCTGTGCCTGTTGGATCTCACCTGAAATCTCCGTAACTTTCAAGGATAGAGATTTGTTCTCTTCCTCTGCACTACTCATTCCGCGGGTCAGATCAGAAACTCGCTGTTCTGCTGCTTCTAGCTGCTGCTTGAAATTAGTAGCTTCATCTTTGAGTTGATCACTAGTTGTTTTCCAGTCTTCTGCAACTTTTTCTGCTTCTTGAAATCTTCTGACACCATTGTCTATCTCAGTTTGCAGATGATCTCTTTCTTTTTTCATATCTTCTAACTTTTGGCTCAGATCAGTTTCTGTTCTGCCAGCAACTTCCAGTTTCTGACGTAGTTCTACATTATCACTCAGAGCTGTTGTCTTTTCGCCCTCTAACTTCTCAGTTTCGAGTTTCAAACTGCTGATGATCTCTTCTGATTCTTTTAATTTCATCAAAGCTGCTTCAAGCTCAGAATCTCTTGCTTCTTTTTCTTCAACACTCGTTGTCAACTTATTTTTCAGATTAGCAATTTCAAGATCCGCTGCTTCGATTTGTTGCTTCAAGCCATCATTCTCTACTTTTCCATTTTTCTTGGTCTTGTTCTTCGAAGAATGGTCAGAATCCGAGTCTGAGCTCGATGAAGAAGAGTTTTCTCCTTTCTCGTGGACCTTTTTCCTAATCTCTCCCGTTAGATCATCGTACTGGCGATAGAGAGATTGGTACTCCTTGTAGAATTCATTCACTAACTCTGAAACCATTTGTCGTTTAGATTTATCTTCATCAATGTCTCCACTCTCAACCATTCCCAAGATTTTCTTCACCTTTTCATCTATTTCTGCATCAGATGATGAGAAAACTTTCCACGTAAGTATTTATCGAACCAAGAGCTACGGATTTCATTGGACATGTGAAACAAAACATAGTATTGTAGGAAAATTACCAGATTTGGTTTCTTTAAGCATTTCACCTTTCTCATGATCAAAATGAGGCTCAAAGAAAGACTTCAAGGTCTCTCTAACCCGATGCTTTCTCATATTGTTTTCTTCGGTTTCTCCAATTACTTGTTCAACTTAACTAACAATAAGAGGTTTTGGGAACACAATCTGTCTTTGCACAATACACAGAGAAACAAATCAGAAGAAACGTTAAGATTAAATGCTCTTATTTAATAAGAAAAGAGGTACCATCCTTTTCACATTCATACCCGTAAGTATATATAATACTACTAACACATTACTAAACTAATACTAATAAATTTGGCTGCATAGGTTCGCATCTTGGTTTCAGCAGAGAGAGAGAATATAATAATATAGACAAGGTATAGAGGCAATAATGCAACTTGTGGGTCCCACAAAGAACATCGGTAGATCATCATAGATCCAAAGCCGTGAATCATATAGTATTTCTTATTAGTTCTGACTTCAAGTGATAAGGTTTACTTATACAGAAGATGTGTAAATGCAAATTAATACTAAGAAGTTAGCAATTTGGATTAAACGGTAATCCCATTTCAGTGGCGGGTCTAAGTTGGTAACTGATGGTATTGGGTGAGACAAGGAATATCATGTGGAGCCACCTAAGCAAGTTTGGAAAAGCACAAACGTCTAGAACGATAAAAGACAGCTATCATAGCTCAGAAAATATGAGTTGTTACTTTTTGTTCTTATGTTACCCTTTTGACAAACTACTAAAATAATACAGTTTCAAATAAACCAATCTCGATCTGATCTTGAATAAGCATATATATAGTTTTTTCAGAAAGGAATTTTACTGGTAAGCAAAACGGTAAAAAGAGGGAAGAGTTCTAGTTTCTCTTACCCCTTTTCCTTTGAGCTACAGGGAAGATCCAGAATCGACTTAATGTGTTTAGCCTGTATGGAAAAGAGAAACAGATTCAATGTATAATCCTGACGAACAAATCTGTGGAAAACTTGTTATGAAGATACAAGGCAGTTGATGGAAGCTTGATGACAAACTTAATAGCATGAGAAATCAAAGATGATTTGATAGCAAAATCTAAAGCATCAAATACTTATGGAAAGAACAAGAGAAGAGTGTCAATAATTAGAAGAGCAAAAACAAGAAAGCGTGGAAAGGGAAGCTCATGACCTTGATTTTTACCTTATAAACCCTATCGCTTCTTTACTGAAACTGCAAGATCAACGATAACCTCTGTATGATCGATTAACTGCAAAGAATCAGATGTGAAATTATCAAAATCTGAAAATCAAAGGGACTGTTGATGATCAGTTCATCTAACACTATCCAATCAAACTCAATCGAAGAATCAAGCGACCTTAGTACTTGCTCAAAATAAACAATAATCTAAACCACACGGAGAAATCGAAGCTACCAAAATCATTTCAAATCCGAGAAGTTTCACCTGGATACGGAAGCTCCGGAGAATCGAGATCAAGGAAACTTGTAGAAGAAAACGAAAGAGAGGAGGAGAAAATCACTATATTATCTCTGTGTGTTTCAACGATGATAAAAGATTACGAAATTGAAAATCGAAGGGAGGGAGAGAGATTTGAAGAAAAAAAAATTTGGTTTGGTTTGGACTTATGTGTGTGTGGGAGAGAAAAGAGAAGAAACAGTTAATGACGACACATAAATTTTGTTTTTTCAATTTTTGAGAAGACGAATGAGTGAGAGGGAATCTTTTTTCTTGTTTGGGGACATTGTCTTCCACAAACGCTCTTTTCTTTATCAGATTATTACGCTTCTGCCACTGTCGCGATATCTTTGCTTCTCCTCGTCATGGCGGTCAAAATATCATTTGACTGTTGTTCATTTTTTATTTACGCTTCTGCCACCCTCTTATATATATATTGAGATTTTGATATTAAGCTCATGACTACCACCTCACCAGAAGGGCGTTTCCCGCCTTTTCTTTGAGAAACAAATATGCCCTCATTTAAATTTTCAAATCTATTGTACTACCTAGTAATTAATAAAACAATCAACAAGACTGATCCCACATCATAATCCCTAAATCTTAACTATTAACTCTTAAAATTTTTAAAAATCCTAATTATGAAAGAGAGCATGTTTCCATGGATTTGTTTCTTTTTTTTATCTAAGAATTTTAATTCAAATTTGTTTCTCTTTTATCTAGACACTATTTTGTGATTTGTTCCAACAGATAGGGTTTCCATGTCATGTCTCAAGCTTTGATTCATTAATAGGAATCCAAGGTCGTATTCTTTTTTAATTGGAGGATTCAAAACTACAACCTATACTAATTTACAAGAGAATTTAAATTTTACCAAAAACTTAGTATCACTTTTTAAAGTTACTTTTTCACAAATACCTTATATTTGTGAGAAAAATATTAAACTAAATCTCTTAGATCATTTATAAATATTTAATAATCATTTACAAAATATTTAGGGTAAATCTCTCAAATAGACATTTTTAAAATTTTTGTCACAAAAATAGACATTAAAAAAAACAAAATAGACTTTTTTATTTTAAAAATTTAAATATTTTTTGAATTTTTTTTATTTTAAACTTCACCTCCAAAACCCCACCCTATAGCTCTAAACCTTATTTAAGGGGTATAAATGTATATTTACACTCTTTAATAAAATTTATTTTGGTCATTTTTCTCCTTGAATGTTATTTTAGAGACAAATTATTTTTTAAATTTATTTTAATCATTATCTCAAATATTTATAGAAGTTTATAAACTCAAAATCTCCTCTTAAATACTAACCCTGCATCCTAATTCCTAAATCTTTAAGTAGAAAAAGAACTATAAAATAATTTGTACAGATTAAGAAAAATTGTTTGAAATACCATAAGTTATCTTCTACTTTTCAAAACTCACTCGAAAATATTCTAATATTTGGATCCAGGGTTAGTATTTAAGAGGTGAGTTTGAGTTTATAACGAACAAAACTTAGGTTTATCCCTTAAGATGAAACTTTAAGTTCAACTCACCTCTAATAACCAATCAAAGTGTCACATATATTAATGAATAAAAATAATTTATATATTTTAGAAAATTAAAATAGTTAAAATAAATTAATATTTATTAGAAAATCAAAATCAAACCCTAGATCTAAATCCAAACCGTAGACCTAAACTCAAATCCTAACCCCTAAACCCAAACCCTAAATTTTAAATCCAAATCCTAAACCCTAAACCATATACCCTAAACCCAAACCCTAACCCTATACCTTAAACTCAAACCCGACCCGTAATCAAACCCTATACCCTAAACCAAAATCCAAAACCCTAGACCCTAAACCAAACTCAAACCCTAGACCCTACACAAACCCTAGACCCTACACAAACCCTATACCCTAAATCTAAATCCTAGACCTTAAATCCTAAACCCAAATTTTAGACTTTGAACCCAAATCCTAGACCCTAAACCCAAACTCTAAACCCTAAACCTTAAATTCTAAACTCAAATCCTAGACTCTAAATCCAAACCTTAAATCTTAATCTTAAACTCTAAAGGAACAACATCAATATTAGGGTATAAGATTTGGGTTTAAGATTTACAGTTTGGGTTTAGGGTTTACAGTTTTGGTTTAGGGTCTAGGGTTTAGGTTTAGGGTTTAAAGTTTTGGTTTAGGATCTAGGGTTTAGGTTTAGGGTTTATGATTTGGGTTTAGGGTTTGGGTTTAGAGTCTAGGATTCGGGTTTAGGGTATAGAATTAGGGTTTGGATATAGGGTTTAGGGTTTGGATTTAAGATTTAGGATTTGGGTTTCGGATCTACGGTTTGGATTTAGGTATAGGAATTGATTTTGATTTTCTAATAAATATTAATTTTTAATTATATTAAATTTCTAAAATTTATTAAATAATTTTTATTTAGTAATCTATGTGACACTTTGATTGATTATTAGAGGTGAAGTGAATATAAAGGTTCTTCCGAGGTGGTGAACCTAAGTTTTGTTCAATAAACTAGTTTTTTAAAGCTATGGAAAAGTTAAACACTGTGTTTGCATAAGAAATTTGAACATGTCCTCTATTTAGAACATTTACAATGGCCAAGAATGGTTGAAATGGCAATATGAAATGGCAATATGAAATGGCACAATCTCGGTTCCATTTTCTATTACCATTTTGTAATTCTGACCCCATCTTTTTATGTTAAACTTAACGAAACTTTATCATTTAAAATGTGTAAATGTCTGCTTCCAACAAAAATAAATTTTAATGGTGAATGTCAAACATGAAAAAATATAATTATTTATTAGGCAAGAATATGTTTATTTACAAGAAATGCATTTACATCAATGAAAAATACTCAAATCTTTCAACATAATATATACAATGTTTTTTTAGAGCTATAATATATACAATGTAGAGACCCAAAACAAAGAAATGAAGTTTATGCGTGAAGGGCAACCTTACAAATGGATGTTTTGAGATCATCATACCGACAACGTTGATAATCAACCAAGACACATAGTTGTCTTATGGCTTCTCTCTTCTCTTCTCCCAAACACATCAACTCAACATCTCTCTGCTTCACATTACTCTCAAGCTTTTTGATTCTTCTCATAGCCTTCTCTACACTCATCTTCCCTGTTCCTTCCTCTCCAAGCTTCCCCTCTAGTTTCGATAGCTTCTCCTTTAGCAGAGTTTCTTGTGCTTCTCTGCATTCTAGCTTTGCTTCCAGAGTTTCAACCTCATGCTTCATCTTGCTGTTCTTCTCATGCACCCATTTTCTAGCTGAATCAACCTCTTTGGCTAATCTGGTGACTCGGGTCGTTAATTCATGGCCTTCTTCAAGCTTCTTTACTATCATCTCTGGTCCAGCAAGCCCTTTCTCCACTATTTCTTTGATTTTCTTGAGTTGGGTTTCAGAGACGGTGAGATCTCCTCTGTTTTCTTTTGTTTGTTTATAGTTGTTTTTGCTCTCCAAGTGTATCTGTTCGGCTACATGGATCCTCCTGTAGAGGATCCGGATACGATCTTCCATTTTCATCTGGAAATCTTCAGATAATTCTTCCATTTTCTTCTCGAGAAGATTGGTATTCAGTTTAGAACCAAATGACCAACGTCTCATTACCTTCTGATCCTCTGAGAGCTTGTCAATGGTGTCTTTCTGTTCTTTGACAAGTTTCTTTTGGTCCTTGATCTCCATTGATAACCTGCAAGTTAATCAAAACTCAAACTTGATTCTACTCAAACTACATTAATAAATAACAAATCTTATTGTTTACTTACCGGTGAATGACATCTTCTTGTTTCTTACTCTTATCTTCAGTTTCACTAGTGTTTTTCTTCTGTCTCTCCTTTTGTAGTGAATCGAGCTCTGTAATTCTTGCTTGCAGCTTGTGATTCTCTTCCATAAGACGATCAATCTCAGACGTCTTACTCTTCATATCCTCACTCATATCTTTTCTCTGTTTCTGCAAAGTATTGACGTCAAGTTCCAGTTTCTGAGCTTTGTTCCACAAAGCTTTCTTTTCTTCAACAATCTTCTGCTTGGCCTTAGCTTGCTCCTCTTTTTCTCCCTCCAAACGCTTTAGTCGCATCTGTGTCTGTAATACTTCAGTGGTTTTCTTCTCCAGCTCCGATGCTAACTCATTCTTCTGGTTACTCAACAATGCAACTTCACCTTTTGTCATCAAACCCTTGAAACGGTCTCTGTCCTCATTTCTCTTTCCTATGACATTACCCGCCTGTTCCATCTCCTGTTTCAGACTGCTCACTTGTCTCTTCAAATCTTCATTTGTTGACTCTGTCTCTTGTATCTTTCTGAGCATCACCGCATAATCTGATGAGCTCAATGTCTCACTAACATTACCGGTGCTGATATCTATTTCCTCTGAAGAATAGTAATCCAAATCCGAACTAGACCTCGATGAAGAAGCAGCACCCGGTTTTCCTTTTCTTCCACCACTCCCCAGATCATGATACACAGAGCAAAGTAACTGACACTGGTCTTGAAGATCGTTGACGATCACAACCAGCTCCTTCTTGGTAACCTTTGGGATCTTGTTTTTGTTTTGGATATATTTCAATAGTGTAGAAACCTTCTTCTCCACTTCTGCACATGTAGAGAAACATATATAGAGCGTTTTGAAGACATTGCCTCAAAAATCTTAAACCAATGAGCATTCTAGGTAGTTCTTAGTTACCTGTTTTGGCCTCCTCCATTTGCAACATTTTCTTCTTGTTGTGATTGAAATTGCAAGAGATGAATCACAGAAAGAGAAGCAGCAAAGGCTAACCGAAACTCTGAGAAAAGGGCAAAGAAACAAATTTAATTTACTGCTGACAAACAAACATAGTAGCAATCTTTTAACTTGACATCCAAGTAAACAAATAAACAACATGATCCTTAAATCAATGCACTGAGAACAAAATGCTCTCCATCAATTCCTTGCACCCCAAGAAATCTTTCCGATTAGTTGGAAGCAACATCATTTTTTTTTTTGGTAATTGAGATTAAAAATTGCAAGAGGTGAATCACAGAAAGAGATGCAGCAAAAACTACAAGAAGCTCTATTTGTCACACAAAAAAAAACGACAAGAAGCTCTAAGAAAATAAACACAAAGAAACAAGTAACAATCTTCAACATCACATGGGATGGATGTAAGTAAACATAAACGTCATAATCCTATAGAATAACTGCTTTGAAGACAAGAAATCTTTCAAAAATACTTATCATTAGATATTATGATGAAAAAATTAGGACGCATCCTAAGCAGCTTCCTTGCGGATCACGTATCAACAGGGTTCCAAAGTAAACAAATAAGAAAGCAGAGAAATAAATGAATAGTATGTAGAACAATTAATGGACTTTAACGTATTGGAACTTTTGTTTTGTTTTTGGAGAAAACAATCATTAAAACTATGAAGTTTCAAATTAAAGAAAAACAAACTCTTCAACTCATGTTTGAACCAAAAAAATCTTTAACTTTCAAATATTGGTTGTTTTAACTCTCATATTTTGTTGATTCGGTTATTTAATAAACTCGAATAGTCAACTATTAAATTTTATTTAAAAACAGACGTCTCTTAATTCTTTAAACAACATTATCTTAAAAACTAATTAAATATTAATCAAACAATGTCGTTCTACTTTTAAAAACACTGAAAACATTTTTTTCGTAAGACCATAACCTCAAATCGAACTCATCTTCCTCATTTTCAAGTGAAAAAATGAAGTGTATTTGTGTCTCTGATTTCACGAAAGAGATGTTTTAACTGTTTAAAGAAGTAAAACAACATTGTTTTACTATTTTTTAAAACGATATTGTTTAGAAAGTTATCAACATTAATTCACTATTTAGGTTTTTTAAATGGCTCAGTAAACAAAATATGAATGTTAACACAGCCAATAGTTGAAAGTTAAAGATTTCTTTGAGTCAAACGTGAATTTGAAGTTTTTTGGCTTTAGTTTAAAAGTTTAGGATTTTAATGGATTTTTTCTCTTTGTTTTTGTTGTTTTTAAGAGGATGATAATAACTCCCTCGTTGTCATGAAAGTGAAGGCAGGGACAAGGAAAGATGAGGATTAAATGATAATATTAAACATACGACTGTGGATTCCAGCACATCGCACCATTTGCTTCTAATATTCTGCAAATCCAAACAACAATTTAAAAAAATTACCTTAAGGTTTGGAGACTTTTTGACTGGATCTTGAATACTGTTTCTCTGTCCGTCCGGCAGAGAAAACTGAAAACAAAAGACGATTTGACTATTCGAAAATAAAAGGAGTTTTAGCGATATGAGATGAGAGTCGCAGAAAAAACGAGAGGTTTGATTGTGCCTTACTTTTTTTAAAATAAGCCATAATTAAAAATTAGAAGGTGTTTCTTTTTGGCTTGCGAGAGCGAATTCAAAATTTGGCACTTCCTGTTTTCTAAAATGCCATTCAAGTTTGTCTTTAATTACGAAAACAGCTAAGCTCGATATTTTGGCCAAAGGAACGTCATTGGTTCAATATCCACTCATCCAGCTAAAGCTGTAATCCATCCACGTGGCATCTATGGCTTGAGCTCCAAGTTACCTTAATCTTGTTTTGTGAATTGTGAGGCAACCTATCTACGTTCCTCGCCGGTCCAACGTTCTAACCCAATCCATATTTAAAATTATGTCCTTATACATATTTTATCTACATCACAAAACAATATAAAAAGAACTTTATGTTGTAAACTAGGTAAGGTATATGTACTATAAATGTGTATTTTACTTATTAATATATATAATCCAACGTAAGATATAAGAAGTAAAAGGTCACACACTTAATTATTATTGTAAAATGTGATTTTTTATAACTAAATAGAATATTTTTTTATAGTGGTTGAAGTCGATCATTTTACAGATAAAATGTAATGTTTTGTTTTTATAATGATCATTATAAAAACAAAAAGATAAACATTATAAACATTATGAGATAAAATATGTATAATCATTATTTCATATTGTATAATCATCTATTATCTAATAGTATCTTTTGATTATCCAATTTACATTACGCACTGCATCGTTAAACACCTAGTCATAGAAAAATCAAAAAGATAAAACTATAATGAGGAAAAAAGTACAATAATGTAATCTCCTCATGAGAATAATGGACATAGCTTTTTCTTCATAGGTCACGCAAATGTCGCATTCCGATACCATATATGTGTTTTCAGAACGTTGTAGTGGGAACAACCTTCGTAAACAAGTCAACTGAATTATCGCATGACTGTACATACTCTATGTCCACTTCTTTATTTTTTTCGAGCTCCCGTATGTACGAGAAAAATCTTAGCGGGGTATGTTTTGTCTTGTCGCTCTTAATATAGTCCTCTTTGAGTTGAGCGACACAAGTTGAATTGTCTTCAAATATTTCGTCGGCTCTTTCTTATCAACTATTCTACATGCTTCTTGTATGTGTTGACTCATTGACCTAAGCAACACACATTCTCGACATGCTTCGTGAAGCACTATAGTTTCTGCATGATTTGATGAAGTTGCAACAAGAGTTTGTTTTTGGGAACGCCAAGAGATCGCGGTTCCACCAATTGTAAAAACATAGTCGGTTTGCGGTCGAGATTTATGAGGATCTGATAAGTATAATGCATCTACAAAACCAACCATACCAAACTCGGATTTTCTAAAATAAATTAACCCTAAGTCAGCTGTACCTTGGAGGTAACAAAATATATGATTAATTCCGTTGCAATGTCTACGAGTAGGCGAAGAACTATATCTTGAAAGCATGTTAGTAGGAAAAGAAATACCAGGTCTAGTGCAATTTACAAGATATAGAATCCCACCAGTATTACTCATATAAGGTGTATCCTATGCATGCATACATTTGGGGAAATCCGTGGAATGTCATCTAAGGAATAGCCAATGGCTTTGCGATGTTTTCGCAACTTTTTGAGCAGAAGAGGTTGCTCTCCGCTATTAAGGTTGGCGTTGATGATAACGGGATAAGAGTTTTCATAAAGAAAAGCATATTTAAGTCCAGCTAGGAGCGTTTTAAGTTTAACCTTTGGCGCTTTCTCCTTTCTCTAGTCGCCAGTAATTGAAGGATGTCGATTGATGGTAGATTCTGTCTGTCGATCGATGGCAGTCGATACATCGATTTATTCAACATCAACGTGCATAAATTATTTGGCGGCATCCATCGATCTTGCATATTTTTCAACTCGATAATCCGACGCGTAGATTTTTCTTTTTGGACATGTGATTGCTTTATCTAAAAGGTCATTAAAACACATATCGATAAATGATTCTTCAGCTACTTCAAAAAGATGATCTATATGGTACGTTTGACCGTCGATCAAGGGTTTCTTGATTACCTTTTCCATGTCAAACTCCATCTGTAAATTACCGAGATTGAGACATATGTGTCTTTCTCTGACGTCAATGATCGCTCCGGTCGTAGCCAGATATGGTCTTCCTAAAATTAAGAGATTTTTCGGTTCTTGATCGTATCGCAGCACCACAAAGTTTGTACGTATAAGACAGTTGTTAATGCGGATAGTCACATCTTCAAATATGTCTTCTGGAATTCTAGTGGATCTATCGACTAAAACGAGAGTGATCCCTGTAGATTGGAATTGAGTTAGCCCGAGGGCAATTGCAACCGAGTAAGACATCAAGTTTACACTAGAGCCTAAATCACAAAGTGATCTTTGAAATCTCTCATTGTGGATGATGCAATCTAAGACAAAGCTACTCGGGATCAAGAATTTTAGCTAGATTATCTCCTTGAATAATAGCACTCACTTCCTCGGAGACCATCATTATGCTATGTTCGTGTTCATTGAATCCTCGTGACACTGCATCTTTCACATATTTCTTGATTGTAGATGACACATGTATAGCATCTCTAAGTGGCATCTCGATGATTAATTTGTCGAAAGCCTTCTTACATATCACTCGATCCAACTGCTTCTTTGCTTTCGCATTATTACCAGGGAAAAGTGATCTTTGCGGGTAAACCCCAATTTTGACCGGTTCGGCCATTCTTGGATTGGGGTCACGCGTCGATCGACTATATCGTGATCCTTTTCTTCCGTCTCTTTCGAGTTCGCTGGTAATTCCTCTAGGTCGTCAGTGTGGTCTGAAATTCATGTTTCGAGAAGAATTTCAAAACTATGCGTGTCAATGTCAACATGACGGGGTTTGATTTTTCTTTCTCCTCCTGCACAATTCAAGCAAATTCATCAATAGTGATGCTTTCTTTTACGCCAAGAATTAATAGTTTTCTACTTCATAGGGTTACAACATTGACATGACTCCTAGAGTTGGAATCCGTCATACTAGGCATGACACCTTCTTCTCTTCTGAATGCCAGAGAGTTATATGCAACTTGGTTGTCGATCCTCTTAATTTGATCACCCAGAGTTCCAAATTTCTTCGTCATTTTTGAGTAGGTTAAGTCCAATTTATTGTCGAGGTCGGCAACTACCCTACCATTTCCTATGAATACTTGATCTATTCTTGATTTAGAATTTCTTTAACGTTCTTTCATAGTTGCATCGTAATTGCTTGAGAAGCTACCAATGTTTTCCCTAAATTATTGATCGCTTGAGATTATTGCATTCGTGAATTCAGCTCGTTTTTCTCTTTCGGCAGAAATATCATCCTTCTCGTCATTTTGTTCTGATTGAACGTGTTTTCCTAGGAGAGCCGCTACCGCATCCAGAGTCTTCTCAACTTGGACAAGAGCTTCTCTTCTGCGGACGTTGATGGTTCCTTCCCTTAAGTATTCTTCCTCTCAAACGCCTTACCTAAAATTATATTTTCAATCAGCCTTTTAGCGTCTTGAGGATGTCGAGTATCAAAGTTCCCCCACTAGCAGTATCTAGGATAGTTTGATAGTTTTGGCTTAGTCCTCGATAAAAAGTGTTGATGAGTTGAGGTTCTAAGAAACCGTGGTGTGGGCATGCGAACTGGTAGTCCTTGAATCTTGCCCACACATGTTTAAAGGATCTGCGGTCACCTTGAAGGAATGTCGAGATTTCTCTCCTCGCCTTCCAATATCTTTTTTTGTTGAAAGTGATTAAGAAAAGTGTTCCTGATATCTTTTCATCAGGTTAGGGATCCGGTGGTAGCAGATTCAACCACCTCATAGCTTCCCCTACTAGAGAAAAGGGAAAAAACTTGCAATTGTTGAATTTGCCATACACCACGTCTTCTAGGAGCTCCATGTGATCATTCGGATGTTTAGTGGGAAAACCACTGAAAGGTTTCTTACTTAGATAGGAAATGTGTTCGGCGTTAAAATCAGAGTTTCCCATGTGGTTATCTTGTAATCTGATAGCGGACCTATTGGAATGGGGTTTAAGTATTTGAGCATTGGTAGGTTATTTTTGATCTCATTTTGTAGAGATTTAGTATTTTGATCAGAAATTTCAGTCCCCTATTTATTTAGGCTTGCTACATTAAGTTCATGATAATTTAGATCTTTTAAAAGAACTTTTTCATTAATAAATTCAGTATAGGTGGACTCACCTGTTTCCGGCTGAGCGGCATCGATCGATGGCAGTAGCAAAGTGTCGCCTGATGCTGTTGGACTAAACTCTACCTATGTTAAAAGATCTCCGTCGATCGACGTTTGACGTGTAAAGTCCATATTCTCTTCAGAAGGTACATGTGTCATCAGGAATATGAAAAAATAAGTTAGCAACAGTAAAAATAAAAATCTAGACTATATCCTAAACTAAATCAAACGGCAATAAGAAAGAGCCCCCAGTAATGGCGTCAAATTTGATATAGCTTTTATTATGCATTCTCAAATTAACCCTATGAGCTACTTTACTCTCTCAAATAAGAGGTTCAGTGTAGTATTTAGGGATCAAATCCACAAAGACTCTAAGATCACACAATAAAGTTGTTGTTTCGAAATAAAGCTAGATGAAAGTATAGATTTATGAGTGATGAATTAAGGATTGGTTTGGTTTGTAAAGACCAATAAGAAGGATTAGACTCAAGGGAACTCTTAGGTAGATTAAGCAATGAAAACTATGGATTATTAAGGGTTTTAGTGAAGCTCTTGTTCTGAACTCAAATCTAAGGTTTAGACTAAGTCGCTATCGCGAATCTTAACGGAGTGTCGATCGACGGCCACTGCATGACATCGATCTACGCTAATTCTAAACAGAAGCATTGATTAGTTTGATGTGTTCTCTAATTCTCTAGTTTAACATTCGTTTGTTACTAGTGTTTTAGACTGTTTAAGATATATTTAAGGGTATAGCCAGGCTCTCGCTTGTGCTACAACATCTTATAATCTAAGGTTGAAGTGATCAAATTCAACTTAGCATTAAGATCTACTTAAACAAAGAACTAGTTAGAATAACCCCAACAATTCCATAATAATAGCAAACAATCAACTACCCTAGAAGAACTCTAAATCTAACAATAGAAGACTCAGGCATGATTGAAATAAACATGATAAATAGATAAATAAATTACATATAGAATATCAATAAAAAAAACAAGGGAGTTCAAGATCTTAGTCAGATAATCGAATAGATCTCTCCCTCCAAGGGTAGCCGTCAAAGTTGCAAGTATCAAGAGAGTAGTATAAAAAGTGGTGTCTTGCAAGACAACTAAATAACCTAATAAATAGTCTAAAATTTGGTCAGAGACTTGTCTTGCAAATAATAGAACATCTGGGCAGAATCGTGATTTCTTCAAAACTTGAGTAACTCGGAAGAAGTGTTGACCGTCGATCGACACTCACGGTGAGGCGTTGATTGATGGTCGTAATGTTCCTTTGTTCTGACTCTGAATTCTCGGCTGAGTAGTCTTTAATGTTCCAGAATGATCCAAAAGCTCCAATTGCTTCCAATGAGAAACTGAACCTATAAAGACTCTAAAACAATATGAATTGCATAATAAAGATTTCAGAACCGTATTCATATCATAGGTAAAATAGGTAAAACCCATAACATATCAGTCATCAACATATACATCAATGATCACAAAGCCAGATAATGATTTCTTAATAAAACGCATGGACATATCGCATTATTCACATATCGCATTATTTACATATCGCATTATTCACATATATTTTTCTTAATAGATATTCACTTAAGCGAGTGTACCACATGCGTCTGAATTTCTTTAGTCTGTAGAGTGATCGCTGTAACTTGACCGAACAAATCTCCCTAAATTCTACTTTTAATGCTTTTTGCATTCCGAATTCTTTAGGGAGTTTCATATATATATATGTATATATATATCATTATCCAATGATCCATAAAAATATGTATTCACAACTTCCATAAGATACATTCCAAGATTTTTCGATGCAGCTAGGCTCATTAAAAATCTACACGTAATTGCATCTATTACCGGAGAATACATTTCCACAAAATCAATTCCCGGTCTCTAAAAAAAATCTTAGGAAACTAATCGGGCTATATATCGTGTTACTTCATTCTTTTCATTTACTTTTCTCAAGAATACCCACTTGTACCCAGCTGGATTTATATTCTCAGACGTTATGACTATAGGTCCAAAGACATTCCTTTTATTTAGGGAGAGTAATTCACTTTGTATGGTGTTCTTCCACTCCTCCCAATCATGTATTTTCATACATTTCCATATGGACCTTGGGTCTGGATCATCACATTCGTGATCTATTTCTTTGGACATAGAAAAGGAAAACATTCCATCAATACTTTTTTATCTTATTTCTAATCCATAATTTTTCATCTCGGGCGTTGTTAATGGAAATCTCATACGTTTCTATTCCTTCCTCGTCATTCGGATCCTTATATTTAGTTTGTTCTTCTTGAACCTTTTCATTTATGCTTTCTTTCATACATTTTCAGTATCAGGTTCTTCTAGAACCTTTCCACTTTGCTCAACCAATTTTTTTTTCTTTCGAAGATTTTTATCTTTAAAACCCACTGGTTTCCCCTCTTTAACTGAACCTTAGGTACATTCATTGTGTTCCCATCAGTTTGTCTTTTTGGAACAACAACTCTTGATGGAACATTTTCAGTGGGTATAGATGACTTTGTCACTCTTGTCGTATCTTTGAGCGCATTTGGTAACTGGTTTGCCAAATTATGCAAATGCACCATGTAATCTCTTTAGGAATTTTTCTAATTCGTAAGGGAATCAAGGCGTAACAACGACAGTGTACACCATGTAATCTCTTTAGGAATTTCTCTAATTTCTACCCCTAACGCTGAAAATTATTCCTTATTAAAATGACAATCAACAAACCGTGCTGTAAACATATCACCTGTTACCGGTTCAAGATATCTTATTATATTTGATGACATATAACCCACATATATTCCCAGTCTCGTGCCCAGATGACAATTGTAATGGGGAGTATTTATGATCTGCACTCGGTCTTATCCGAATCATTGCAGCCGCATGCAAAATAGCATGACCCCATACTGGAATTGGGAGCTTTGTTCTCAATATCAACGATCTTGTAATCAACTGCAACCGTTTGATCAATGACTCTACCATGCCATTTTGTGTATAAACATGTGGAAATCGATGCTCCACATCAATCCCCACTGACATACAATAATGATTAAAAGCTTGCGATGTAAATTCACCAGCATTATCAAGCCTTACGTTCTTTATACCATACTCTTCTGAGAATTGCATTCTCAGCTTTATTATTTGGGCAATGAACTTTGCGAAATCCGTATTTATTGTCGTCAAAAGACAGATATTTGACCATTTACTAGGTGCGTCAATCAATACCATGCAATACTTAAAGGACCCGCGTGGTGGGTGGATCGGCCCACATAGATCACCATGAGTTCTTTTGAAAAAAATTGGTGATTCATGCCCACCTTTTGCTGGTGATGGCCGAATTATAAGTTTTCCTTGAGAACATGCAATGCATGTAAACTCGCCAATTTCCAAAATCTCTCGGTTTTCAGCGGATGGCCATTTGAATTTTGCATTATTTTTCTCATCATGACTGAACCGGGATGTTCTAGCCTCTCATACCAGATTTTAAATGTACTAGTAAATTTCAAGTTTACTATGGCATAGTAATCAATTATGTTTATTTTCGTACAATATAGTTCAGAGGATAACATTCTTAACTCTTCCAATATATGTTTCCTCTCGGACTTAATGCAAAGATATTCAATGCCATCTTTACTCATAGTTTTAATATGATATTCATTTCTTCAGATATCCTTACAACTTAATAAGTTTCTATGAGACTCATGGAATATAATGCATCACTTATTTTCAAATTTTAGTGCAGTCCCATGCAAAATAACATGACCTCATACTAAATTCTCAATATCAACGGTCTTGCAATCAACTGCAACCGTTTGAGCAGTGACTCGACCATGCCACTTTGTGTATGAACATGGGGAACTGGATGCTCCACGTCAATCCCCACTGACATACAATAATCATTAAAGGCTTGCGATGTAAATTCACTAGCATTATCAAGCCTTACTTTCTTTATGGCATACTCTGAGAACTGCGTTTTCAACTTTATGATTTGAGCAATGAACTTTGCGAAATCCGTATTTCTTGTCGTCAAAAGACAGACATTTGACCAGCTATTAGATGCATCAATCAATACCATGAAATACTTAAACGACACGCACGGTGGGTGGATCGGCTAACATTTATCACCATGTATTTTTTTTCTAAAAACAATGGTGATTCATTGCCAACTTTTGCTGGTGATGGCTGAGTAAGTTTTCCTTGAGAACATGCATTACATGTAAACTCACTCGTTTGCAAAATCTCTCATTTTTAACGGATGACCATTTGAATTTTGCACTATCTTCCTCATCATGACTAAACTATGATGTCCTAACCTTTTATGCTAGACTTTAAAAGTATTAGTAAAAATTTAGGTTTACTGTGGTATAGGACTCAGTCATGTTTATTTTAGTACAATATAGTCCAGAGGATAACATTTTTAACTCTTCCAATATATGTTTCTTTTCAGAGTTAATGCAAAGACATTCAATATCATCTTTCCTCATAGTTTCAATATGATATCCATTTCTTCGGATATCCTTAAGACTTAATAAGTTTCTATGAGATTCGGGGGAGTATAATGCATTACTTATTTCAAATAATGCCACCTTGACATTGAAAACTGACTCTTCCAGAGCCCTTAATAATCTTTGCACTATCAGATATTGCACTTACACTTCCGGCGTAATTTTTTATTTTGGGACTGGAGAAATATTTCTTATCTTTAAGTATTGTGTGCGTTGACGCACTATCTTCCAAACACATATCTCCATCCATAGTCTCAAAGTTTGGCATTTTATGATTCTAAAATATTAATAAAACATGTATTATTAAACATGAAACATAATATATATCTTATAACACAATATATAGATAATATTATACAATAAACTTATATCACATCGATCTTATATCACTCATCGATTTTCTCTAAATCAACTAGAAAGTCTGATACGTCGAGATGAGTATCATCATTTAAACCATGAAAGGATGGCCCGGGTTCATCAAAGATGTAGTTTGTTTCACTTCCTTTCTCTTTTGCTATTTGGGATTCTCTATACAGATCGGCCAAATGTTTTGGCGTATGACAACCACATACCCAGTGACCTTTCATACCGCATCTTTGGCAAACTTTTTCAGTTTGCCTTTTATCATCCTGGTTTATTTCGTTTTCGTGGAAGTCCTTATTGTTTCTTTCATCATATAGACAAAATCTTCTTCCTCGTCCTCTTCCACGACCATGATAACGATTTCAACCACGTCCACGACCTTGTCCTCCCCAATTATCATAACTAGATGATACAACATTCGCTTCGGGGAATAGATCAGATCCAGTGGGACGAGCATAATGGTTTAAAGTCACAAGTTGATTATTCTGCTCCGCTACAAGGAGGAATTGCATCAACTCCGAGTTACTAGTATACACATTTGTCCGATTTTGTTGCTGCAAGACTACATTTCCAGGATGGAACGTGGAGAGAGTTTTCTCAATCATATCATAATCATTTATTTTCTCTTCACATAATATCATCCTAAATGTAATTCCGAACATCGCGGAATTATATTCACTTACACTTTGTAATACTATAACTGGAGATAGATCCACTCGTGTTTAGTTTTTGGTAGGATCACATATTTATGGTAATCAAACTTTTCTTTTAATGATTGCTAGAGGCCCCATGATCCTCTTTCGTAATATATTTGTCTTTTAAACCATCATGTATATGGTGTCATAAAAATATCATGGCTTTAGTCTTTTTCTTATCTGACACCGTTTTTGAACTATCGATGGTTTTCAAAAACCCGTTTTTTGTCAGGTGCAACTTTGCACCCACTACCCAAGTCATATAGTTATTTTCCGTAACATCAAGGACATTTATTTTGATCTTTGTCAAATTTGACATGATAAATGTATTCACACAATAACATATTTTAAAATATAATAAAGACATAAATAAAAATACGGAAAATAAATGCAAAAATGAAAATCATAAAATTAAAAGCATAAATAAAATCGGAGGCTTAGCCTACCACATGATCCGCATAGACATAGTCTTCCATATTGATCATTATTTAAGGAGGCAAAACCTTCCATATGGTCTGAGGTGACAAAGTCTACCATTTTAACTTTTTTCGAGGTTCGAGTAGACATAGTCTGGCATATTAATCTTTTCTTTTTATTCAAGGTCTGAGGAGATAAAATTTACCATTTTGACATTTTCTTTTTATTTACGGAGGCAAAACATACCACGTGTTTTTCTGATTGTAAAGACATAACCTATCTTAGCAATTAATAGGGGAAAGCAACGCTTATCATCTTAAAATATACACGGAGAATACCTAGCCTCTCACTCCGAACAATAATAAAATTAAAATAATTAAAATTATTGGAAAAACATAAATTAAATCACCTCGCTAGTATAATCTTGTTTGATATAAATTCAGAGATTCTCGTTGATAACATTTTATAAACTAGATAAGGTATATGTAATTATAGATGTGTATATTACTTATTAATATATATGTAAACCAATGTGAGGTATAAGATGTAAGAGATCACACACTTAATTATTATTGCAAAATGTTATTCATTACAACTGAGGAAAACATTTTTTTATGTAGAGGATGAAGTCGGTCACTTCATTGACTAAAGAGAATAAGACAAAACAAAAGAAAAAACATTTTCCTTATACTAGATAATCATATATTATCTAATAGTTTAGTTATTATAAAAAATAAAATTTCATACACTGCTTATGAAAAACTATTGATATTTAGGACATTTACTATTAAAACATAGTATTTCTTTTTTTTTCCTACAAAATCATTCATTTAACCTCATACTAGGTGGTTTTCCCAACAAAGATTTACGTAATATATACTATTATTTGCAAAGTGATTTTTAACAACGGAGATCTCACGTTAAAAGTTAGAGCGGTTAATATCTTTTACGCCCTTAATGAATAAAATATATAAATTATTCAAAAACAAAAACGAATTTAAATTATTTTTATCAGATAAATGATTGAAATTAATAATAATAAGAATTATCCAAAATATAAAAGTTATTTAAAATAAAAATATAATTCTGATATATATATATATTGTGTTGTTATCCAAAAAATTTTTTTAATAAAAGATAAAATAAAAAAATAGAAAACACATAACTAAATATTAATCAAGTAAAATTATTAATTTTATATAACTGAGTGAATTTTGTTTACTTTTATCTTAGGATGATAAATATATTTTTAAATAATTTCATATATATTGTTTTGATAAAAAAAATTAAAATTTAAAGTGTTGAATTTTTTTGTATAAAAATTCTAATCTTTTAACTGGAAATATATTGATAATAAGAAATATAATTTATCTTATTGCAGACTCAAGTTATAAAATATTTATTTTGTTTTTAAATAATCATAAGATATAATCATTCTGAAAAATAATATATTTAAAATTAATAGATAATTTTTGTTGTAGGAAACATAAAGAATCTTAAAACTAAAATTACTTTTTATATAAAATCTATGCTTATATTTTATAAATATTTTCTTTTTATTATTTATGTGTTTTAGTAAGAAGGAAAATTAAATTAAAAATTTAAATATTAATTTCATTAAGAAAAAAGGAAACATAAATAATTGTTATAAATGTGAATCATAAATACTTTTTTAGTTTATTAAGGATATCAATGTAATCAATCATCGTGAAAATTAATGCGAGCGTGACACGCAGGAAACTGATTTGTCAAATAATATTATAGGAATACAAAATTTTCAACCATATCTCTCTGAAACGATAACATAGACAACCCGTTTTACCTCTTTTATTACATGGTAGACCGCAAATAATTCTTTATCAACTTCAATTTCGAAAAAAAATTTCAGCTGTGGCGATTAATACCAGAATGGTCAACAATATTCAATAAGCAATTTCTAAGTTTTGATAACAGTCCTCCATTGTTTTTTCAAAAATCAAACACTTCAATAAATTTTCGAACTTCCATGGGTATTGATTCTCGAAGAATCTTTAGTTCCATAAATAATTTATTACCAACTATGTCTGAACACGTACCATTTCGTAAGGAAACTTCCAATATCTTCACTTGCATTTGTTAGTTCTTTTTAATTAAACAGAAAACCAAAAAAAAATCATACCTTTGAAATTGTTCAAATTTGGACTCAAGGGAAACTTGAGCTTGATCCATGAGTGTGTTGAAATAATCAAATCTCGGAGCTCTCTTCTAGTGATAATAGCACATGTTCATCAACTATTTATGCGTTCATCATAGTGTTTTTCCTTCTAATGATACGTTTTTGTTTCACATGAAATTCAGATTCAATTTCCATATTTGCAGCAATTTAGCTAGCCTAGTTTTTGCTTCCTCAAAACCTGTCTCGAATATTTTTTAAAAATACTAGTGACTTTACCCGGGCTACGCCCGAGTTTCTTCAAATATGATTGAATCAATATATATATGCATATATTGAAAATGTTGACTGATGGGTTTAGCTACGCGTGGATTGTATTATTATACAAATTTCTTTTTAATCAATATAAATATATGATTTGTTTTGTCTTTATGTAATAATTTAGTTTGTGGTATATTTTACCATTTATGTTTTTCAACTCTTTTGTCCAATATTAATTTTATATTTTAAAAAAACTTTATATTTTGAAAAAAATATATTTTATAGTTTGCCTTTTTTTAGTTTATTGCTGTAAATATAAATATTAACTTTAGTGGAGGTCTTATATATGTAATCCAATGTTCTGTAGAAAATTTATGTACCTAATGTTCATTTTAAAATAATGTTACATATAAGGTAACACAAAAAATGAGTAGTATGACTAAAAGCATTTTCAAATTATTTCTATATTCATTTTAAATATTATAATAAAAGAAAAAGTGTTCCAATCCATCTCTATTCTCTACTCTAAAATAGATATTTTCATTTTTTCTCTATTTATCGAGAAAAAATAACATTTTTCTATTATGAAGTTACACTTTTTTTAACTTTTAAATAGTCCTTTAACTTTCAAATTTTTATAATTGAAACTAAAATAACTATTTTATAGAAAATACGGTTTTTGTAAAAATAGAATCAGATTTTTTATTTATCTAATAATCTTTTAAATAAACTTTATTTTACACAAAGTCATAATTTTACGAAAATCTTGTAAAATTAAAATAAAATAGGTTAATTTTTAGATTTCATGAATATAAGGTATTTTTGAAAATTTAAAGTAGAATATTTTAAGAATATTTGTAAAGGCAAAAATAAAGAAATATATTGAAGAGAAATACATCTATATTTTAGAGTTAAATTATTTAAAAAGAAAAATATGGAAATGTACATTGTCAAAAATACTACTTTCATTGTACCACTTTTTAAAAATACATTAATCACTTTTATTCTTGTTTTTAAGAGGAAAAAACACACTTATAACCCTTAGGTTAATTAATCTAACACTTAGGGTTTAGAGTTAAGGGGTGGTGTAGGGTGGAGGTAGGGTTTAGGAATGTAAAATTTAGGATTCTAATTATTTTTTTAAATGCCTCTTAAAATGGTATTTATGAAAATGTCTTTTTAATGAAGGTAAAAATGAAAAGTGGTACAACAAAAGTGGTAAACTTAAAATTATCTCAAACATGAATGCGGATATGCCTTTTTTACCTATGTGTTAATATGTGTAATCTAAAACATTATATATAGTATATTTATTTTAAATAAGTAAATTATTTCTGCAATTAAATACTTATTGCGAGTTATTAATATACTTCTTTATAACTGTAAATTTAGTTTTTGAATATAGTCTTCTACTATATTAATTGGGAATGATTTTAAAATCTTGTGAGTTTATTTTTAAAAATAGTCTTCTATAGTATTATATATTATGATTTTCATGCCGGCTTTATTCATAATTTCATAGTAACAAAATTATATTGTGTATGATTTAGCTATTTTAGCTTTTGTGTATTAACTGATACTCCCTCTGTTTCATAATAAGTGTCATTTTAACATTTTTTTCTTGTTGCATAAAAAGTGTCACTTTAGAATTTCAATGCAAATTATACTTATTTTCAGCTGAAAATTAATTGTAATCTGCATTGATTTAATAAATAATTATATTTATCTCAAATTCTATTGGTCAAATAGGTGTAATTAATAACAACATACACACATTTCAATCACTTTCTTAATCTGTGTGAAAAATGTCAAAGTGACACTTATTAAGAAACAGAGGGAGTATATGTTGATAGATAAATTATATTGCTAATATGGTAAGAGGTTCATTAATATAGTATACAGGTGTGGCTATATAATGACATAATTCATGTAGTTATGCGGAATGGTGAGAAAGATATAGATATTAATTTACACATCCGAGAAAGCGAAGAAACTTTCACCCAAGAAGAAACTAACATTCAATGTAAGGATGCAGGCAAAATGGGGAACAAAGGGCAGGTCATCACCGATGGCTTGATCAAAATGATATATCATTGTTTTAACTTTTAATGCATTTTGCCTCGTAGGAAAAATGAGATGTTTATGTATATCACTGAATGTTTATTTTCTCTTCAGGTCTTTTAATAAGTTACGTAGATATAAGCGTTTCGGATAGTGTATAGCCTTTGTAAGGGAAATGTGGAATTTAGATTCATATCTTATTAGACTAATGGCCAATGTCAAAGATACAATTATGAAATAAATAAAAAACCTACATCTTGATTCAGTTGCCGGTAATAAACAAAATGGCATCACAAGTAGAGACATGCTGCGAATACAATATAATTTATAAGTTGTGCTTTACCTATTTGGTTTTTAACGGCTGCACAAAACTCTAAGCGTCAATATCGACCTATTCCATTGACACAAAGGCAAAAAATATATGGACCCAAATCTTCAAATGGTCAGGTAGCAAGTCAGTTTATTCTACAACCTAAGAAAATGAGGATAGACCTTGAAGAGAAAAATTTACAAACTCAGCTTCCAAATCGTGAAGAATGAGTTTCAAGAAGTGTACCCTCTTGCTTGTCGTAACAATGTGATGAGTATTAACTCAAGTATAAAGCCTCCTACCAGGATCTCTACAGATTCAATTAATGACAATCAAAACGTACACAGTTAGAAAGGAAAAATATTCATATAATAATTAAGTATTCAACTGCAGCACAAGTGAAGATACAGTGAGGTGCACAACAGCTACAATACTTAAGTGAGGATTCAGAGTACTTGCAGAGTGTCTAAAGGAAACAAAATCCCACACATCTCAGCTCATAAATGAGAAACTGAATAAACTTCATGACTGTTTGAGCAGACGTCCAAGGAGAAAGCAAATTACCACGCCCCATTGTGTACACAATCGTCCCATCAGGCATTCTGGGGCCAGACAAAAGCTTTTAAAGCTCCACAAGATGATGGTTATGATGGTACAATTTATGATAAAAAGATATGGGCTTGATGGTGAGGTTCCACGTCCTGTGGCAACATTTTGAAAAAAGAATGGGCCTCAAAATTTCATTACTACTTTCCATTGTGGTACGTAGATAGATTTTACTCTAAAGAAAATAGTGCTTACCGTTGCCGCCATGCTGATTTTGTCGCATTCCATGTCCCTAACTTCTGGTTGTCTTCTCATTTTTATCATCCCCATCCTGAAATGATAATCTCTAGTTAAAAAACAGTTGTCTGGTATCATAGCTTAGCCACATCATAACTATGCAAGTTAGTAGAGTCGATTTATTTAACTCCTAAATACTTCGGACTGTAATGTTGATTACATAATTTTTAATCGAATGCTTTGACTAATCCATGGAAGATAGGCTATGATATCTAGTAATAAAATGGAATAAGTTACCAGCCTAATAGAATGGTGGTGACAGTGATGTTGATGTTCATTTTAAGTGTTTGTTCTTGTCGCCTCCGGTTTGATCATGCACTCAATAGCGACGGTGGATTTTGTAGCCCCATTTGATGCGTTCGTATATATGGAGACACATGGGAAGTTGAAGAGAGAGAGTTGTCACTGTATTGAGCATGACTATTTTTAATCTAAATGGCGGGGGAGGAAGATTTGGTGGATTGAACAGATTTCATGGCAACAGCTGTGTAGCTTTTTGTAAAGTTTGCTGGAATGGAAAATTCGATGAGGTGACTTATAAAGGAGGAGAAACAGAGGGAGTTAAACCGAAACTATCAAGGAATGAGTTAACAACATAATTGAATTCATGATGGAGAGTGGGATGTGATAACGGCAAATTGATTCCAAACGACGACAAAGAAGAGTCGACTGATAATTTTTTTTTTGTGGAGTTTAGGTTTTCCTAAGATGGACTTCAAATGGGCTACTAAAAGTTGTTAAAGACCTAGAGGTGTAGTCATATCTGGCAGAATAAAACGTTTTTATTGGCTCTAATTAATTGTTGACGTGGACATCTTACCTATTGAGTATATCCCCCTTTTATTATAGTAGTGATGACACAAGTCCTTTCAATATTTGAATTGCAACATCGATATCAATATTTTCTGATTGCAGACTCTTGCTTACTGAGTTGAAAAAAAAGTCATACCAAACAATGATACCAAATAAGAACTTGACATCTCCAATTCCATGTGTTTCACTTAAAATAAGGATTTAGCACTAATATTGTCGACATCTTCATCTTTAACTTCTTCTCTTTAACTTTCGTTACATATCTGGACACAAAACCTTGTAATGACTTGATGAGTGCTTCTTATTTCTTGATTTCGTTTCTGCTTTGAGTTCTAATTGATTTTTTAAATTCTACATGTTTTGCTTGTTCTAAATGGTGTCATTTTCTGTTATTGCATAAAAACAAAATCAAGGTTTAATAATTAAGAATTTTAACACAGAAAAAGGTTCTAAGATTATTGACTAACCTCAAAATTTGAGAAGACAGTTCAAAAGTATTCTCGTAACAATTTCAGGACGTCAAGAATTCATCATAATTTTATAGTGTCAATAAAAGATTGGCCAACAACAAATTAGTCATGTTAACAAGACCCAAAACCGTGATATGTGTAAGCTCGGATCTTAGCTTGAACACAACGTGACTTGTATAAAGAATAACTCTCTTTATTGATGTGTTTAGAAAATAACTCAAAACTAAACACTTTGATCTCTCTGATCACGGATTATTGGATGCCACAACTCGACATCAATATATATAGTAAATAGATATCTCCTATTTCCTATTTTCTATAGTATTAGATAACTCCTAATTCTATAAAGAATGTTAATATGCCTATTTTTCTAAACCGCCTTGTTTATTGGAAACTTAGGCTCCAAGCTATTGAAGTTTATCTCCAACATTCTCCCTCTTAAGCTTCAATTCGGTCTTGGACATGTCTTGAATACCTATCAAGCTCCTCGTCTCATCTTGAACTCCTATCAAGCTACTCATCTCAATAAACTTGATTCTAGCCTTTTGCACATATCCTTTTGCAACTAATCTTGCTTTGAAGTTGATTGTGCCATCTGCATTTCTCTTAATCTTAAAAGCCCACTTAAGACCAGTTACTCTAACTCGTGCTGGTTTATCAACTAAGTTCCACGTCTTGGTCTTGTTGATCAATTATATCTCATCAGCACATGCCATTTTCCATTCAACAATGTCTTTTGCTTCTTCAGTTTCTTCTTCGTCTTGTTCAACCTCGTTTTCGGGTTGGACATGATCAAGCGTATTGGAGTCTTCATTCTTGTCTTGAGGATTTCCAGTAATATTTGATCCAAATCCTTCGTCAATAACGTCTCCCCATGTTCTTTGAAACATACATGAATTTTCTCCATCGTCAATCTTGAGGTTGATCTTGTAGAGTCTATTAGGAGATCTCATAACTTTTACCAACAGTCTTCCACTTGGGTCATGTAACGTTAGATAGTCGAGTCTCATTCTAACATCACAACCATACTCGGTAGCTTGTCCTAGACTTAGGATGTTGCTTTTTAACCCAGGAATGTAGTAGATATCAGTTAAGAGCTTTCGTTCTCTAGTCTTTGCCTCGAAAAAGATTGATCCTTTCCCATAGATGTCTACACAAGATCCATCTCCAAACTTTACTTTACCTTTTATGTTTTCATTCAACTCTGAAAAGAATGATTTCACACCGGTCATATGATTGCTTGCTCCATTGTCGAAATACCACATTCCTTCTTCATCCTTGGGGTTTAAGTAATTCTTTGGAATGATATTTTCTTCATTCAAGAATACTATTTCGTGCATGTAGATGGCTGGATCAGCTTCTTCTATTTCCGTTTTATTTGCCTCCTCCAACTTTTGTAATCTTTCTGGACATGTGGAAGCATAATGTCTAGGTTTATCACCTCGGAAACAAATTACAGCTGATTTCTCTTCCATGTCCTTTGACTGATTTGTAGAACGCTCTTGTGAGTTGTATCTTCCTCTACCACGTCCTCTATATCTTCTGTCTTCTCTACCACGACCTCTGTATCCCCTGCCTCCTGTAGAACTATGTTGTTCTGAGCTTGCAAATAACAATTCTCCATGATTCTCCTCCTCCTTAATACGTTCTTCATAGGCCTTGAGTCTTCCTATGATGTCTTCGAATCCTGTCGTCTTCAGGTCGAGGACTTGCTCGAGAGAGGCTATAATATGGATGTATTTGCTTCTAGGTAGGCTGTTGAGAAACTTCTTCACGAGCTTGCTTTCTTCAATGGTTTCTCCAAGGGATGCAGCCTTCGCCGCTAACTCTGATAACTTTCCTGCAAAGTTATCTATTGTGTATGAAGAATTCATCTTAATTCTTTCAAACTCTGACATTAGGGTTTGTAGTCGTGCCTCCTTGACACGCTCAGCCCCTTGATATCGCTTGCTTATCGCCTCCCATATCTGTAACGGTGAGTCTTGTTCGCCAACTTGCAGTATAAGATTCTCCGGAATGGATTGGAATAGCAACGCTGTTGCGATATCGTTCTTGTTCGATTCATCTGTTCCAGGTTGGACAGCTTCCCAAACCTTATGAATCCGCAACAGAACTTTCATCCTCATTGACCATACGGTGTAATTCGTAGAGGTCAGCATAGGACACTGGATCGAGATCGTTTTGTCAAACTCCTTTTGATGTGTGGTTGTTGTAAGATCTCTCATAACTCGGTTCTCTTACTAACAATCGATCGATCAAAACCTTGTGCTCTGATACCAAATAACAGGACCCAAAACCGTGATATGTGTAAGCTCGGATCTTAGCTTGAACACAACACGACTTGTATAAAGAATAACTCTCTTTATTGATGTGTTTAGAAAATAACTCAAAACTAAACACTTTGATCTCTCTGATCACGGATTATTGGATGCCACAACTCGACATCAATATATATAGTAAATAGATATCTCCTATTTCCTATTTTCTATAGTATTAGATAACTCCTAATTCTATAAAGAATGTTAATATGCCTATTTTCATAAACCGCCTTGTTTATTGGAAACTTAGGCTCTAAGCTATTGAAGCTTATCTCCAACACATGTTACGTACTTTTTACTACAATAAAGATGAATTTAAGAAAGCTGAAACAATAGAAACTAAATCGTATAATTAAAAGACAAGAGGCCAAAATAAAATTTGGGGTAAATGGAAAAGTGTTGTTGTTGCAAGACTAATTAATTCATTGGAATAAAAGGAAAACTGTTTTCTGACCAACTTTTAATTAAGGTTTTAAACCTGTACGTTAGTGAGTTTAGAAAAGAAAAACCATTTTCTGAGGTTTTCATGTATTAAATATATTTTATCGCAATTATAAATGTATTTATTAGTAAAACAAATGTTGTAAAAATTGCTTAGGGGATGGGTGTAGAAAATTTCATATTGCTTTGTTCTACTTCCAAATTTTAACTTATACTTCCGCTCTTCCACCCAACTTTTCTTTATATTGTTGCTGCATCATCTTTCTGTGATCATAACCATATTTACAAATATTATTCGTTAACTTTGCTATTATAAGATGTACATGATAAGAAACAATACTTGAGATGCCCCTCAAATTTAAATGCTTATGTTTTACCTTCACATAATTTGTGAACCCCTTGATTAAATAAGAAGTCAAATTACCTTCATACCCATAATGAACTTTAACTCAAATCGTTAAACCAACCAGTGAAACCGAACAAACTAAACTGGAAATAATACGGTGTAAATCCAATAAAACTAGTACACCCAATATTACCAGGAAATAATAAAATTGTATCGTAATGAATTATAGTTTATGAATTTTTTTTGTAATTCTTCTTAGTTATATTAAACCAAACTTGGTGAACACCGTTGAATGGAACCGGCTAGACAAGATTTGCCAACAAGAATTTCGAGAAATCGGTTGTGTTCGAGTAGAAAAGGGAGACAATGCCGAGAAATATGAATTTTTGATCAGGGTAGTTGATTCGAAACAAGCATAGTTCACTTCTCAATTTGATTTGATTCTCAAACTTTTTCATTTTAATTTTTAATTTGCATAAGTCAAATATATCCAAATTAGTCGGATCGGTCGAGTCTAAATTCAAATAACCAATTGTTGGTATTCCATCAAATAAACAAAAAAGTTGTTTTTTTTAAATTAAGTTGAAGTTTAACCCAAATTGCTGGTAACTACTTCAATTTTTACCGGACAAAACTGTTTTTTTTTTAACATCCTTTCAAATTTAAATAAATCAAAAAGAAATTATTTTACATTAGGGATGTATCAAATAATTTTTTTTAATTTGGGGGGTATTCAAGCCAATCGTACTCATGAAAGCTTCTAACAGTGGTGGCGTCCACATGAAAGCTTCTAACAATGGTGCAATAAGTTTTACTAATAATGTACAAAAGCAAAAGGTTTACTACACCATCAGCTGCTTTTATACAACAACACAGGAGGTAAGGTGCACTTTCTTTGTTAACTCATTCCCCAGCTTTTAAAGTTTGCTCTTTTCACTTTGAATTTTTTACTGATATCGGATTTACTATGTATTCGCATTTTTGCCTTGTTTCTCTTTAGGTTATACTATTCCACAAACCGAAAATCAGAAACAAAGAAAAAGACTCATGATTGTCCCATATTTTCTAAACCGGAAAAACGCAAACCAAGAGGTCTAATACCAAAATAAACAGCAACAGATTAGGTATTTTTTTGGGCAAGACAATAAAAAAGATTACTGCTAATTCATAAAGAGGAGTGGCGATGTACAGAGAACTAAAAAAACAATACAGACTAACAACTCACAGTTTTGATTTAAACTCGAAAGAAATTTTTAGTTAATCGTAATCTTCCTCGGAAGTAGCAAGCTTCTGCTTCTTCCATTTGTAAGCAGCTTCAAGAATCTTGAGATTTGTTGTCTGTGATTCTTCTGGATATAGATAGTCAATGTATTCTTCATACCTGCCAAAGTTTCAAACAAAAAATTTCACAATAAGCTTTAGCATCCCACTATAAATTCCAAAGACACCAAAACTTAGAAATGGTATATGTATGCAAAACGTACTCTGTAGAGCCATCTTCTCTCGTGATCGGCTTTCTCTTCTTGAGCTTCTTCGGGAGCTTAGATTGTACGACACTCACGTCCCCAAGATTACCAAAGTTTGTCTCCATGTTAAGCCAATCCTCCAAGAGTGTAGCTCGTTCTTCTTTCAGCTCTGGTGCCGAATCTTTGTAGTAGCTGTTGGCTCTCTCGAAGATCGCTGAGTAGAGAAAAGAAAATAGAGAGAAAAAAATGTTTAAACATGTCACAAGGAATCATCAAAACTCATATAACAACACGTAGTTTTTAAGTTACCTCTGGCGCGTCTGATGCACTCTTTCTTGCCTTCAATAGCATCTTCTTGGTCTTCCTCTTCCTCGTCTTCTTCTTGTTCCGCAGCAGAAGCTTCAAACTTTGCAAAACTAACCCACACCTTGTAATGCTTTGTGCGGTCCAAGAGTCGCTCATATAAAGCTCGTGTTCTCTCTAATTCTCCTTCTGCTATCTCAAAATCTATGTATGCCTGCCACACAAGAAAATAATATATAGAGAATTTAATGATCCAATGGATTCAGAAGTCTGAGGTTTCTCGATTCTTTGAATGTATTAGACAGAAAAAGTACCTTCCATAGCAGCTCGGGCATGTCAAGAGCTGGCTGAGATATTGCTAGCTCAAAGATAGCTCTAGCTCGTTCAGTCTCAGCAAGAGACCTTTCCAGCTCAGCATACTTGCTCCAAGCATAACAATTCTCAGGAGACCACTCAAGGTACCGCTCATAAAGCTTTCTACACCTATCTATGTTTCCCAGCTGGAGTTCAATCTCGATGTATTTCTTGAATATCTGTTTGTCGAGGAAGAAAAAAAAATCATCAAACGTAAGTAAACCATGTGTGTGGTTAAACGAGAGCAATGAAACAAATAATGTTCAAACAAATTTTAGGCTTACCTTATCTTTTGGAGCTTTTCCAATAGCGTTTCCTAATATCTGCCGAGCACCGGCCAGATTCAATTGCCGGATTTCAAACTGTGCAGCAAGCAACCATATTTTGGCAAAGGAAAATTTGGAGTGGGGGATAAGCTTGAGGCATTCTCTGTAATGTTTGGTAAAACGAATATAAACAGTCAGACGAAACTTCACAAGTTAAGAGGTAGGATCTGGCGTACCTGTAAACATCTCGTGTACGCTCTACATCTTCAGTTTCGATCTCTTCATACAATGCATAATTAATCCTACACCAATTAGTTATATAAGTGTCAGTGTTTCAGTAAAATTGCAGAACCAAATATGCTAACAAAAACAATAGCTTTCCACAGTGACCTGAATTGCTAGAAGCTCGACAAAGATGATCAACATATATCAGCCTAAGACAACCAAACCCAAAGACTCCAGTTAAAGGAAACTAAACTTAACCTTCTTAAGCGTAGCATGACCCCATGAACCCAACATTCCAATTCTAAATCGATTCTGTAACCTGCATATTGTAAAAGACGCAGAACCAAGTATGCTAATGAAAGACAAACAACAATAGCTTTCCACAGAATGCGAGTTTTTACGGACTATGATGTGATAAAACCTTGACAAAGATAATATTACTGAACTTAATCTTCTTATGCAAACCATGATCAAACTCTAACAACTCAGTTAAAGAATACAAAACTTAACCTTGTTATCCAAAGCATAATAAGCATAAACCATGATCAAACTCAAACAGCTCAGTTAATAAACTAAACTTAACCTTCTTAAGCAAACCACGACCAACATAAGAACCCAAGGACATTATTGCCAAAATCAGTAAACCAAACTGGAAAAGAATAAACTCACCAGAGATAGATGTATCTTTGCCAGTATCGCTTCTCTTCAGCAGGTGGAATGTTAGCAATAGCCCTCTCATAGATTTCTCTTATCCTATCTTTGTTCCCTACAGTTTCTTCAAGCCTAACGTAATCAAACCAGGAATCATAGTTCAAAGGATTCTTCCTCACTTCATCTTCATACTGAAACCTCCTCTTCCCAACAATGGCGTCCTCAATCCCTTCCTTATCACCATACTGTTTCTCAAAAGCCACAAACTTTTTATACAAATCCTCAGCTCTTCCTTTAGGGATATGATCAAGAGCAAACTTGTAGATAAACCTAGCACGTTCCGGCTCCTTGCACCGCTCTTCAAACTCAGCAAAGGCCACAAAGAGCGTCTCAGCTTCTTCATCGTCCGCAAGCTTCTCAGTGGCGCGTTCGTACACGCTCCTCGCACGTGCAACCTCACCGCCTTTCATCTCGAACTTAGCAAATCGGATATAAGCAGACACTTTGGGATGGCAAAGCACGAATCTCTCGTAGATGGATCTAGCGCGTTCGATTTCGTTATACCTAAGTTCGAACTTGATGAAGGAGAGCCAACCTTGCTGATCAGGAGACCACTGCATCCACCGCTCGAATATCTGCCTAGCTCCGGCGATGTTGCCGAGTATCTCCTCCATGTGAATGTACTTGTACCAGAGCTGGTCGACGCGAGGGAGGAGCGTGACGGCTCGATCCCAGACGTTCCTGGCGCTGTTGACGAACTTGTTCTTCATCTCGAACTCGGCGTACTTCAGCCACAGCGTGTGGTTACGGTAATCGCCTTCGATGGCGCGTTCCCACACGCTCCGAGCGCGAGCGTAGTCCTTCTGGGACTCTTCCCACTGCGCGTACTTCATCCAGACCTGGATGTTCCATCTCGCGCGGCGGATCTGGTCCTCGAACTCCTTGCGGCGACGGAGGCGATAGTCGGAGAGCTCGGTGGAGTCGGTGATTTTCTGCTTAGGAGGACGGATCTCAGCCTCTTGCCTCTCGCGAGCTTCCCTAAGAATCTGCTCGGCGGTGATTTGAACAGGGGCAGGAGTCTTGTTCTTGACCCGAGTGGGGCGTGGAAGCTTGACTTCGGTATCCTTCCGGGTCATGTACCCTAAGGTACGGTCCGAATCCTTGCCGGACGCCATCACCTCTGTGCGTTTTCTGGGGTTTGGGGAAATGTTGGAAGAAAAGGTGCGTAAAGATTGATTATATATTTGGGTTATTAATGGGCCACTATATGTATCCTAATATTGGCCCAATATATATACCAAACCTACTTGTGCGAACTATCCCAAGTCTGTGGAGAGTAGTTTTGACAAAAAGATATTTTTTTGGATAACTTTTCATTTTCATCTAATTCTTAACTATTTCTAATGTTTATTCTCTTTTAGATGCAACAATTTGTTCTCAAGTGTCGACACTAATAGAATGATTAAGATGAATTTAGACGATGTAAAAAATCTTCCCTAGACCAGGCATATATCAAGAGCAAATAACACAACTTGTATAAGAATCTCAAACTCTACTTCCAAACCAAAAACGGAGAGTAGCACTGAGCTTCTTTACTCCCTTATGGCTAAGAAGGCTAAGTTTATTCCTTGCACTCTTTTCTACTAACCGCCAAAGCACTTGCACCAATAGAGAACTAAAGTCACATAGGGTTTGCTTTAGCAGATTCATTTCCTAACTTTAGATCCTTAAGCAATGGATTCATCAGGTTCGCTTCCGCTTATGTCTATTCAATCAGAGAATATATGGTTAAAGGATTCATATTCATGAATCATATGGAATATATTTAACAATTGGTATCAGAGCACCATATTGATTTTCTGTTTGAATCTAAAGTAAATTGAGATTCAATCTAAAGTTTATAATTTAAATTTGGATTTAATTATTGTGTGAAAATATTGGATTGTTGAATCTGATTTTTCTCTAAGGTTTAAAATAGAATTATGGGATTTGTGGTTATTTTCGTTTAGAGTTAGATCTAAATCTATATTATAATGGGAGAGTTTACTCTCTCCCCTTCCGCCACTTCAGCGGTAAGTGGGTTTCACGCAATTTTTTTTTTAAAAATGATGTATTGTATGCTATGAGATTCGAACCCTTCACTTCAATGTTTATTTGATTGACATAACCAACTGAACTACATGAGATTTTGTAATCTAAAAACCAAATTTTATATAATAATATTACAGTTTGGTCTTTTCTAAGGGTGTCCACGATACCATGCGAGTGAATCCAAAACACGAGGAAGGTCGGGTGGTGATTGTAGGGTCAGTAAACAAAGATTCGGAGACTTTGGAAAAATTAACGAACCGATTGTCAGATGGGATGGGATCCACGGGCCGAGAGCGCGGACATGGACAACCTATTAACCGTGGGCGTTCGGGACGTTACATTATTATTCCATGTCAACAAGCAAATTAAAGATTTCATCTCTACATACAAATTAGAATTTTTCATAAAGTAGTACAAAAAGTTTTAGGGATTAAACTTCCTGATCTTCAAATTATCTTATGTACATAACTTAATGTCATAATCTTCCTAATTTTTATTCAACTTTCTAATGAAAATTATACTTCACTTGAAGACATAACAAAACGGAAGTGAACTCAATGGAAGTGATGACTCCAATATTGCAATATGCAAAAAAACAAAGATTTAGACAAGATATGAACAACAAAATCTCATACACACTTAAAATATAAGAAAACGGATCCGGCTCCGCACTTGGGCGGAGGCTATATTTCTAGTAAAGTTTAAGGGTTTATTGCTGAAAAATATTGTTCATAAGGTTATTGCTTTCTGAAATTTTGTTGGTGGAACAATCTTTTTTTCAGATCTGGTCTCATATTCGTTTATGGGTTGTTGATGGCTAAAAAATCTGTTTGAGGATATCCTGGAAACCCAAGGTTGGAGACAGATTCGAGTGGGCCTATTTTGTTATTTTGGTTCATACCCAGTTTCTGATTTAATTAATTATTCTCGGCCTACAAATTTTTCCTGGCCCAGTTTATTAAGTATTAAATCAGTTGGGCTAGTTTGGAAAATATCTTAAGTCAGGCCCGTCCAGCTTTTCATTAAATTTAAAAAACATTAAGTGGGATTCGAACCTAGGTCAAGTGATAAAAGTTGGGCCCCCTTTAGTGTCTCCAACCGCTCTCACACTTTAGTATTCTTGCATAAAGAACCCACAGAGTTCTAGTTATTTGTCTACATAGGAATAAAAATTCAGCTTTAAATCAATAAATAAATTTGATTATGAATCTGTAATAATTCAATTGACTAATTAAATCAAGATTTTGGCCCAAAGGAAGACCTCTTTTGAGGAGATTGTTATGATAATTATTAAAGGAAGTATATGTATGTAAATTCATGGCGAATATTTATTTCGGCCCAAACGAATGTTGTATTTGGCCGAGTTTGCATATATACGTGTGTGCAATATTCATGCAGATATAGAATCGTCCCAAAGTAAGGTTTGATGTCTGGCTGAATTGTACATATACCTGTGATGGTAAATACGTGATGATTATGTGGTTTTTAACATGTAAATGATAAATCGGCCCAAAGGAAGGTTTATTGTTTATCATGGATTATTGTCAGTAATTGATCGTTACAAAAAAGTACCGTTAGTAATCGATATTACTGTCCAAAGACTTGATATTGATGTTACATTTGGTATCTTGGATGGAAAGTACAATCAGGTAAAATTTATTATTGATTTCTTCAGATAGTGAGTTAATTCAGATTTATTCTATCTTTTCAGCTACTTTGTCTGCCAACTTAAGATCCATTCCAACATTTACGGGTTCCAACTTTTCAGAATGGAAAAGCAAAGTTAAGATTGTTCTTGGGTGTATGGATCTTGATCTTGCGCAAAGTCTGGACAAAGGTGCTTCTCCTACGGATGACAACACTCCAGAATATAAGGTTGTTCATGAGAAGTGGGAGCGTTTAAATCGTATTGGTCTAATGATCATTCAAGACGTACCATTCCAGAAACCTTTAGAGGTGGTGAGGATATTGATTATCTCAAATAGTTCCTTGCCGAGATGGATTCGCGCTTTGCAAGAAGCGATAAGGAGGAAATAAGCATGATTTTGCATAGTTTTAGTACGATGAGGTATCACGGTAATGGAAAAATAAGAGAGTACATTTTGGAAATGTCCAACATTGTTTCAAAACTTAAGACACTTAAGACTGAGCTTCCGGCTGAATTGCTCATATAGTTTGTCTTAAACTCTCTTCCTTCTCTGTTCAGTCAGCTCAAATCAAGTTACAACACACAAAAGGAGCAATGGTCTCTTAACGAGCTCATTGCGTATTGTGTGCAAGGGGAAGAGAGAATAAAACAAGAAAAGATTGAGAGTGCTCATATGGTTTACACCTCTAAGGGGCAGGGTAAAAGAAAGAAATTTGAGTCTGCTAAGGATGATGTTGCTAAGGGTCCTACTCAAAAGAAACATGCTAAGATTGAAGATACATGTTTCTTTTGCATAAAGGGTGTACACATAAAGAAGGATTGCCCTAAGTATCAAGCTTGGCGTGCTAAGAAAGGTATGTCTCTTGTTTTGGTCTGTTCGGAAACAAACTTAGTTGAAGTACCTAGAAACACTTGGTGGTTAGACTCTGGTGCTACTAATAACATCGGTGTTTCACTTCAGGGTTCTCTGAGCTACCAAACTCTAACTGATACTGATAGGCACATTCATGTGGCTAATGGGAGTCCGGTGCATGTGGAGGCAATCACGCATTTTAGACTGTTTTTTAGTTCTAGTCATTTTCTGGATTTGAAAAACACTTTTGTTGTACCGTCTTTTAGACGTAATTTTGTTTCCGGACCTTGGTTAGAAAGATCAGGTTATTCTTGTCTAACTGAGAAAGGAACCGCTACTTTGTCTTTAAATTCAGTATTTGTTGGAACCGGTAAACTTTTGGAAAATCACAGTCTTTATATGCTTGACACTATAAACTCTAAGGATGAAAGATTAAGTGTTCAATCAAGAGGTACTAAACGAAAGTTTGAAGATGCAAATTTAGGAACTTTTTGGCACCAACGCCTAGATCACATCTCTAGAAATAAAGTTGAGCGTCTTGTGTCAGAAGGTATATTGAGTTTCGTAAAGTTCACGGATTGTGATATATGTGGATTGCATTAAAGGAAAACAGACCAAGCATAAGAAATTAGGTGCATATAGAGCTACAAAGGTCCTTCAGTTGATACATATGGACATTTGTGGGTCGTTCCCTATCCCTTCTTGGAACAGTCAATAATATTTGATATCATTCATTGACGATTATTCTTGATATGCATACCTATTTCTTATTCATGAGAAATCGGAATCTCTGGACGTTTTCAAAAAGTTTAAGGCTGATGTTGAGAACCAACTCGACTGAAGAATAAAGTCTGTCAGATCTGATCGTGGTGGTGAATAATATGGTCGGTATGATGGTTCAGGTGAACAACGTCCAAGACCGTTTGCTAGATACCTAGATGAGTGTGGTATTGTGCCTTAATACACCATGTCAGGTTCTCCTAGCATGAATGGTGTATCTGAGAGAAGGAACCGCACTTTTAAGGACATGGTGAGGAGTATGATTAGTCATTCCTCCTTACCTGAATCACTCTAGGGAGAGACACTAAAGACCACAACATACATTCTTAATAGGGTATCAACTAAAGCAACTGGTAAAACCCCTTACAAGCTATGGCATGGGTGCAAACATAGTCTACAACACCTTCGGATATGGTGATGTACAGCTGAAGCAAGGCTTTACAAGCCATATGAAAAGAAACTGGACTCAAGAAAAATTAGCAGTTACTTTGTTGGTTATTCAGAGCGATCAAGGGGGTATAAGTTTTATGATCCCACTGCTAAGAATAATTTTGAGACAGGAATAGCTACGTTCTTCGAGGATGTTGATTTTTGGGGGAGAAATAAGGTTAACGATATCATCTTTGAGGAAGAATCGGCTCTGGTACCTATACCGATTCGTATAGTTACTTCTGATGAAGTAAATTTAGATCCTCAGGTTGATAATGAAGTCGTCCATCCAACCCAGGTTGTCGATGATATCTTACAAGAAGGTCAAATTCAAAATCCTCAAGAACTAGTGCAGCAAGATCAAGTTTCTCTTAGGTGATCCACCCGAGATAAGAGAAATGCTATTCCGAATAATTAAATAGTATTTCTAATGGAACATGTAGAAAATCAAACTCTTTTGGAAGATGATCCTATCACCTTCCTTCAGGCTATGAGTTGTTCCATGTCAGATAAGTGGCGCGAAGCAGCAAAAAAAGAGTATCAGTCAATGCTAGACAATGAGGTTTGAGAAATCGTTAAATTACCAGAAGGAAAGAAATCCATTGGTTGTAAATGTCTATTTGAAACCAAACGGGATTCGAATGGTAAGGTGGTACGATATAAGGCTCGTCTAGTGGCTAAAGGATATGCTCAGAAAGAGGGGATTGACTATAAAAAACCTTCTCTCCAGTATCTTTGAAGGACTCTTTTAGGACAATCATGGCTCTTGTTGCGCATTATGATTTGGAGCTTCATCAGATGAATGTTAAGACAACGTTTCTCAATGGTGACATTAAAGAAACAATTTATATGGTGCAACCAGAACATTTTGCCTTAGGTAATGCAAAAGATATGGTTTGCAAATTAAAGAAATCCATCTATGGGCTGAAGCAAGCTTCTCGCCAATGGTACCACAAATTTCATAAGGTCATCACCTCCTTTGGTTTTGAGGTGAATTTGGCTGATGATTGTGTGTATCAAAAGTTCAGTGTGAGTATATGTATTTTCCTGGTTTTATATTTCGATGACATACTTCTGACCACTAACAATATTAGCATGCTGGTTGAAACCAAGAGATTTCTTAAGGAACATTTTGAGATGAAAGATCTTGGTGATGCATCTTTTGTATTAGGGATCGCGATTCATCGAGACTGCTCTCGAGGAATTCTTGGATTATCACAAAAGGGTTATATCAATAAAGTTCTTATGAGATTTGGCATGCATAATTGCAAACCATGAGATACCCTACTCGCTAAGGGAGACAAGTTTTCTCTCGAACAATGCCCTAAAGGAAAACTGGAAATTCAGGAGATGAAAAAGATCCCTTATGCATCGGCAGTGGGGAGTCATACGTATGCTCAAGTTTGTACACGTCTGGATATTGCGTACATAGTTGGAGTGTTAGGCAGATACTTAAGTAATCCGGGTATGGACCATTGGAAAGCAGCCAAAAGGGTCATGAGGTACTTACAGAGAACAAAAGACCGTATGCTCACGTATCGGTGATCAGATCATTTGGAGATCATTGGGTATTATGACTCTGATTTTGCGGGATGCCAAGATAGTAGAAAGTCTACATTAGGATATGTTTTTTTGTTGGCCAGTGGGGTGATCTCATGGCATAGTGCTAAGCAATCACTCGTAACATCGTCCACACTGGCAACAGAACTGGTAGCAGTCTACGAGCCATCACTTGAGGGAATTTGGCTAAGGAATTTTGTGACATGCCTAAGGATTGTTGAAGGAATTGAAAGACCAGTCAAGTTGTATTGTGACAATAAGGCAGCCATTATGTATTCCAACAATAGTAGGAGCTCGGTAAAGTCTAAGCTTGTAAACATCAGGTACCTGTTAAAGAATGGGTACAAAGTGGAAAGTTTACCATAGAGCACTTAGGGACAAACTCTATGATTGCTGATCCTCTTACAAAAGATATTGTACCTAAGGTCTTTCATGAGCATATTGCTCCTCTGGGTATTTCGGTGTTTGAGGATCATTCGGTTTAGTGGGAGTTTGTCATTTGGTTTATGTTTTGGTTGTGTTATGTATATTTTTCTGATCAGAAATAAAGTTTAAAGTTTTTCGGCATACACTTTGTACACTAAGGTTAAGTTGATCTCACCAAAGTAGGACTAATTGAAAATCGACATGTGCAGACCACATTTCATGTGATTCTCATGCCACATGTTTTATAATTGATCTATGTCATTTGGTTGTGATGATGTATGTGACCATGGAAAGTTTAGTTATAAAAGTAATATAACAAAAGCCGCCATGATCCTATGTTGGTATAATCAACGGACGAGATTGTTTATGCTCATGGAATTAATGACATAAAGAGCGCTCATACAGTCTATCACATTCTAAGGCACATATATGACCCAATGGGAGATTGTAAAATCATTTTGTGGGGTCACATATGTTAAGGAATAAATGTGATGGGGCCATTAATTAATTAGTCTAAATAAGTGGTCACTATTGTGAATAAGGTAAAAGCTTGGACATAAGTGTTATGAAACATTTATATGTTGATACCTTAAGTAATTTCTAGTTTAATGAAAGGTTGAACTAGAAATTAATTCTCTATATAAAGAGGGTTGTGGTTCCTAAGACAACTCTAGCCGAAAATACATAATCTCTCTATATCCCATCAATAGAGAACTAAAGTCACATAGGGTTTGTCTTGGAAGATCCATTCCAACTTCAGATTTTTAAGCAATGGATTTATCAGGTACGCTTTCGCTTATGTTTATTCAATCAGAAAATTATATGGCTAAAGGATTCATATTCATATGAAATATATTTAACACCAGTCTCTTGTCTGCTTTGAGTTCTCCCCACTCCAGAGAGTGGTTTCATAAACTATGTTCATGTTCATTTTGTAGTCATTAGCTGACCAATGGCTAAATCATGTTTGTTATGTTTCTGTGATTCTGTCAGCAAAAGTTGCATCGATAAGAATACACTACAAAAGCTTGTTTTGTATATCTTGAAAACTGATTGACTTTTCTGGTATGTATGGTCACATCTTTGATTTCTTGTTCATGTTTGGGTTTGATGGCCATTTTGTCTTGCTGTTAAATCATGTGCGAATGAAATATCCAAAATCGTTGTTTGTCAAATCCATAATCGGACAGTGGAGATATCATTCTTTTTTAATAGTAGGGTTTATGGATTCATGGTTCAGAAACGACTATTAATCGTACTTATAAACAACGCTGTAAAAATCACCAAAAAAAAAAAACAAAGAAATGAGCATGCTACATAGAGCAATCATCTAGTACTATTTGCATATCTTAAGTTTATTAATTGACTAACGCCGTGTGCATGAGGTAACGACGACATACATGTAGAGTAGAGAAACACACGATCCATACAGACATTTATTTAGTTTTTACATATAAAGCATACGTGTATAAAATTGATAAGATAATATATACATGCAAAGATAGTTCGTTTTCAGCACCTAGTTTTATTTTAAGAAACTACCACAGAAGACAAACTGTTACCATATATAACAAGTTTCTTTTGGGTATATAAGACAATATAATAAGGACAGTGCCTTACACGGATCATATATAACATCTAGTGCTCCTTCTCCGGTGACCAGATAAAAGCTCCGACGGCAAACTTCCTCTTCTCGTTGGAATCTCCGATGATCGGCAAGCCATACTCTCTCAAAAGCTGATCCAATTGCCACTCTTGCATTTTCTCATAATCACTCTTTGTATACTTTGGATAATGAAGTGGAATCTTGAAGTTGCTTAACTGATTTTGACTCGTGTCATCACCGATCTTTGTCTTTATCTTCTGGTCTTCAAAATCTTGGTGGTAGTTATTGTAGTGGAAGGAGGAATTTGATTGATCACGGCTGAGTTTGATTCCCATTATATATATATATGAAATGAGATTTAACTCTTTGACAAGAATACTAGCTTTGGAGATTTTAATTAGGGTTTGAGGTTTCTTATGTGGAATTGGGAGCTACATTTATATAGGAAAAACATGTGGATGAATCATGAGGTGAAGAAGAACGTCGTGGGATCTCGTAGAAGCACGCACGTCTAGTACTTTGATATTTTTCCTTAAGTTGATTTTGTCTTTATTTTTTGTTTCTATATATCCTTTTTTATATTATTAGTTTTGTTTGTTTGTGTGTTAATGTTTTATTTGTCTACTTTATCTCGATCTTCAACCACATAAAATGCAAACGAAATCTCAAACATCGATATTGCCAAACTGATAACCACTAAATATATAATAGTCGACGAATACTAAATCTTCGTCATTAATAAAATTAACACAAAACTAAAAAACCTTTAGTTTTTAATTATAACTGAGTACTATAAAGATCTATATAAATTCTGTATCCACTATGTAATGATTAAACAACTCTTGAATACATATTTTCAATGTAACTTTTGTTTACATGTACGGTTGTATTGGTAAAGCCTCAAAGACGGATCTATTACCATTGTACGCCGAATTGGAAGGTTTGATTTGGACATTCAATGGAAAATGATTCGAGGCAAATTGTATAAAGATGGTTAAGATGACGCATTGAACCGCTAGAGCAAACAATTTTATTTGAAAATGTCTAGCTTTTTTTTGTAAAAGAAAAATATAAAAACCCGATTTAAAATGTCTAGTTAATCCTTGATTGTTACACATTCAATCTTGGAGGCTGCTTTAAAACCCAGAAACAAATGTTGGAGGCTGCTATATATCACTTCACATATTAAATGCATCGATTGTTTTGTGTAGTTTGCACATCACATTAATTGGCTTTGTTGATTTTTTTGCTAGTTTTCGTTTTCACATAACAGAAGTGAATTGAAAGTTGTATTTTCCTAGTAACTGTGAGATTGCGATTGAGTTGTATTGAAGGGCAACTTGTTAATTAAAAAAAAAAAAAGAAGCTACAATGAAATTTAGAATATGCTTTGAAATGGTTGTTCATTTTTTCAGTTTATATTGCAAATTACAAGTTAATGGTACGCTTTGAATGGAAATTCTCTCTTGTAAAAAGAGGTATTTTTTTAACAGATCAGAGTTTCAGGCTGTAACAACAAATTGCATTAAAAAGCTGAGTTTTTTTCTGGATGTATTGATGGTGACAAATTGGTTATAATAATGGGGAAGATGAACCCATTCTTGATTCTTTGGAACCATCGAAATTTTTCTAGTTGCATGCATGTCGATGACTACTATACCTTCTTTTTATTGTTTACAAGTGCCCTCTATGGCTCTATCCTTATGGATTTGCATTAGCAATCACTTTAGTCAATGTGTAACTATTGTAAAGCCAGTGGAACAGACTCGTGTGACACTGTAACATAAAGTTTTAATCGGGAAGAAAAATTTACCAACTTTTTTTTCATCAAAAACTACCAACTAATATATATATATATAAAAAAGTTTCTCTCAATCTTCGTATCAACTACACAAATTTTCATTTTTATTTCGTTAACGAAGGGAAAAGAGAAAGATATGCTGAATATGAGTTTGGTCTATTCTAATGAGATGAAGAAATTCGATTGGGTTATTTCAAAAACGCTTTTATTGATCGACAAGAGAGATTACAATGTTGAATGAGAAAATGAGTGGAAACACTACGTCACGATAAGTAAAAATGACAAGTTCAGTCGGCGAGAGTAAAGAAGATACCCTAGCTCGACGTTAATCTATCTGAATGTGTGTGTTTCTCTCTCATGTCCTCGGCTCTGAATCGGTCGAGTTTTCTCTTGAGGTCCTTGGATTGGGACTGGTCATGCTTTTTTCTTAACTCCTCAGCTTTGTATCGGTCGAGCTTTTTCCTTAAGTCCCCGGCTTTGCATCGATCGACCTTTTTTTTTAAGTCCTCAACTTTGGAGTCGAAAGGCTGTTTGTTGGCAACGATCATTCTACAGAGGCTAGATACATGGAATCTTTGTACGGTTGTAAGTTTGCTTCTTTGTTTCAAGTTCATGACGGACGTCGGATGCATCCAACCTCCTTGTCTTCACATTTGTAAGTGTTGTTCGTAGGTCAGCAGACGTTGCCAAGCTACGGTCCGTTTGGATCGAATTCCTTTTAAGCGTCTCACTCACGTAAATTTTGGCTTCTTCTTCGGAAGAGAACGAGAGTCCGACAGTGATCATGTTGATGCGCCTTTGGATTCGTGGCCTCTCTTCCTCTGGGGGCGAGTTATTGTGATGCCGGGATGCAACAACTTCTTCCTCTTAGGAGTACTTGCGTCTTATTCTTAAACTTTTGATATATTTTTTTTTTATCTTTTTCTTATTCGAGCTCTTATTGTTTTTAGCAGATTTTTGCTTCGGCGTATTCGGATTTGTGTGCTGTCATTAGCGCTTTGTGAAGTTTCTTTCATTCCTTGGTATTGTGCCCCTTTTGTCTTGTAGGTGCAGTACTTTGTTCCGTTAAAGGGATTTGCAGGATTGCTAGGAGGGCTTCTCCGAAGAGGCTTATGTTATCTATCGGCATATCTTTCCTCATACTACAACGAGCAAATTTGATTGCTCGACAATATTTTTCTTTTTATCTACTTTGTTATTAGGTGATTTTCTAGTACATATGCACGAGTATAAATATTTACAAAATAGATAAATTATAATAACTAATCAATATTTAAACTACATTTAAATGATTTTATAATCTGTTGTTTTAAATAATATTATTTTTATTTTTATTTAGACATTTGATTTTATGTAGAATATATAGTCGGTTCAGTTAACATACATGATTGGTTTGATTATTTTAATATGTTTTTTTTTTGTCAACTGATTATTTTATTATGTATACATTAGATTGTAGGATTTTTTTTTTTGTATTAAACCCAATTGTCTTCAGCTATACTAAGATTGATGTTGAATTCTTATACTAAGACTAATATATTTTCAGAATTGTTTAGATTAACATTGGTTGAATATATGTATACTAAGATTAATATTTGTCATTTTCAGGAAAATAGAAAAGAATATGAAGTATTGGTAAATTTGGAGTTGAATAATCAAACCAAACATACAATTTATTATATTTTGTAACTTTTTTTTGTTATTTATTAATTTTCTAAAAACTATAAAAATTAAAATTAAAATTAAACTAAAATATTAAAAAATATATCATTTTTGATAACCGTAATATATATTTTATTTTTAGTTATTGAATATCTCAACTTATGTTATCTTATTCACGTAACTTTGTATAATAGTTTTGGTTCATTAAAGCTAGAAGTTTTTTTTAGTTAAAAGATTTTTCTTCTTTAGTTTATTAAACTACTGGCTGGTAGTAAACTTTTTAGTACTTTTTACTTTTTTATATCTTTTATGTTTTTTGAGAGGATGTCTCAAAGGAAAAATTATTTATTTATTTTTTTAAATATTATGTTTTTCGGTTTTGTGAGTTTTCATTCAGAAAATCAATTATATATATAAAATATATCACCCTTTTATTTTAAAAAAAAAATAATTTTTATATATGTTATTTGGAAACCAATTTAAAAAAAATTATAATTATAATTTAACTTTGAAGATTTATCTCAGAAAACTATTATGTTGTTTGAGCTCATGTTTTAAAGGGCAAATATTTTTTTAAATGGGAATCTTATTATTTCTGAAATTTATTTTTATGAAATCAAATATTTATATATATATATTATAATATTACCACGTTTTTATATTTTAGAAACATTATCTTTTATATATATATATATGTGTGATTTGAAAACTAATAATGGAATCAACTTAACTTTTTATAATTCATTAAAGCTATCAATTGTAATTAATCATTCAAATAATTAGAGTGAGAGTGACATGTAGCAGGGTGTATTCAATCTCAACTTTGAAGTGATTTAATTTTTAATAAAGTTATAGATGATTTTAATGAATTTGAGAGTTTAAAGTAATTTTTGTTAAATTACTCTAGAATATCACCTAAAATCATGGAATTTGAGTTTTGATTTTTTTAACTAAGAAACTCCACTCAAACACTCTAAAATCACTTGAAAACTTTAAAACTCCCCAACTTAAAATATTTTCAATAACAGTAGATTTCAGAGTATTTTATACAATGCTTAATTCAATAACAGTAGATTTTAAGTGGGTTTTTAAAATTCATGTTTGAATAACAGTAGATTTGTCATTTTAATACAAATCACCTAAAATTCTCATTTCAATACACCCCTCGTAGTAAACTGACTTGTCAAATAATATTATAGATATTATGTATAGGGATTTGGGTCGGGTTTGGATCAGATCTTGTTTGGTACAGAACCTTCAGATCTTAGATATTTGGATCCAAGGTAATTAAAATTTTTTTGGTTCGGATCCTATCGAGTTTTGGTCGATTCATGTCTAGTTGTCTAGGAACTATTAATACCCGCTATTGTTTTGTTCTTAATGGTTTTGGGTCGAATCGAGTATTTAGGACCCGTAAAGGATCCGAAGACTTGAAAAATACCTGAAACCCGAAGAATATCCGAAAAACAAAAAACATATCGTAAATATATTCATATACCCAAAAATATCTAAAATCTAACACAAAGACACGAAAATACCGAAAATTTTATCCAATTATCCGAATTATATATTTGAAAATCTAAAATTTTACAAAAAAATCCAAAACTATACCCACAAACCCGAACCCTAAACCTAAAAAAAATCCGTAACACTATAAATATTGAAACACCCATATACACCTAATATATATTAGAAGTTTTGAGTATTTCGGATACCCCCATCGGTCTTGAATTCAGATCAGGTCCAAGATCCACTGATCCTCCACGATAAAACCCAGTAAAGTAAAATGGCATTACCTATATCTAATCATCACCAGTTTTTTGGGTTGGTTCCACTTGGAATTATTGGATCCGGATAAAATGCCATGATCTAATAAAGATAGATGAATGTTGCCGAGGCTATTGATAAGTTTTTGTCGTCTTCACTGCCACTTGTTTTATCACATTATGTTTGGTCAGGAACGCCCTCATGTTTTCCTCCATCGTGATGAAACTGTTAGCGTGGTGAAGGGCGTTTTGCAGAGTGATAGTCATGTTCACGTAGAAGTTGTCCCAGAACTTTGAGCTTGTCCCGAGTGCGTTAGGTAAGGCATCCACCGCTGTGTCTCGTCGGACATGTACTCTGGATACCATCTGCTTGAAGTTTTCCATGAGCTCTCTGAGCCCCTCACTAGGAGTTTGGAAAATTTTCCATAGGCCATAGACTGATCGTGCTCCACCGCGTGAGAGTTGAGTGAATCGAACGAGTGAAAGAGATAGTGAGCAAGATTAACAAACGAGAGATTGATTGAATCACAACACTCCTGTTGCTTCTCATCTCCACCAGCCCAAGACTTGCAGCCCTTCTTCCACCTATCCATCAAAGACCAAACAAACTTTTCCTCTGTTGTCAAACACCCTGAGCAAGAAGAAGACGATGTCCCTCCACGTGTACCTTCTCTTTTACCCTCGCCGACCAAGAATGTACAACACGACGCTTGATCACGTCGTTTTTTCCGTATCGCCGCATCTTCGGTGACGAGGAAAGAGTACATCAAGTCATGGTGGCGACCTGGTATGACACGTGGCGTTGTCTGGATCGACAAGAAAGTCAGAACTTACCGTAAGGAACCCCTTCCCGAGATCAGAATCTCTCAACACCTCACGTTTCCGGTTCTTGCCCACTCAACCTTATAACCTAACGTGTTTGACAATTGACAAGAAGTCATTTTTCAAATCAATAGATCATTTTGTTTTCAAAATTTAAGCTAATCCAGTTTCTGTTTTATATTACCTTATGGTCCATTTTTTTTTCATTAAACTAGGTTTTTCATGTGTGTGTTTTATAGCTCTGTTTTCATTACTTTATAATTTATAAAAGTATAACTTGCCACAAAACGTTTTAAAATGTATCTATAAAAGCAACAAATGAAACGCTAAAAAAGATATATCGAAATAACAACAACTAAACAAAGCAAGCATTCATACGATTGCTATTAACAATCATAAAATTCTCACGATGTCAATGCATAAAACCGTCGTCCAAAACTGGACTTGTCCGAGCTTCCTACCCAAGGAATAGAACTCTTTAAAGTTCCAGTCTTCCTCTGCAACATTGACTCGGTCCTAAGCCCTGCACATACACTATCTTCAAATTCAGAATGCAAAATTTGAAAACAAAAAGACAATGTCTGACATATTAAGAAAAAAGAACAAAATGATGTTCAGAATCCTTATGACCAATTACAGCACAAATTGTCTAAAAGATTAAGAAATAGACAAGCTTTTTCAATGTTTTATAAGAAACAAAAACTTAAATTTCTCTTTTTACCTTGTTTAAACCTCAAACCCTTCACGGTGTTGATATGAAAGCCGCACCAACAGTAGATCTACTTTCAATCAAAACCCTCGTAAATTTCATTATCCTATAACTCATCAAACGTCCTCATGTCAAGCTGGTAACGAAGCATACCACCAAACCCACTAAAGCCTCTGCAAAAATGTGACCCTTTTTGGGATTTGTTAGTCACAAACTGTTTTATTCATAGTGAAACCAGAGATTACAAAAAAAAATTGAACATAATCTCCTTATTATACGCACCTCTTCTTTCGCATAAGAAACATACTAAAACTTTGTTTATCAAAACTGTCACCACAAGTGACAACGATCCCACTTCCCATGTGTTCATATTTAATCTCATATATAGTTCAACCATGTTTTCACATATAATCTAATGATGAAGATATGAATATATTTTGTCGATGAAACTTAGCACCATTATACGAGACAGGTTTGCAAACTGGGGATAAAATGTTTACGTGGAATGTTGGGATCAATACGATATGCAAACTATGTGATGACTCTGAAGAAACATGTCACCATCTCTTCTTCAGCTGTAACTGCTCAAAGCAAGTTTGGAAAGCTCTTGCGGGTGATATTACTGCAAGAGTCTTTCACCACGGAGTTGACTGAAATCATTGAGATTATCTCTAATCCTCGACTGTCTCCTACCAAAACATTCCTGGTCAGGTACACGTTCCAAGCAGCAGTGCACTCATTATGGAGAGAGCGTAATTCTCAACGTCATGGAGAGCAACCACGAGATGTAAGCTGTCTGGTTAAATTCGTGGAAAAAACAGTGAGAATCAAACTAGTGTCCATACAGGGGAAGGGCCACTTTGAAGATGGACTAGTCACTTGGTTTGGAGCAAGAGAAGCTCAAGCACAAGAGTAAAAGGACACCATTTTTAGTGTCCTTTAGATCTAATTCTTTCATTCTTTAAATAGAAAAACAGACGCACTAGATGTATAAAAAACTTTTGATTGAATAAATTTAACATTCACTAAAAAATAAATATATTCACTAGACAATATTTGGTAAGTGATTTGATGATGTGCCATCAGCACATTTATTCTCACAAAAAATGATGACATGACTTCTAAAAAATAACATGACATCAAGCTAATTGTAACATTAACAATTTCATTTATATAAATTTATGTTTTTTGTAAGTTCTCTATAATAAAGTAATAGCTCATATATCATCATTAACATTAATTAATTATATTTGCAACTATAACAATATTTCCACACTTAGAAAAAAAAATCTAAATATAATTTGAGAAATGATTTGTTTGTATGTTTTCATCACATTTATTTTCACAAAAAGACATAAATTTTAAATATATGACATGACATCAAGTTTAATGTGACAAACAATTTAATTTATATAAATTTATATTTTTGGTAAGTTTTCTGAAAATAATGCATATATTATCATAAACCTTAATAGAAGTAAGCTAATAATATATTTACAAATATAGTAATATTTTCACAGATAGAAAATATAGAATATATATATATATATATATATATATATATATATAATTAAGATATTATTAATCAAGTCAAAAATTTAGATAGTTAAATTGTTTAAATTTTAACCAAAACAAATCAATGGTGTAAAAAATTATTTATTTTTTAAATTATGCATTTATTCATGTTAAATCCTGATAAAAATTTCAGTTGAACGATTGACTCTTGATTTATTAGGTTAATTAATAGATTAATTTTTAATATTTTAATGTATCTTATATAAGCAAACAAAAATCATATTTACTATCTAAATAAATATAGCCATTAAATATAATATAATTTTTATATTTAGAAAATATAAATTAAAATTTTATTGAAATTCAACTAAATCTAAATAATTAATATTTAAATGGTTAAATCAAATTGCAGATAATTATTTTAAGAATTTTAATTTTTAACTAATAAAACTAAAAACTAAAAATTATATTGATTCAAATAAATTATTATAATTGCGCAATGTGTAAGAAGTCTCCTAATATATATATGTAAATCAGGGATAAAAAACATAGACTTGCAATTTCTATGTTTTCTTAACAACGATTCCACTTTACGCTTCAAATCAGCAGAGTCACAGAGTTGAACCGACTCACAGTGTGCTGGGCTGTAGATCGACACCGTACTACAAGATGTCAAGAAATGATTCAAAACGTATGAAAATCACAAAATTTAATCTATTATAATAATGCACATACTTATTTAGGATCATTGGTAAAAACAATCAACAAAATAATACATCCATTGGCAATATTTAACATGATTACCTTCCATATATTGGACTTGCCATCGAAAGATGATAATCAAAACCTTCATTGGTGATGATTGATAAATTCAAATAGTAAAGATATTGAACCGGAGATCATGATGAGAATGAACCAAACTAGGGAACCACCACAAATTCACCCAATCCAAAGACCCAGTAAACCCTAAATTTTTTTTTGAAGAACTAATTGTTAAGAAAAAGGGATCTTCAATTAACTATACCTACAAATAGTTTCCCCAAATGCATTTTTTCATTACACACAAGGGAACAAGAAATTTCAAATTTAAAACTAGGTAGAACGTGTGGTTACCAGATCTACGGGTAAAAATTCTTTCCTACAATGCTCTCCGGGAATAGTAGAAAAAAAAGAGTAAACGCCGCTGCTGGTTGTGTTCAAAATCAACTACACCATTTCCTTTGTTGGGCATATGCATCAAGCGACTTGGTAAGTGCTTCTCTTGTCCTACATGGCCTAGAAAAGGATAACTACCCTTTGTGACCCATGTGCCTGTGCGAGAATGTAGATCCAAAGTAATGTGAATCTCATGACGTTGGAGAGGAAGAACATTTGGCAATAATATGCACTCGGCATTACTGTCCATAATGAAGTATGTGATATCAAAGGAAACGAGTAAGAAATTCAATTGTATGTTCCCAACGCATGTTGGTGCAGAGGAAAAGAAGTATTACATACGTGAAGTTTTTAGGTATCCTACTTTAGAGGAAACTATGTTGCGACTTAAAACACATCATGTTGGTGCCTCACTAGCAATGTTCACTGGTTGTATTGATAAATGAATCTACCGTGGTTCTACGAAGAAGGGTTCTAAATACATGGAAGATCATGAAGTTGTTATGATTTACTGTGAAAAGATACATAGAAATGGTTGTGAAATGCAAGATTAGCTATAGGAAAATGTGTTGTAATAGAGCATACATTTATGTGTCTCTTGAAGTGATGAAGATATTAGCTGGAGGTCATAGAAAATAAGGAGATGATTTGGGTGATGTGTCACATTAAACTCAATATCTTTTGAGTGATTACAGAGTTCCAGAACAAGCAGAGAAAACCGCCAGTTTTTAGTCGAAGATGATAAAAAAGATCAGCTTTCTCCTGAGCAAAACTCTGTCGAAAAGAAATGTCTCAGTTTTGACCTCATCGCATCCAACTCAAAACTCTCCACTTTCGAATGCCAGTGAGGATCATGAGTACATAAACCATGCTCAGATTGATAAGGTCACCTTAGTAAGTTTTCCAATTTTGACTTTTCTACCAATTATTTATAAAGATGTGCTCCTCTTAGAAACAAATGCATTTGCAGCCTCAAGTTAGGCAAGGCAAACAAAAATGTCTGATTCATGCATCTTTTAGACCCTATATACTTTATATAGAGTATTTGATCTCAGTGATTAACAAAATACATAGAGATTGCACGTCTCTCGGAGACTAACGCCCTACATATAGAGTGCATATGGTCTGAAATCTCTATGGGATTCGTCCGAGAGTCGTGCAATCTCTATGTATTTTGTTAATCACTGAGATCAAATACTCCATATAGAGTGCATATGGTCTGAAATATGCATGAATAAGTAGGGGTGGGCGCAAGCCAAATACTTGCTAATTTTAGAAAGTTTGGTACATAGCTTGACTCGTTCAAGTATTTGTATTTAGGACTTGAACTTGACTTGTTTAAAACAAGTACTTGCTACATTAAGTACTAGAGAAAAAAACAATAGAACTTGTGAGTTACTTGATCCCATCTATTACTTGCTAAAATCAAGTACTTATTTTTAAAATATTTATATCTTCAAAGTTGCAAATAAGTAAAATCAAGCATAATTTCCCACAGGAAAATTTGCCAATCTTTTTATCAAAAAACATTTATTAGAATCTAATTTTTTATCTGATTTCAGATACAATATAAATAAAAGACAAGATATGCTAAATATATAATAACAAATTTCTATAAACGAGTAGAACAATAGGTAAAGAACAAGTAATGATAAAAATATTGAAAGGTATAAGGCTATTTAACACTTGACTTACACTTTAATAATATTTATTGGTTTATTATCCTATTTAACAATGTCGTGAACTTGTTTTTTAAAGACATAACAAAACAAATATGCCGATTAAAAAGAACTTTGGCTCATCTAAATTTAACAGTTTCCATTATGAATCTGTAAAAACTTATGCCAATGTTAATAAAAAAAATTGGAACGAGTAACAAGTATAAACGAGCTAAGTAGTTAATTTCTTTTAAAGACTTGGTACTTGACTTGTACTTGAATTTTTTTGATTTGAGCTACTTGTTACTTGGTTTGATCACTGTGAGTACTTGATTTTACGGGGCAAGTACATGTCAAGTATCGGGTACGAGCCGAGTGATGAGTATTTGTGCCCAGCCAATAAGACATTTTTCTATCCATTGACTAAGTTGAGGATCATCCACTTTGCTAACAGACTGAGGTTGCAACCGCATTTATTTGAAATAGCAGCCCAACTTATAAATAACTAGTAAGAAAATCAAGACTGTGGGAAACTTACTAAGATGACCTTCTTATAAATTTGATCATTGGTTTTGCACTCATGATCCTCACCGGCATCTGAAGGTGGAGAGTTTTGAGTTGGATGTGATGAGGTCGAAACTATTTTTTTTCTTTATGGCAGAATTTTGCTCTGAAGAAAGCTGATTTTTTTTATCATCTTCGAATAAAAATTGGTGGGTTTTCTCTGTAATAAAACACCAGGACCCACGTTATGTCAACTGAGTAGAAATCATTGAAAAAATTAAGGTATAATGTGACACATATCACCCAGACCATCTCCTCGTTTTCTATGAGCTCCGGCTAATATCATTATCACTTCAAGAGACACATAAATGTATCTTCTATTACAACACTTTTTCCAACAGCTACTCTTTCATTTCACAATCATTTCTCCATGTTTTTTTTTCCAAAGTAAATCATAAAAACTTCATGATCTCTCATGTATTTAGAACCATTCTTCATATGACCATGGTAGATTCCTTTATCAGAACAACCAGTGAACATTGCTAGTGAGGCACCAACATGATGGGTTTTAAGTCGCATCCGAGCTTCCTCTAATGTAGGATACCTAAAAACTACACTTATGTAATATTTTTTTCCTTTACACTAACTCGCCTTGACAACATACAGTTGGATTCATTACTCATTCCCTTTGGTATCTCATACTTCATTATGTATTGTAATGCTGAGCGCATATTATAACCATAGCAACAATGTTCTTCCTATCCAACTACATGAGATTCACATTGTTTTGGATCTACATTCTTGTAGACCATGTAAGACCTTATGGACATCCTCGTCAAGTCGTTCGTAGTCTTCATCGTTTGTGTCTTTAGCAGAATCATACTTATTCAACACATCGTCATCATCCTACAAATTCACTCTTTAATTTCTCTAAAATCTCAAACAAATGATAGACAACATCAAAGGTTTATAAAACAAAAGAGAGACTTGTCATGCCATATAATCTTGATAATTGCACAAAATGAACACATTTTCAAATTATATTCTTCATTAAAATGATTAGCTTAAGTTAGATGTTTTAAGTTATTTGAGACTAAAAATTAAAGATGTTGTTCCATTTGGGACTAATTCATTGTCTTATTTTCTAATGTGTCACATATCAAATGGTATCTTGTTGTGTTTTAGATTTAAATTATGTATTTGTATTTTAGTTTTTTTTAAGTTATTTTTTCATTGTGTCTCATATCAAATATCTATACTATTAAAGTAAAATTTCTGCTAAGATTTTACCTTTGATTCATTTTTATTGTTAGAACTTGTGACATTCCTATATTAATGATAACAACATTAATTATTTTCAACCTAATTATTATATATTAGTATTGAGAAATTGTCTAAAATACCATATTTCTATTACCATTTTTCATGTTTATCTTATCCATTTTTACTTTCATTTCTAAGAAGAGAAAAAACACTTATAATCGAATCTGATACGAGTTGAGAGGTGTGATAAGATCTTAAATTATAATTGTTTGTTTTGTATTTTGACAAAAGCTTTTCATTGTTTATTTACTTTTGGTGAATAGGTGAAGACAAGCAAATTCAGCGGAGAAATCAATTTGGCAGAGTGATATAGCAAGTGGTATATAACTTGCAGCAAGTTCTGAAGCATCTCAGTAGAGATTGGTCAATGCATATGCGGCTATTGAAGATTCAAATCAACGAAGAACCAATTGGCGGCGATGGAGATTATGATGTTTCGTCTGCTTTCTCTAAAGGTGCCACGTGTTTTTGCTTTGCTATTTTAGGTTACATATGTGTGTGTTTATGTTTGATGTGCCAATCTACACGTTGATGAACCTTAATGGGTCTTTAGATTTGTTTGTGAATCACTTTTTCGCTCTATGGGTTTTTAGTAATGACATGAACGAGAAAATATAAACAATTCAGTTTAATGATTTAATAGATTATAGAACAACTAATTTCAGTCGATATCCACAGAACGTAAACTCATGAATGTTAAAATATGCTCAATCTAAAAACAGTGTTATAAAATTAATATTAAACTAATAATTTCATTTTTTATAAATAGAATAACATACAAATATTTATCAAGTATATTTTTGGATCATTATTATTTCCGGTTTTGTAGATTAGATTATGACTGATGTTTTTAGGAGTACATTTTGTAGATTATTATATTAACATACAAAATAGTTATCTAAGTACAAAACATGTTGAACAAATAATTATCTCATTTCTATTATAAATTATTAAAAATAATTTTGACCAATGCAAAACTGTTCAAAAAATAAATTCTCCTATTTAAATTGTGAATTTATACTAAATGAAAAATAAGGTAAACGGATTAATTCATAATTATGTTATTCTATTTTTATATAATTATATATAATATCATATTTTACTTTGTTAAATATATTATAAATAAAGCAACAGTACACCACGTAAAAGTAATATTTACATCAAGCGACAAAAAAGGGAAAAGAAGAAATGATTTGGACCAGTTTCGACCAAAGTTTTTTTTTTCTGATACAACATCAAAAGGTAACTCAGAAAGCAGATAAAGCAACCGTACACCATAAGTGGCGATCAATGTGCATCTACTATATACCTTACTGAACCTGAGAAGCCAAGTACTGCGGAGTCTCTGTAATTTGATCACACAGAGTCTTCATCGAAGAAAATTTGGATTCCATCCTTCTCAAAAGCTTTTCATCCTCCTTTTGCATCAGCCTGAGCTTAGCCTTCTCCTTGAAAGCATATGATCCATTGATTTTTTCAGCTTAGAGTAGTTTTGCACCTGGAAACAGATGATCAAATACAAAGAAGTTAACAATATCTGTAAAACAAGCAAAGACTCGCAAGACTAAACAGAGATCCGATAGAACTGCAAGCAGAAACACAATCCTAGCAACACATGGATAGAACTTAAACTTGTATAGATCCAACTCAAAGAAGCACAATCCTAGGCTAGATACAAAAGTAACAAAACCATACACACCTCTTTAACCACATGGATAAAACTTAAGCTTGTATAGATCCGACTCAAAGAAGCACAATCCTAAGCTAGCAACAACACTATACACCACCTCTTAAGCTCATGGATCAAACCTAAGTTTATATAAACGCTGAAAGCAAGAAGAGAACGTGATAAGGAATCGGAATACTAAGCAGAGATCCGAAACTATCTGAACGGAATCCTCAAATCAAGTGAAACGAAAGCAAACCTGCAGTGAACTTCGGATTCAAGAAACTGCCGGAATCCTGAGGTTGAGGCAAACAAAAGGAGGGATTCTTCGAATCTGATCGAAGCTCTTCGTCTCTGAAAACCCTATCGTCTGCATTTCTAGAGCTCGCGAACAAAAATCGTCTTTTTTCCGTGCTCTCTCTTTTATTTCTTCCTCGTGTGACAAATGATATTGTGTTTTTTTTTTTTTTTTGTCAACTTTCTATTAAGCATTAAGGCTGAAAAGAGTACAAAAATGATTTTGAGACACATATCAACATTACAAAACACGTGTAAGATCAATAGCCTTAGATCTGAACACGTGGAGGAAAAGGATAAGCAATTTTTAATTAATTTGTTCCACCGCCGGTAGCTTTCCCGATCAACTAACCACCGCTGCTACAGCTTCCTTCTTCCTTTTTCATTGTCTCAATCACCATAGCTTTGCACTCTATATGCTTGTCTTTCACCACAAACCGATGCTCTAAAACCAATCTTCATATTTCCATTGGCTGATAACAACAGGGAGAACTCAATCAATTTAAAAGAGATTTTTTATTGGACCATCTTCAAACAAGAAGATGCCAATTCTACTAAATCTCCCGTAGATCAAGTGAGATAAATCCAACATCTCCATCTTTCTTTCCATCTGAGAAACTTCACTCTAGATAATTAATCAGCCCATATAATATATGAGTAAGATTTATACTCATAGGAAAGGGATAAAGCGTAACCAAAGAAAGCGAAAAAATGAAATTAGAGCAATACGGGATCCATCGGAAGAACAAAGTGAAAGGCAAGTAACATAAACTTTATTTTGTTTTAACCAGAATCGGAAAAAGATCTAGATTGAAAAACAGTTCCGATTTAGGTAAAACATAACACATCAAAAGATCGTCTAACGAAGATTTATCGCCAACGCGAAATAGAGATTCGATCGTAGATCGAAAGTATATATACACAAAAAAACAAAAAGGAAAACATATGGTAACCGGCGGCAGGAGCCACCGGCTACCGACGATCAACTTTGATAAAACGACTTTTTAGAGAGAAGTTACAGAGAAAAGAGAGAGAAAAGAGCCCCTACAAAAGTTTTTTCACGATATGATATTGTGTTTATTATTTAGAATATTATTCAAAAAGATACTTTTATAAATATTGTTTTTTAAAACAACAAAAATTACTTAAAATTCTAAACTTCACATCTCTTAATTTTCTTTAAACTCTATTTGTCAAAATATCTTATTCATACTACTATTTTTTATTTTTATGTTTACCTTAATTATTTTTATTTTATTTTTAAGAAAAAAAATACTTATAATACTTAAATTATTTAATTTTAAATGTAGGGTTAAGAGTTGAGGGATTGGTAGTGTTTTAAAATATCAAGTTTAAAATTTTAATTAATCTAAAATTTTTTTACTCTTTAACATAAAAGATATTTGTGAAAAATATCTCTTTAATAAAAATAAAAATATATAATAATATCAATAATGTGGTAAACAATTTTTTTATATTTTTTTGTGAAAATAAACTAAAATATATCTTAGAGAATTCTGACCACTAATCTTATATTGGGCTCTGATAACTAAATACAACCAAATACAATAGCAAAACAATAATTTCGTGTCCAACACAAACCCATACCCAAACTAAAAAAGATAGAATTCTAAATGGAAGACATAGACCGCAGCATGCGGGCTTGTCTCATCTTTTCTGTGGACCCGATACAATAATTATTTATATAATCTGTAACTAAAAATTTGCAAAAAGGGCCCAATTCTATTTTTTAAACCCTAAATATAGCTAAAATTTGTAAAAATATTTTTAAATCTAGTTCAAATACATTTTTGGTACGTGCCAAGAATTGAGCCTGGCTGCATGTCACCATCTCTAAGAAGACCAGGGACTGCCAAGAAAACTCATAAGGCACATCGCACATGACTGCACTAGTAGCCAAGATGATAAATCATCACAAGTCACCGCCGAAGAGAGAGAGGATACGAAACGAAACAAAAAACCTCTAAAATTGCCACAGAAGACGACCAAACAAAGCCACCACCAAATTTGAAGAAAGGAACAACCAGAATCAACTCTAAAAATATTTTAGTTCGTTAAAGATATTTTGATTTATGCTGTTTAAATTATTTTTATCATCTGAGAAAATGGTTTAATAGAAAAAAATATTGTTACTACTTTTAAAATATAGATTATATTATTTAAGATTATGTTTTAAAAGGAATATATTCTTCGATATCAAAATATTTTTGTGCACTTTCCTTTTTAAGAAGTCAAATTATGTATGATATATATATATATATATATATATATATATATATGTTTTGAATTTTGTGATTGTTTCCTTTAATAATTGTTTCTCCTGAATTTTTACGAAATAAAATTATGTATGATATATATTTTCGTTTTTAAAAGTTATAATTATTTTATTGTGAAATTCCTCTTTTTTTTGTGAAATCAAGTTATCTATTATATTTATTCACGTTTTTAAAATTTATTATTTTTTCCTTTACTAGTTTTTATTATATACATATTATTTGGAAATAACTTTTTTACAAAAGGAATTTTAAAATAAAAATTCAACCATGACAATGAAATATAATATTTTTAGTTTAATAAGGTTTTTTTCCAATAATCAACCCTCGTAATAATTAACATGACCACGATACATAAAAACAAGTAATAATTAACATGACCACGATACATAAGAACAAGATTTACTAACTCCAAGTAAACTATCTACATTTTTTAAATAGACAAAACAGTATGTTGTAAATAAGAAAGAGAAATAAGAATTTTGAGTTTCTTATTTATGAATAATGAGTTTTTTTATATATTAGTACAATAACGTTGGGATATAGTCTAGTTTGGAGAATAAGTAATAATTGGAGAATACCTTTTTTGATAACCATTAAGCATATAAGATATTGACTCGTTAAAAATCATATAAGAAAAAATTAATGGGAATGGTTAAGGAAAAAAGAGTGCATCGTGCAATGAATACCTTTAATGTATACATATATCAATATTTTTGAGACAACTTAATCTGATAAGATGAACTAGGTTCTTTAAAATAAAAGTGGATAGCGCCCTGGTGAATAAATCAACCAAAATTTCACTTAGACAAACTTGTAGAACACAAACATTGTCATTTTCTACAATACATGAGTCTTTTTATGATTTACTCATATTCTTCGATTCTCTTTATAACACCCTTGAACCGGTTTGAGTTAGTCCACCCGATTGGCCACCTACAATCAAACAAGAACAAGAACAACCAACCGAGCATTGATGATCGGCCATGCAACAATCAAACAAAAACATGCACAACCCAATCTCTCACCACCCAAAATGATCCAAAGATGCCACAATTAGGTCACCAGAACAGTTCAACCAAGATACTAAACAAATTCAGACCTTTAGCCATCATGTTCTTGATCACTAGTTCCTCAAGACCATGAACTAAGACTTTGCGATCCGTATCAGGATCACGAGTTGAGTCAATCCGGACATGTTTATATCATTTAAGCTTAACAAACGACTAAAACCTTTGGATTATTATTTATATTATAAATAAATACATTGTTACAAAATACATACATAGTTTTACACACAGCCTAGTGCCAAAATATATTTCACAGTTTCCACATTTTCAATACTAAAAATAATATTTGCATGTGCCACTGAAATTTTCATCGGCACCCTAATGTTTTGCGACTCCACTAACGACACCACCTAAAAGTGCAAAGAAAAATGGTTTGCAACAACTATAAGCGCTAATCTCTTAGTAAGTTACAGCTCCCTCTAACAAGGTTATCTGTTCCCCAGAAACCCAAAATAATACACAACAATCAGTCACTAAAATACAAACAAAAGTCTCGATTAAAATACCAAAGGCACATGAGAATCCAGTAAAGAGGCTGATCCCGGTCCTATCGTGCACATATACCTTATCATGTTGGATAGTACTCGGCTCGAGGCTGCAATCTCGTAACTCTGAGTCTTCCCACCATGGCTTCAACCAATCTAGTGAGGAAATGTAGGATTGAACCGCCCACACTCACATTGGATCACACGATACCAAATCAAGAGTAAATCCATTTTCACAAAAATGACGCTTTTTCATATCGAATAAAATTAAATAACATCAACAAGCAATAAAAATAATTAAGCAAACAATAAATAAACTACACAATCTAACATGCAATCCTAACAATCAATCTAACGTGTAATCATTAACAAGTAGGCAATTTAACTTGCAATCCTAAATAAGCAATCTAACATGCAATATTAAACACACAATCTAATTGTAATGCCCCGATCGCCCATGAATAATGGGTCTCCCACACCCACAAAATCGGCCCGTGAGCCCCATTCCGTGCGACTGGTGGTGTGTTAGTTTTCCAAGGCTGGAAAGACTTGTTTACTGACCCTGTAATCACCACATGACATTTTCCCGTGCTTTTGGCCTCACTCACACGGTATGACGAATAACTTCCCGATAAGTCACACATCTTCACACTACTCCAAATCAAGAAAGCTTAATGCTAGAGTTCTAAACATATGTGTAAAGGAAAAGGTAAGTGCACTTTGATGACATAGCTAGCCAAATTAATTTTCTTAAGCATTTTCATATACCATAAACCGAGATGTTATACTAACATGCAATCCTAAACACACAATCACACATGACTATAACTCCCACTGCTCTCGGCTGAACGGTTTCTAAACTACCCATATCGACCTTAGGTTTCTCGGATTTCCAGAAACCTACGCTTCTTGACAAGAAACTCTATAAAACTAAACTAAGCTAAAGCTATAAAGAACACACACTCTCTCTCACTAATAACTCTCTCTCTCACTCTAAGGTTTAGCTTATGAAATGGTTGGATGAGAAATGGTAAGGGGTGAAATCCTATTTATAGGAAATGAAGACAAATGCATGGACGACGAGGTTGAGGCGCATTGTGGATCTCCGGTGACAAATGGAGACGGCGGTGACAAAAGCATAGATCTCTTCTCATTAAAAAAGGTTTCCACCTTATAGGAGAATTTTTGAGGAAGAGACATGTGTCCTCTCCTTTCAGCTAATAAAAAATCAACACATGGCCTCTTTTCCCGCGACCAATGAAATTGCCCCTCATCGTCACGTACATTTTTGACCAATAAAATCTTACCATGTCCTCATGTCCAACAGATTTATATTGGTCTTCCGGTCTTGAAAAACCATGCTGAAGTTCTCTCTTTGCCATTCATCCATAAAAACTCTTGTTCGACCCGATCGTTTACGACTCGTTCTCCAAACAAAGATACTCGAACAAATTTTGGTTTTTCCTGAACCATCTTGGTTTTATCTTGACCAAATGTGCTCACCTGACCTCCTTAAGTAGTTTAAACCATGTTTCTAACATATTCTCCAAATTCAAAAAAGCTTCTCATTCTTTGTCGACCTCCAATTCAGACGCTCGACCAAAACGCAGTCTTCGCCTTCCAATGAAATTTGCATCAACCGAACCTCCATATTTTTCCTTTGTGTTGATGATTCTTGTATAGTTGACTTTCAACTCAAGACCACGAGTATTACACTTTTGAACTCAAAAACTTTAAAACGTTGATAGACTTTTATCATTGGAATTCTAATATTACCCTTGGATGTCTATCATTTGTGTATTCTTTTTTTGTCTCAATAAAACCTTCTTTTTTTGTTAACAGTTAAAGATCATTGAAAATGAAGAGAGTTTGGATACAAATTTATATCATATACTTCAAATCCTTGGCAAAAAAGCTAAAAACAAGGAATGAAAAGAAACAACTAGATGACAAACTAAGTGTGAAGGTGAGATTGTGTTTTTACTTAATCCAACGGATGAGCAAGTTCCTGACCAGATTCCGGCTTGATCTTGTGTGAGTGGCTACAAAAACGTCATAGTAAATGAGATTATATATGGGGTGAGGCGATATGGATGTTTGGTTGTGAACAACATTGTTCCTTTGCTTCCAAGTGTAGTAGATGGTTGTTTGAGCTGCAACTTTATGGAGTGTAGAAGGTGTAGCCTAAGAGAATTTTTGGATCCATGATAGCAGTTTGGACCAGGAGTAGAGTAAGATGTGAGAACCGATAAGCTTTGAGAATACCAAACGCCAGATTTTTCGCCTGGTCACAAGATAGGAAAAGGTGGTGGTGCATTTCATCTTGAGCTGAACAGAGGGTGCAAGCGCTTTGTCAGAGATTGCTTGGATGGCATGATATGAAGATCATGGAGCTTCATTTTTTAAGTGTTTCCTAGTATATCATGTTTACCGAGGTATTAGTGTTAATACATGATTTGTTATCTCACAGTTAGCGAGCTTTATCTCTACGATTAATGCATCATTGTGCGGTCAATCGAAGCTCTCCATCTCTTGTTTAGTAAACTATATGACCGTGTCATCGTCACGGTTTGCCACAGATTTTGCTTGTCGACCATTCCCGTGATTGCCCAAACCGGTTCGATGAATTTCTTCCCATGATCGTAATTACCCCGTTTCGCGAGGCCGGCATCCCTGTCGTGTCCGAAATCCTTGCTTCTCGATCTTCTTTTGGGGCATCTGTGTCATTATGATCCCTGAGAGGGATTCTTCGTGTCTTGACAGTTCTTTGCCTTGGTATTTGGATTATATGTAAACTCAGAATTCATAGCATTCCTTGGTGGTGTGTCCATGAAATTTTTTTTATTCACAGAACCTTTTGGGTTATGTTTTCCTCGTGCTTCTCTATTCTATGTATTAGAATCTTGGTTCATTCAATCGGGTTTGTGGAATCATTTTATGTGCTGTCTTGGGTTTGCCTCCTTTGTTGACCTTGCAGGTTCGGTCTCTGGTTGAGCTTTTGTTTCCTTTAGGTCCCCCATGTCGTCTTTATCGCTTGTCATTTTTCTCATGGATTTTATCCTTTGGTTTTGGTGTTGGTACATGTTTTTCATCAAGAGATTTCTTCTCTTCTTCCATTTTCATACACCTTGAAGCTCAATGAAGAGCGTCCTCCATAGTGGCAAGTTTGTCGACTAAACGTTCTTCATGAAAACGTGACTCATGCCATAGGGCATTCTTGAGTTTTGGACTGTTGGTATTATCGCGATGCCATTTACGAAAATATTGGAGAGGACATATTTGAACTTTTTGGCAAGGACCGAAGTGATTCCTCTTTGTTTTCGACATCATCCACATGTCGATATCCAAATCTGTTTTCTCTATGAACATAAAGTAATACTTCATGAACACTGTCGATAGCTGGTTAAAGTTGTCAGTGCTCTTAACCTCTAATCTAGAAAACCAATTGAGAGTTTCTCCTACCACATTCTCAATGAAGATTTGGTAGTACCCGACTTCTCACTCTCCATCTTCAAAGAAAGTTCATCCCATCGCAATGCAAAAAACTGTCAATTGAGATTGAGGATCTGTTTTCCATAGTATGGGGAAACCTTTAGCTTGAAGTTTGGGATGAGGACGTTGTAGATGCGATCGGTGAATAGTGTTTTATGTGTTTCTTCGATGACTTTGTCTACCTCGGGGGCCGAGTAGGTGGCTCGGTAGATCTGTGATTGCATTACCCTGAGCTCAGCTGTAGCCCCAACTAGGGTATGTTTTAGGATACCCATCTCACCTTCGGGATGGGATTGACTGTTGGGCTATTCTTGATCTATTGATTCATGTTGAGGTCATTCGTCCTTCCAAGGTGGGTTCGCGCATGCTCTTCGGTGACGTGGATATTAGGGTGCTGATCACGCCTGCAGGCCAACTTGGATTTGGGTGAGTTTCTCTAAACAATGTTGAGGTTGTTGTCTAGTAACATCCTGCTGACGTGTATGTTAAATCAAACTAAAGAAAACAATTTTTATTTTAATTGGTACATGGGATAATTGTCAATTGGTGTTGCAGGTGGTGACACGATGATGGGAGTTCCATCAAGGATGAAATGCTGTCCCTGAGCTTACAGGTGATGGGAGTTATGTCTTGGTTGAATTATTGTCCTCCGTCTTGCGGGGTGATGCCCGATTTATTTCCCGTTGTTATTACACTAGATGCATCTGTTCCAATCATTGCGATGTGTGTTTCACGTAGAAATCTCTGGAGGGTTATTGTGTTGATTCTTCTTTTTTCCTAGCGCCAAATGATGGATCCCAAGATCCAATCAGAAATTTGGGTTAGGATTTAAACTAACATGGTAGGCAAATAAGAGATTAAAAACTATTTATCAATTGATTTGATAAAAAAATTTATTATTGATTTTTCGAGCTCATACAACTGTGATGATCAGGGGGAATCAGAATAAAAACAAATTTGAGTGCTAAAAGTATATAGTTTAAATATCTGAAATTGGATACCCTTCTGTTTTTTTTGTCTTCCTTTTTATAGCTATTCTAAGGTTGATCGTAATAACAGTGTGATAGTCGATGTGTATATGAAGTCATTAAGATTGCTTTCAGTGATATGATTTTTTACGTTTTTTGTTGACTAGGTTAGGTTGTCATTGTGTTTTTTTTAACACTAGGTTTATATATCAAAATAAAAGAGTTACAAGAATGGTGAAGATGTTCTCCGCATGTGGAGAGATCCAATAAATGACCTACTCTGTAAAAAAAACTGAAAACACACATAAAAGTGAAAGTTAGAAAATAACATCAGTATATCTGTAGCTTCACAATAAAGAACAAGAATACAAAGACTGCTCTCAACCAAAAGCTAGCAGAGCGTAGAAACACAGCACTGCCAAACCATAGTTTGAGACTACTTCATTCATGAGTTCAAACACCAGCATAGAATACTTAAGAAGACTTCGTTTACGGTCATAACCGAAGTTGAAATCATCCATATACTAAAAAACAACACTAAGAACCATTCGCTTCCACATTTGAATAATAGTATGAAGTCATCAGAGTCCACCTTACGACTTCCCACAATAAGTACACATAAGCCAAAACTTTAAAACATTGGAGTAGAGCCGGAGAAACTCAGCCAAAACTTACGATTAACAACGATCAACACCATGACTGAACCGTTGCCACTAACCAACTAAAACGAGTATAAACCACAAAGAAACCCATCGATAAAACATGTTCATCATGACTCGCAGACAACCAAAAACACCATTAGAGAACCCCATCATTTCTAAGACAATAACGAGGCTGTGAAAGAGTAGAACACAAACCGATGTAAACAAGAGACTTTTTTTGTAATCCATAACTGGCTCTTCGAACCTTAGCTTCACAAAAAGCGAAACTCTATGAATGGAGACGCAAACCTTCAACACCTCCTCACGCAATCGTCTAACCCGCATTATATAGCTAGCCGAATGAAGACTTTGTCCTCACACACCCCAAACCACTGTTGAAAATGACAAATCTGACCCATGACAAACCAAACTCAACCCACCACGACCACAAAAGCACATACAAAAAGACAAGAGAAAACAAAGAGGAGTGGAAGACAATATAAGAATAGAGAAGAAAAGGGCTGGTTTTTGGCGACTGCGTGCAAGAGGCGGCGGCCGCCAGAGAGAGAAGAGAAAATATGGCTTTCAAAATTAAGAAGAATAATAATAGAGGGTTCAAATCTGAAAAAGAAGTCTTCCTCAGCCATCATCAAGGTGAAAAACGCGATTTGATTAACCCCGACGTCCGGAGGCGCGTGGCGGCGCGTGCCGACGCCGGAGGCACACCCCACTATACTTTTACCTTTCTAGTTTGCTTCTCCCACATATCTGTTCCTTTGCCGTCTTGTTTGTCTCTCTGTTGTGGACTCTCATGTCTGTTTGAAGCTGTTCTCAAGGGTTGTGGATCGGAGATGCGTCAGCCATGGCTGGAGATGCGACGCGGTGGGTTGTAGCAGACTCTGTTGAGGGGAGTCGGAGTTCAAAGTTCTAGAGAGCATCCAATTTTCAAGTTTATGGATCTCTCGTGTAGTGTCCTTTATTTGTGGGAAGTTTTTGATGAGATGTTGGGTGTTTTCTGTGGCGGTGAGGCAGAGTTGATGGCAGTTATGTTCATCTTGGTGCTTGAAATAGTGGTCTCTGTTGATGCCTTGCAGTCCAGTTCCACTCCGTTGACATCAATTTGTGGTGTCCCTTTAACCAAAAAAGTGGTGGTAATTCTTAAGGTTTTGTGAGAGTTTGACTTAGCAAGTTTATTTCGTATGGAGTGGTTGCAGTGGTCGCTTGCCATTTCGTTTATTATTTTTTGTTGTGTCTGGAATATTTCGATTGGCAAGGCTTTGTATTTGTGGAGGTTGTTTGGGCTTCTATTTAGGAGATAGTGAACGCTGAAGGCGTCACATCCCTATCCGAAGATTGTGTGGACCGAGTGGAGGTTCCTTCTGTCGGATTTCGAAGTTGTAGGGCCTCGGTTTCTTGGGCGTTTCCGTTTGGCGGGCGTGAGCAGCAACGGTAAGTCGTGGGGTTGGTGAAGGAAGTGGAAAATCTCGTGTGGCGGGCTATGGGCAGCAACAGAAATTCTCGTTCACGGACCACTCCTAAGTTCTAAATTTTGTTAAGTCATCTTGCTTACTTCTTTGATGTATTTGGTATTTGCTTATCTAGTTATAGTTCTAGTTCAAATCCGTTGTTGTGTTTTAGTAAGTTGTCCCGGAGTGAGTTTTAGTCGCCGCTATCATGTGGGCTTTAGTGTCTGGAGATTGCTCTTCATATGCTAGTTGAAGTGTTTTCCGTTGGAATAAAATTCATCAGATGGAAAAAAAAGAGAGAGTTCAAATCCGTGCATATAGGATAAGTAGACAACTACACAACAACTACACTAAAGAACTTCACAAAATAAAAAGGGGTGCAACACGAGGACTTCTTGGGAGGTCTCTCATCCTAGTACTCCTAAACACGTTTAACTGCAAAGTTCTGTTGGGATCCGGTGCATTGGTCCTAGTTATTATCTTTTCTTTAAGATCAGTAACATATTTTTTCTTAATATTTAATTTAATAGATTTATAGTAAAAAATATAAGAATAGTAAGTATTCAGATATAATAAATTAATTATATTTATTATTTTATTTAATAAATTTTTTTAACGTTTGATCAATTATATTATTATAAATGATATAAAATATTACATAGACAATTTTTAGTCAATAATTTTACCATTTTATAAGTGGGGCTTAAGTATTTATGTCTGATTTTACTACTCCCAACCAAACTGTTTTATAAAATTCATGTTCAATGGTACATCCTCCATCAAACTGATTATCTTTTGTAACTATTTTCTTTATAATTCCGTATAATGTGCATAATTAATCAGTTTAGTTCGGTTGAAAATAAAGCTGACATAACAAGAATAAATTTAAAGAAAAAAAAGAAAAACAACAAAAAATTTTTGTAGATAGGAAAGTCGGTGAGAACCCTCTAGACGACCCAGAGACTCAACGCTTAACTTAAAAAGGGCTTAGGGTTTTGGCTTCGAAAAAAAAGTCTCTGCAATTACACAGAGAGAGAGAGAAGAAGGGGAACTTTGAGATCGGAAACAATGGATTCTACACTTTCATTGAAGCCGAAAGGAAAAGGGAAAGGATCAAAGGGAGCTTCCTCTTCCAATGACAAATCCAAGTTGCAGCTCCTCAAGGAATGGAGCAACTGGTCTCTCAAGAAGGCCAAAGTCGCCACTCACTACGGATTCATCCCTCTCATCATCATCGTCGGCATGAACTCCGATCCAAAGCCCCATCTCTTCCAGCTCCTCAGCCCTGTCTGATCCTCCAATTTCATCATCGTCCGAACGAGATCAATCCATTTTCTCCGGTTTGGCTTCATATCTCTACGCGTAGTCCTGGATTCTCCGAATCTTCTTTATGTTTTCAGAATCTGTGGTTCTTTTACTTTTTGTATGGAATCAGTTTAACTTGTGAAATCGAATTCATTGTTTGCAGTTTCTTATACAAACTGAATCAGTAATGTTCAAATAATGCTTTGAGAATTGATAGTTTAAGCTATGTTATCTATCATCAATCTGTATCAAGTGTTCGAATACCTTGTAGCATCTTTACAACCTCTGCTGCGTGAGGTCGATCTTGTGGCTTCAAGGCAACACAAGCCAAACCTATTTGCAACATCTCAACCATCTCTTCCTCTATACCTATTTGCTTCATTAGTTCTATGTCAAACACTTCTCCCGTCCACTCTTTCGACACCACTGACCTTATCCAGCTAGCCAAGTCCATGTCTTCCTCTCCTGATAGCGGACTCGCTGGAGATTTCCCTGTTAGAAGCTCCAGTAACACTACCCCTAAGCTGTATACATCAGAAAACTGCGTGCACTTTCTTGTGTCTGTTACTTCAGGAGCGTGATAACCCGAAGAACGAATGGTAGTCTGAGGGAGAGATCTCGTGATGGACCTCAAGCCGAGGTCGCAGATGCAGCCGTTGCCTTGCGAATCAATGAAGATGTTGGAAGATTTGATGTTCCCATGGACAAGCTGTGCTTCATGGATAACAGCCAATCCTCTTGCTGCACCAATGGCTATTCTTAACCGAGACTCCCAATCTAGAGATACTCGGTTCTCACCTGCAAAGGTTGATGATTGAGTTCTTGATTTTTTGACAAAGACCAAATGATATATATAGACCATGAGGATATAGAGATAACTGACCGTGCAGCATCTCGAAGAGGTTTCCTTTACTGTAATAGCTGTAAACAGCGAGCTTGTCATTCTTGGTATAGTAGTAGGCTTTTAGTTCAGCTACATTCTCATGCCTGATTCCACCGACAATCTCCAATGTTTGCTCAAACTCTCTTCTTCCAACTACCATCCCCTCCAGTCTCTTAACTACTACCGTAGCTGTATCATCCACAGCTACTTTGTAGGTTATACCAGATGCACCTCTCCCCAAAATCTCTGAGGAAGCTGCTAACAAATCATCCAAATCAAATGTATACTTACTTCCTCCAAAGAAGACGATTCTGCCTTCTTCATTGTCATCTTCTGACTGGCAGCTACCCGAAGGAGACAAGTCATTCTTCTTAGACTTCCATTTGAGCTTAGCCTTCACGCACCGTTTTTTTTCTTAAGCACCAAGCCATCATCGTGTGCACGTTACCAGCCAGAATCAGTATGAAAGCAATCAGTTGAAGAGGTAGTTTACGCCTCAGACTATGAAGATCGAAAACAGATCTTCTCCCTTGCTTTTAGATTCCTCAAACCCGTTAGAAACTTAGGGGTGCTCTCGTTGACGCCATTGTTAGACAGATCAAGAATCAGAAGATTCTGTTGGACCAATAAAAGCCCATAGGCTTGTATCTTAATGTGAAAAGAAATGAATGGGCTTTAGCCCATTAGTGTGAAAAGCCAAAGACAATGTCTTTGTCCCACATCGTGTAACAAGAGGAAGGGTGAGCAGTTTATATATGGCTTTGTGATATCATAGCTCAAACGGCTCCGGGGAAGAGAGGAGCCCCCCCACGCGCGCGCCGCCGCCGTCCGGCCGGCTCGGCTCGGCTTGGGCTTGGGCTTGGGTGGAGGGCCTCTGGCCCGATCCACCATGGAATCTGAGTTTATAGCCTTAGACAAAACAACAGAAGAAGCTGAATGGCTAAGAAATTTTTTGGAAGATATTCCCATGTGGGAGAAACCTGTACCAGCTATAAGAATACATTGTGACAGTCAATCAGCTATAGCTCGGGCTCAGAATAATCTCTACAATGGCAAATCTCGTCACATCAGAAGACGACATAAGACCATTAGACAACTTATCTCAAATGGTGTAATCACAATAGATTATATCAAATCGGCTGACAACCTAGCGGATCCATTTACTAAAGGTTTGCCACGAGATATTGTCGCTAAATCATCAAAAGGAATGGGTCTAAAGCCTATAACGAACGAGGATGCTTGATTGCAACCCTACCTATCATGACTGGAGATCCCAAGATGTAGGTTCAAAGGGAAAACAAAATCAAACAGAATCTAATAAAAGCACTATGAGACAAAATAGTCTCTTCCCAACTCCTAAGATGATAAAAGTGCTAATGAGAGAAGGATAAGCATAAGCTTTTAATGATTCCATAGCTTCTAAAGCGGAGTATTACTCAATACTTTTCATGGTCAATCACCTAATGAGTGTGAAATGAGGCCGTTTCTAGGAGAATGAATGCAAGGCTATATTCTCTAAGTTCACTCATGAAAACCAGGAACAGTTCAGGGCCACAATGAACACAATAGAGAACTAAGTTCTACGAGAAAATGAAACTGCGTTATGCCTGTTGTCTCGGTCTACATAAAACACCGGTTGGTTCAAGACATCATGTTCACCTCCTGGTAAAGTAAACCCGACAGATATTAACTATGAGTGGTTCAAGGCTTAAAAATGCCACCAACTCAAACACAGTGAATTTTCGTAAACACTCTCGATAAGTCTGTCTAGTCTAGTCAGGATTAGAATAATATAGTATTTAGAGTCTATCGAGTCTGCATATAGTCTGCATATGTTTAGAGTCATTTCTATTCATGTGGGGGATTGTTGGACCAATAAAAGCCCATAGGCTTGTATCTTAATGTGAAAAGAAATGAATGGGCTTTAGCCCATTAGTGTGAAAAGCCAAAGACAATGTCTTTGTCCCACATCGTGTAACAAGAGGAAGGGTGAGCAGTTTATATATGGCTTTGTGATATCATAGCTCAAACGGCTCCGGGGAAGAGAGGAGCCCCCCCCCACGCGCGCGCCGCCGCCGCCGTCCGGCTCGGCTCGGCGTGGGCGTGGGCTTGGGCTTGGGCTTGGGCTTGGGCTTGGGTGGAGGGCCTCTGGCCCGATAAAGAAGTATTCTTTTTGGACCAAGTTAAGCCCAATTTTTGGCCCATTTCCTTGCCAAAAACGCCATGCATTTCGTTTTAAAAAACGACAAGTAGTTTGTCTTTACAATTTAAACGACATGCAGTTTTCTCTCTCGCTAAGGGTTTTTTAAAACAAAGAGAACGAGTCAGAGATTCTTGGGGAATAAGTTTCGCAACTCAACTTCCCTCGATCTCCGCGAGATTTTCTCCAACGTGCAGCAGCAGTTGCGGGAAGTGGGTCTCCGTCTTCTCTTTAAATAAACCCGACTCGTCTCCCTCATTCGATACGTTTTACACAGAAAAATTCCAACACAACTCCACAACGTAAGTCTTGAGAGTGTTTCGTAGAAATTATAGTTCGTTAGGGCGTTTCACGAGTGAAGCGTGATTCGTCGCCATGGTTATATCCTGGGACTCAATATTCGTACAGTTTCGTCTCACTACGGAGCGAATATTCAGAGTTAAGGAAAGAGATCATATCTCGTCTCCATGTTTTATTGTTATTTAAGAATCATCTATTTCCTTAACTCGTTTCTAATGTATCGTTCCTCTCAGTCCGGTTTTTCCGGCAACTACAATCTTAACTCTGAATCGCTTTAGTTCTAAAGCTTTTAATCGGATTGAGAAGGATTTTTAGAACGGTTTTGGTTATAGTTGGAACGGTGTTTGCGATTTGCTTCTCGCATTTCCGCGAAACGTTTCTTACTTGTCTAAAAACGGTTTGCGTTTTGCTCTGTAGCTCTATCGCGAAACGTTTTTTGTTATACGATTCATAAAAACGTGAAAAACGATTCGTTTACACAAAAGCTTTCTTAAGCGAATTGTAAAACAATTTACAAGTCTACACAAACGGTTTATGCTAACGCTTTTAGCGAGTTTGCAAAACGTTTTCAGACTTATATCGATACCAAAACTGACAATCGATTTACACTATTATTTATTTAAAATAATATGTTATCTGTTGATTGGAGTCTAATCCGCTTTCATATTTTCTTTACAGAAAAATGACGGAAACTAACAACACCCCCGTTGACACCACCATTGATACGCAAACTCCACTCAACGTTGCTCAAACTGATGCAACCATCACAACCGCTGATGCAACAGCAACAACCGCTGCAACAATGACACCTACCCTTCCAGTAGGAAATGTTGCTGATGAAACCACGCGTCGTAGCCTATTCGGTGCTGGTCTTTATCAAACGGCTCCTGCTCTAGGAACCACGAGTGCTCCGGTTGTAGTTGCAACTCCTCCATCTATACCAAGCTTGTTCACTCAAGGTATAATGCCTGACAAGTTTGATGGCAAAGGCTTCAAAACGTGGCAAAAGAAGATGATGTTCTTCTTGACAACAATGAAGTTGGATAAGTTCACCCAGGAAGACAAACCCATTGTCCCTTACGGGATTGATGATGTCTACGCTCTTGCAACTGTTGACAATTGGGTGCAATCCGACTTCATGTGCAAAGGATACATTCTGGGTCGTCTTATTGACCCATTGTACCAAGTCTACTGTGAGATCCCCACATCGAAAGAGTTATGGAGATCACTAGACAAGAAGTACAGAGGTGAGGACGCTGGCTGCCAGAAGTATGTGGTTGCAAAATTCCATGACTTCAAAATGGTGGATTCAAAACCCATCATGGATCAGGTGGAAGCGTTTCAGCTCATTTGCCATGAAATTGCTGCTGAAGGAATGTCCATCTGTGAGACATTCACAACTCTCAGCTTCATCCAAAAGCTTCCTCCAAGCTATGCAGAATTCAAGAACTACCTGAAGCACAAAAAGAAGAAGATGGGACTTGAAGATCTCATTCAGAGGCTTCAGATGGAAGCCAGAAACCGAAATGATGACAAGCTGCTCCAAGCAAAAGAGCACAGTGTCAACGTGGCTGAAATGAAAGGTAAAGGAAAGGCAATTGCTCGCTCTCCTGCTAAGCCTTCCAAAACAGCTGCAATTTTGAGGGCTTCTGGTCCAAACTTCAAGAAGAAAAGCATTGAGATCAATGCGAATGTGGAGAAATTCAAGGGAAAATGTCACTACTGCAACAAAATTGGTCACAGGACTTCCGAGTGTCGCAGTAAGATCAGAGATGAGAAAGCTCAGGCGAATCTCACTGAAGAAGATCTCGTTGCAGTGGTGACTGAAGTCAACATGGTTGAAAGCAACAACCCTAAGGAATGGTGGTATGACACTGGTGCCACCACCCACATTTGCACTGATAGGGCGATGTTCAGCACCTATCAGAAAAGCAAGACTCAGGAGAAGCTGTTCATGGGAAACACTGCAGTCTCCAAGATTGAAGGTCGCGGCAAGGTGATTCTGAAGATGACATCTGGACGTGAAGTCACTCTGCAGAATGTGAAGCATGTGCCTGACATGAGGAAGAACCTGGTCTCGGGAACCTTGCTCAGCAAGAATGGATTCGCCACAAGTCTTGAGGCGGACAAGCTCGTGATTAGGAAGAATGGGGTTTATTTGGGAAAAGGGTATGTTAAGGATGGACTAGTCAAAATGAATGTAATGACAGTCACTCCGAAAATTGTAGCTCCAAAAGTTTCAATGAATAAGAAAGAGCCAGTTGCTTATTTGGTTGAGTCTTTTAATATATGGCATGAAAGATTAGGCCATGTAAACTACAAAACTATACAAAGATTAATGAATCAAAATTTAATCCCAAAATACAAAACAAGTAAACAAAAATGTGAAGTATGCGTACAGGCTAAGCTCACAAAAACACCCTCACCTCGTGTTGAAAGAACTAACAAACCTCTAGATTTAATTCACACAGATTTATGTGACTTAAAATACATACAAAGTAGAGGTGGGAAAAAGTACTTTGTGACCTTCATAGACGACTGCACAAAATATTGTTATGTATACTTATTACATAGCAAAGATGAAACCTTAGAAAAATTCAAAGAATTTAAACTCGAGGTTGAAAATCAGCTTAAAACAACTATTAAAATAGTTAGAAGCGACAGAGGAGGCGAGTATGATGGTCCATTTAATGCTTTTTGTAAAGAACATGGAATAATTCATCAAACTACTGCTCCTTACTCACCAGAATCTAATGGAGTTGCTGAACGTAAAAATCGAACTCTAAAAGAGATGATGAATGCAATGTTGCAGGAATCTGGGTTACCCCAGAACATGTGGGGGGAAGCGTTGCTTACCACTAATTATATCCTCAACAAAATTCCACACAAAGTAACTGGCAAAACTCCATATGAACTATGGAAAGGTAATTTACCTTCGTATAAATACCTCAAAGTGTGGGGGTGCTTGGCAAAAGTTGCGGTACCGCCACCAAAGAAGGTCACTATTGGACCTAAAACAGTGGATTGCATCTTCATCGGGTATGCACATAATAGTACTGCATATCGGTTTCTGGTACATAAATCTGAAATATCAGATATTCATGAAAATACAGTAATGGAATCAAGAAATGCATCTTTCTTCGAAAACATTTTCCCATGTAAGGAAAAACAAAGTTCAAAACGAACTCGAGAAGAAAGAGATGAAGACAATGTTTCAGAAATTGAAACAAATGTCGACATTTCTATAAATGATATTTCAGAAAACGAAAAAGATGAACCTAGAAGGAGTAAAAGAACTCGAAAGGAAAAATCTTTTGGTGAAGATTTCTTAATGGCTTTTTAGTGGAAAATGATCCAAAGACTTTGGCAGAAGCCATGGCTTCACCAGATGCTCCATTTTGGAACGAAGCTGTCAGATGTGAATTCGACTCTATCATGCAAAATTATACATGGTATATAACGGATTTACCACCTGGCTGCAAAGCATTAGGGAATAGATGGATAATGAAACGAAAACTAAACCCTGATGGAACACCTGGTTTATTCAAAGCTAGGCTTGTAGTTCAAGGATTTCGACAAAAAGAAGGCCTTGACTATTTTGACACATATTCTCCAGTAACGAGAATAACTTCAATAAGGCTGATGATTGCAATTGCAGCCCTAAGAAACCTAGAAATCCATCAAATGGATGTCAAAACCGCCTTTCTAAATGGTGATTTAGAAGAGGAAATTTACATGAAACAACCAGAGGGTTTTGTCATTCCTGGACAAGAAAACAAAGTATGTAGACTTGTTAAGTCACTTTATGGGCTTAAACAAGCTCCTAAACAATGGCATGAAAAATTTGACAACGTAATGATGTCAAATGGTTTCAAAATTAACGAATGTGATAAATGCATATACTACAAAACTACCAAAAATGCGTATGTTTTGTTATGTCTATATGTAGATGATATGCTCATTATTGGAAGCAATAAAGATATTATCAATCACACAAAAAACATGCTCAAAGGAAAATTTGAGATGAAAGATATGGGATTAGCAGATGTTATTCTCGGGGTTAAAGTCAAAAGAACTTCAAATGGAATCATCTTAACCCAATCTCACTATGCTCAAACAATATTAGATAGATTTAAAAACTACTCTAATAGTACGGCAAAAACTCCGTTAGATCCCCAAATGCACTTGACAAAGAATTCAGGTGAAGCGGTTTCACAAAACGAGCATGCACGAGTGATTGGAAGTCTCATGTACTTGACTAATTGCACTAGACTAGATCTAGCACATGCAGTAAACGTACTTAGTCGATATACAAGTAATCCAGGTCATACACACTGGAAAGGTATAACGAGAGTACTCAATTACTTGCGCTACACCAAAAATTTTGGGCTTCACTATGGTAAAGAACCAGCAGTTTTAGAAGGATACAGTGACGCCAACTGGATATCAGATTCTAAAAACTCAAAGTCCACAAGTGGATACATCTTTACACTAGGAGGAGCAGCAATATCATGGAAATCTACCAAACAAACAGTGTTAGCCAGATCCACCATGGAATCTGAGTTTATAGCCTTAGACAAAACAGCAGAAGAAGCTGAATGGCTAAGAAATTTTTTGGAAGATATTCCCATGTGGGAGAAACCTGTACCAGCTATAAGAATACATTGTGACAGTCAATCAGCTATAGCTCGGGCTCAGAATAATCTCTACAATGGCAAATCTCGTCACATCAGAAGACGACATAAGACCATTAGACAACTTATCTCAAATGGTGTAATCACAATAGATTATATCAAATCGGCTGACAACCTAGCGGATCCATTTACTAAAGGTTTGCCACGAGATATTGTCGCTAAATCATCAAAAGGAATGGGTCTAAAGCCTATAACGAACGAGGATGCTTGATTGCAACCCTACCTATCATGACTGGAGATCCCAAGATGTAGGTTCAAAGGGAAAACAAAATCAAATAGAATCTAATAAAAGCACTATGAGACAAAATAGTCTCTTCCCAACTCCTAAGATGATAAAAGTGCTAATGAGAGAAGGATAAGCATAAGCTTTTAATGATTCCATAGCTTCTAAAGCGGAGTATTACTCAATACTTTTCATGGTCAATCACCTAATGAGTGTGAAATGAGGCCGTTTCTAGGAGAATGAATGCAAGGCTATATTCTCTAAGTTCACTCATGAAAACCAGGAACAGTTCAGGGCCACAATGAACACAATAGAGAACTAAGTTCTACGAGAAAATGAAGCTGCGTTATGCCTGTTGTCTCGGTCTACATAAAACACCGGTTGGTTCAAGACATCATGTTCACCTCCTGGTAAAGTAAACCCGACAGATATTAACTATGAGTGGTTCAAGGCTTAAAAATGCCACCAACTCACACACAGTGAATTTTCGTAAACACTCTCGATAAGTCTGTCTAGTCTAGTCAGGATTAAAATAATATAGTATTTAGAGTCTATCGAGTCTGCATATAGTCTGCATATGTTTAGAGTCATTTCTATTCATGTGGGGGATTGTTGGACCAATAAAAGCCCATAGGCTTGTATCTTAATGTGAAAAGAAATGAATGGGCTTTAGCCCATTAGTGTGAAAAGCCAAAGACAATGTCTTTGTCCCACATCGTGTAACAAGAGGAAGGGTGAGCAGTTTATATATGGCTTTGTGATATCATAGCTCAAACGGCTCCGGGGAAGAGAGGAGCCCCCCCACGCGCGCGCCGCCGCCGCCGTCCGGCTCGGCTCGGCGTGGGCGTGGGCGTGGGCGTGGGCTTGGGCTTGGGCTTGGGTTGGGTGGAGGGCCTCTGGCCCGATAAAGAAGTATTCCTTTTGGACCAAGTTAAGCCCAATTTTTTGGCCCATTTCCTTGCCAAAAACGCCATGCATTTCGTTTTAAAAAACGACAAGTAGTTTGTCTTTACAATTTAAACGACATGCAGTTTTCTCTCTCGCTAAGGGTTTTTTAAAACAAAGAGAACGAGTCAGAGATTCTTGGGGAATAAGTTTCGCAACTCAACTTCCCTCGATCTCCGCGAGATTTTCTCCAACGTGCAGCAGCAGTTGCGGGAAGTGGGTCTCCGTCTTCTCTTTAAATAAACCCGACTCGTCTCCCTCATTCGATACGTTTTTACACAGAAAAATTCCAACACAACTCCACAACGTAAGTCTTGAGAGTGTTTCGTAGAAATTATAGTTCGTTAGGGCGTTTCACGAGTGAAGCGTGATTCGTCGCCATGGTTATATCCTGGGACTCAATATTCGTACAGTTTCGTCTCACTACGGAGCGAATATTCAGAGTTAAGGAAAGAGATCATATCTCGTCTCCATGTTTTATTGTTATTTAAGAATCATCTATTTCCTTAACTCGTTTCTAATGTATCGTTCCTCTCAGTCCGGTTTTTCCGGCAACTACAGATTCTTCTAGCCAGAGAAATCCACAGAGCCACTCCAGGCAGAATTATAAAGAACAAAATAGAGAAGGATTCTCAAAAAAGATATCAGTCAAAAAGAATTCTTGTAATGGTCTTGAAAGAGCTCTCGGTTTCCCACTTAGAAGGAAGTAAAAAAGTCCAAAAAGAAATCTACATTGCAGAGACAAGTCTCATCTTAATCTAAAACCCGAAAAAGTGTTGTCTCTATCTGTCACATAGAATCTTTTTGTAACATAAACTAAAAATGTATTTTAGTCAAAAATAAAATAAAATAATAAATGATACGCAAGTCGGTATTTAATTACTCGCAAGTACAAGTCAAATATTAATTTTATTTTTATTTTTAACTATTTAGCTCGTTATTTAAATTATTATTTGTTATCATTTATTTATCCCTCATTTGTTATATATTATTTTTTATTAAATACTTAATATCTATTTTATTAGTTAATTAAAATTTATGTATTACATTTTATGAATAGTTACAATAACTCGCTACTTGACTGATACATGATCCTTAAAATTGAGTAGTTGTTATGATCAAATTGTGTATCTAGTAATTTATTTAAATTATTTGCAAGTACAAAACAAATATCAAATATTAAAAAAAATTAATTACTTGACGTTGTTTGGTTTGTTACTCATTTTGTTAATGAACAAAGATACATTTTTTCTAAATCATAGTAAAATAACTTGTTTATATTTCTATTTTCATAAGTGAATCAAACATAGGTAATATATTTATATAAGCATCTTGTAAATTTCTCTTTCTTATCTATTTTATTTTCCGAATTGATTAAAATACAGGAAAATAATAATATATTATTTATATATAATAAAATTATTATCTTTAAATCCAATCAAATATAAAATAATTTAACATTAATTATTAAATAATTGATAAATAATTTTACAAGTAACATAATAAACCGAGGTAAGTAGCTTGCAAGTTCGTCAATTTTTTGTAAATACTTGAAACTGTAAGTACTTTTTTTTAGGAAATCAAACACTAGTTTAAAATCTTACTATCCGTACATGCCAACCCGAGTACTAAGTATACCGAAACACTAAATACTCGACTTGTGTCCACCCTAATGGATCTTAACCAACATATTGTAGGCTACATCATGAATGACCCTCACTTTGTTCTAAAGACTGTATAATGGTTATATTCAAGGTTCTAAAAACACGGGCTGAGTTAAATGTTGGACAAATATCTCAAATAACCTTTTTTGAAGTTTTTGTCACAAAAATAACTTTTAAGAACAAAAATGACAAAACTAATTTTTTTTTATTTTCAAAAAATTAATTTTATTTTATTTGTTTCAGTTTTAAATCTCACCCCCAAAACTCTACCCCATAACTCTAAACCCTAAGTCTAGATTAGTTAACCCAAAAGGTATAAATGTATATTAGTCATTTTTTTAACCCTTCAAATAAATTATTTTGGTCATTTTTCTCCTTAAAGATTATTTTTGTGACAAAAACTTTTTTAGGGTTATCTTAGGGTATTTCTCTTAAATGTTTATACGTTTATACATTTATGCGGCGATTAATCACTGAACGTTTACTGCTGTGGCGTTTTGCACTAAATAATAATGAAAAATCAAGTGTTTCATACTCCTTCCATTTCATTTTAGTTGTCGTTTTAAGTTTTTACACACAGATTAAGAAAATATTTAATTTTACATATTTTCAAAATAAAAACACCATTACCTATACATCTAACCACATTTCAACCAATAGAAAAATAGAATGATATATAAAATTATTAAATCTTGCATTGAAATTTGAAAATGACACTTATTTTGAAACGAAATTTTACTCTACAACGACGAGTAATTTGAAACGGAGGTAGTATCTATATTATTAAAATCAAAGTAACCTTTAAAATTTACTCTTACTTCACTTTATTTACCATTTTGTGTTATTAAATTAATAATCATTAATTAATTAATTATTTTGTTAGATTTCAATCTATCCAAATTTATCAAATTCAATTAATTAATAAAAATTATTTATTTATTAGATTATTCTCTAATCAAACTAACCAAAATTACAATCATCTTCTAACCGGATTATTCTCTAACAAAATTTTACAATATTTTCTTTTTAAAATGTAACTATAAAATTTAAATGTTATATTTTCATGTATATTTTCATTTCATTTTACATACAAAATATAATAAATTGTTTTCTAATTTATAAATAAATACATAAAAATGGTTATTATATTCAAAATATTAATTGAGGAGTAAGTTACATAACATATCATTTTGATTGATTTTATACCCAACCATAATATAAAAAATTAACACATTATAAACAATTAAAAATCGTCGATCTTTCATAAATATTATTTATTATCAATCAAACAGGGGCGCATGTTTGTGTAACTATTAAGTTAATTTCATATGTTCATTCTGCTAGACAAATACCTGTGTGGATGCACGCATCAAGGTCAAGTTCTATAATCTTAAATCTTATGTTGCATTCCATAGCTGTTATAAATGAGTGAAAACTTAAAGCAAATAAGTCAAATAACCAATATTCGCAAAAAAGTGTAGCTTTCAGACTGGACTTCTTTCAGATTTGTAGACAGAGGAAGAAGACGAGGACAAAATGATCATTACAAGTTCATTAAAGACAAAAAGGGGAAAATAACAAAAGAGATAACCTGTAACTTTGAACCCATAACCTTTACCAATATCATAGAAGCTTACGAGCCACTACACTAGGCGGCACCATCGAGTTTTGTGTATACACAATAATATATAGTAAAATTATATAAAATTAATCTCTGATTATTTTTCGATTTTCTTTCAACTCGCTAGACTCGTACCAACCGCATGCGTTACGCATAGCGCATTCCCAAACATGGATTATAGTTATGAGAAAAAGAACCATTAGTAGTTTACTTTAACAAAAAGACACATTGTTGAATTGACACTTATGTAGGGAGGTTTATTTTGTTGACCGAAAAATTTTTGACACGCAAAAAAAATTAGCTAGGGAGTTAGGAACCAACGAAGAATAACTATTTTTAGAGAACTTTCTTTAGTTTAATGTGTTTTTTTTTTGCATGAAGCTTTAATGTATTTGTTGATAAATTAGATTTATTGAGTTTTGTATTTTATTTTGGGCCATTGGATATCATAAGAAAATATATATCTAAAAGAACTAAAAACTGTGGTAGAATGATTAATAATAATCATTTCAAATTAAAATCAACTCTATTTCTCATTATCTTATATTTTACTATAGAAATATAGAGATTTTTATATAAATAAAAATTTATTTTTATTTTGATATCCATATGTGTATATATATAAACATATATTACGATTAAGGAATTCAACTTTTTTTTACATATTATGATGGAAATAACACATTGTGGATAAGTATGTACAATTAAATGTGGATGATATTTAGACAAATTAATTGCGGAAGCAAGAATTATGAACATATGAAATGTGGAGGGTGAGTTATGAACGGTTAAATTATGCATAGTAATTAATAATTATTCTGGATATGGATGGTTGGTGATAATTTTTATATATATTTTTAATAATTTGATAAGTTAATATAATTTTCTATTCTATTTATACACTATACAATAACATATAATTCGGAAAAATAGGGAATTCAAATAGACATAAACACTAAAGGTATGTATAAATTGTATCTGATTATAAAAGACATGGACAAATCTTTGCTGGATCATTTTGCATTGCACAATCTCATGGTGGATTTTTGTTAAAACCATATAACACTATTCAAAATAAACCATTATTCTACTAGTGGATGTGGTAATTATGAACATATGTTTTATTGACGACATGTATAATAATTTTGACACAAAAAGTAAGATATGTGAAGGTTTTTTTTATTGATATATTGCAAAGAAAACATTGAAATTTCTAAAACTGTTACAAAAACTCTAGAATTTATGCTGAACAAAATTACGTGGACAAATATTATGGACGAGATTATGAGGATGCAGTTTGCTTTCCTTCTTTTTCCCGATGGTCATCCATCTTCCAGCATTCGGAATAACTATTGTAATATGTACATTTGCATCCAAATAACTGCTAAAGTACATTCATATTTCTGCAAATACAAACATTGTTAAAAGATATCATATTGTTTCAAGGGTGAAAACTATAAGGATATAGAAGACTCAGATCTCAAATCATATAGATTAAAAAAAACACAGTCAAAATACCAACTATATAAGGAGGAGATAGAAGACTCAGATCTTAAATCTCATAGACTAAAACCCGACTTACGAAACTATAAATTCCAGTAAGATTAAGAACTTCAATCTAGTATGAGCTGATTTTGCCACAGACAGATCGCCAACTGTGAAGTGAAAAACTGTCATCCTTACGTGGCTCTGAGCTAGTGAATGATGGAGCTCTCTAAATATGTAGCAAATCTTTTAAATTTGCTTTGACATCTACGAGATAATACATATGTCGTCGGCGATTATGGTGAGAAAGGGCATGGGAATTTTACTTTATGAAACATAAGTAAAATTAAATTTGGATTGAGATTTTTTTTTGTTTTGGCTTCTGAATTTCATGAAAAAGTCGTAAATGAAAAGATAAAATAGAAGAAAGAGATGAACTCAACTCAAATAAGGATTAGAAAGAAAAACTGAAAGTATGTCTACGATTCAGTTAGGATTAAAGCATATTAGGTAAACTACAATGTAGTAATTTGTCTATGTGAAAGTTTCTTAAAAGGTCAGCATATCTTATTTTATAATACAAAATCAAATAGTGTCTCTAACTATATATATTTCTGTAGTTATTCAACACCCTAATTTACTCTTTTAACACTCCAAATTCTCTTCTCTTCTTTTCCACATATTAATGTTATTTCAACTTTCACATATACAACCATTTTATTTAATAAAATTCAATACTTACGCCACCGTTTTTATCTCATATTTTTTTATAATTGTATTTTGTGAACAATAAAGTTGAAAATATTTTTAAAACATCATAATAAATAAAACTTGAATAAAATTTAATTTAACTTTTTAAGAAAAAGAATAATTTTGATCCACTTGATGAATATTCTCTTAAAAAAATAATGATAATACTATATTAAAACTTTTTTTCTGTATCCAAATAGAAAGAACACGATCTCCATTTATAGAGCAAAAGAGTTATAAATGTTCATAAATTTTGTTTCTATAAAAAATATATTTGATATAAGACAACTGATCTCAAATTATTAAAGTGCAACAATATCTATAAAATTCCAGCAACAAATGATATTATTGCACATATACCAATTTAATCTTTTTATTTTTTTCTGAAAAGAAATTTGCTCATATTTGATAACATTTTTTTTCACATGTGAACCGCAAAGTGGAACAAAATCAATTTGTTGAATGAATTCACCAAGAAATAATCCACATCATTTTTTTTTGAGTTTTCAACATGTCCTTTGCATATATTCAACCCATGAAATTTAAGTTTAATAAGATCATTGAATATAGTCTAAATTAGTTCTTGTTGTTTAGATGGAAATTATACACTACAAGAAAACACATGATTAACGACAATGCATTTTGTAGTTAATTCGTCGTAAAAGAGGCTTTACGACGAATTAACAGTGAAATCCATTTCGTCATTAAACATTTGTCGTAACGCATATTTCCTCGCTAATTCGTCATAAAGTTATGAGGAAACTTTTTGTCGTAAAATAAAGGTAAATATTTCATCGTAAAATCCACATAAGGTTTCCACGTAAAGAACACACTAACTTTGCTCGTAAAATACACGTAAATATTTTCTCATAAAATACACGTAAGATTTTTCACGTAAAGTTCATGTAAACGTTTCCTCGTAAAATAAACGTAAGAGATTCCTCATAAAATTCACGCAAAAATTTCCTCGTAAATAACACGTAAAAGTTTCCTCGTAAAGTAGACGCTATATATTTCGAAGTAAATTCCTCGTTAAGTATTTTTAGATTTCCTCGTTACAATGTCGTAACTTAGCTACGAATTTGCTTTGATTTTTTATTTTCTACAATAATAAAATAAAATCAAATTTATTTATAAATTTGTTTCAAAATTAATAAAAATTTAAATTATAAAATCAATACGAAAATATTTTATAAATATTTAATTTTTAAATTTATAATACAATAAAAATAAAAATAAAATTAAGGGCCATTGTTGTTATGCATCTCCTCGAAGTATTCTCGACCCTTCCTCTCTATTGATTCATCATCCTTCTGTGTGCGGGGTGGCTCTGGAATGAGATTTTGTCTCCGCATCTCTGCCAACATGGCCTCCCATTGAGGATTTTGAGCCGTTCTAAGGTCCAGAAAACCCTCGATTGAACCCATACGAGCTGTGAACGCAGACCGCGCCGAGTTCAACTCGGAACGCAGCTGAGTGACTTCACCATCCCGTCTCTGACCATAAGACGATGTCGCTCTTGAGACATCGTTGACGGAATCAATCCCAACGTACGTCTCTTTTTTTAGGGACAACCTTTTAAAAAAGATTTATGTTAATGTGAAAAAAATTTAGATTAAATGAATAATAATAATAAAAAACTTAAAAAATTTTACCTCGTAAATCTGATCCACTTCAGCTGTGGATAATGTGACTGATATTCCATTGGGGGACTGCTGGGTCAGCTGGGTTTGGCGGTCTTCAATCCGAGAAACCACGTCGTTCTAGATTTGTTCAGACTTGTGATCTAAAAATTGCCCACCCTTGTTCTTGTCGGTCCTCTCGTAAAGATCCTTAAGAGACGGGAGTTCTCCCGTTTCTTTGATCTAAAAAGCATTTAAGAAAGTTAGAATATATTAAAAAATTAATTAATTAATTAAAATATTTACCATATCCAAACGGACACCGGCGTGGGGTTTTTGACCCGTAGTGTGAAGCATCGGCCCGTTGCCGTGCTCATCTTTCGTCAGACGGGAGGCAGAGCAACTGTTGGAGACTCTAATGGACGATGACAGCTTCCAATAACGGACGAGGCCATCCAACACATCCTTTGTGAGCTCAGCTGGTTGTCCCTGCTCATAACCCTTCACGATCCAATCATCCTTCCAGTTGGATACTGTGTCAAACAATCGACCTTTCGCCTTCTCGATAAACGCTTTCTTCACCCTCTCGTGCACCCCTATGGACCACTAATATTTTTTGCTGTAACAGAAAAAATTAGATTAATAATTAGTTTAAAATAATAAAAAGTTTTTATAATAAAATAAATACTATATAATTAATTAATACTTACAACAAACATTTTGAACCATGTCTTTCTAACGTGGTGCATCGTCATTTTCCAGTTAGGATGAGCCTCGGAGAAGTAGCCTTTAGAGAAGTAGCCTTTGATCACCTTGTTTACGTTCCGAGCGACAGAACCGTCAACCACAAACCTGAAAAACAAACTAAAAGTATAAATAATTATTTATTATTGTTATAAAATAATTGAAAAATAAAAAATGTAACGTACCACAAAGTTCCGTCTAGTCAGTCGGGGTCTAAGACTGGTAAACCTTCTCTGCCTAGCTGAGCGAGAAGGTCTTCGATGGTGTACATAGCAAAAGGAGCACTCGGCGGTACCTGCAAATCGGGATGAATCCCGGCTGCCATCGGAGGAGGTGCGTCCTCTGGAACATGATTATGATGCGCGGGCATCGAAGGAGATGCATCAAACCGAGGAACCAGTGGTGCACGAAAAGGAGGTGAGTGGAAGACTCTCTGGGAAGATTGAGAGTCGGGGACAGTCTCCGGAACCGAAGAACTGGGAGTTGAAGAAGATGATGCATTACGACTACAAGGTTCACTAAACATATCTCTGTAACGAGCTGTAAGCTTGTTCTTTCTAACCATCTGTAAAAGAAAAATTAATTTTCATTATCAACCATTTGAAAAGAAAACATATAAGTATTAACATTTAAAAAATCATCATCCTATATTATCAACAAATTCCATAAACCTATCTACAAATTTCCTACACTAATCACCTAATTAACACTAGTTACCCTAAACTAATCACCTAAGCTAAACTAGAGAAGAAGTAAAGAGGAGTACCTTGCTAGGAGGAAGAGAGGAAGTGACTACGAAATGAGGAAATGAGATGGTTCGGGTATATATAGGGAATTATATTTCGTCGTAAATCCCTCGTAACTTTACGAGGAAATAGCAAGGCCTGTCTTTTCATTTTTTAATTTTCGTCGTAAATCCCTCGTAACTTTACGAGGAAATAGCAAGGCCCGTCTTTTTAATGTTATGAGGAATATATGTAAATCTCTCAAATCCTAAACCCCAAATCCCAAGTTCCTTAACCTATAATCTCAATCTCTTCTTTCCAAACCCCAAACCCTCAATTGCCTTACCGAAAATTAAATTACATAATTTAATTTTTAATTTCTTCGTAAAGCCCTCGTAACTTTACGAGGAAATTACAAGGCTTGTCTTTTTGATGAGGAATTAACAAGGCCCACATTTTTGCATTATGAGAACTTACGATGAAATGTTTTAACGAGGAATTAACAAGGCCCTTGCTCTTTTACGAGGAATATATGTAAATCCCTAATACCCAAAACCCGAAACTCTAAACCCCAAGCCCCAATTTCCTTAACTTATAATATCAATCTCAACCTCTTTTTTCCAAACCCCAAACTCCCAATTGCCTTACACAAAATCAAATTATATAATTTAATTTCATGATTAAACAAACTAAAAAATTGCATTAAGTCTGAAAATAAATCATATTAAACAAATTAGATCATCATTCGGATACATCATTGATATTCTCGTCATCACTAGAAACATCATCATTTTCATTAAACTCGTCTTCAACAACATCGTCCGTGGTATCGCGGGAATATCTTCGTACTCACGATTAAGAGGATCAGGGAGAAGGATGTCATCAGTTTGCTGTTCAGGTTCCTCAACTTCATTGATGTGTTCTTCTTGCAATGCTTGTTCTTCTCCACCGATTATTCGTCCACAAGGTGTAACTTTGAAAATGGCTAACTAATTTGTGGAAGGAAGCTAACTTATTGTGCTTGCGAAGCTAATATGAAAGGCTCGAATTTGTTTCACCTTCGTCCACCATTGACATCAACTACACCGTTGTTAAACCGAACACCTCTTTTGACGACGGGGTCGAACCAGTCACATGTGAAGAAGACGCATTCAGCCTCAATAACCCTAGGAAATCCACTTCAATAATCTCCTGCAAGATCCTGTAGAAATCTGTTTCGCCTTTCACAAATATTCCATAATTACTTGTCGTCTGGTGTCTACCATACTCATATGTATGAAAAGTAAAGCCTCGTGTGAAATACATAGGTGATGTGGTGAACTTTGCAAGTGGACATTGAACTAATTCGTGAAACCATGTTGGATAATCTGGATCGTCATAATCAACCTGCATAAATTGATGAGAACTTTGAAATTAATGATATTAGTGGTGAATACAGATTATGTATGCCAAAAAAAATTTGAGTTAATACCTGAATCTTCAACCACTTAATAAAGTGTTCATTTTTCCTTTAGTTTACCTCAGTTGTGGATGAACCTGAGAATGTTTCTTCGACTTGAGTAACAAATAAGCTGTAAAAGCAAATTTTCTATTAATCATTTGAAAATTATATAATTTATACATATATGTGTTTGAAGCTTCCATATATGTTACCTTTCAAAATAACGCATAAATGGATCCTCGCAATTGAGTATAATATAAGTTCGTGCACTATGGGCGTCTTCATCACTCGACCACCAAACCTCTTTCAGTTTTCTATCCATTCACCCAATTTGGCTAAAGATGTTTGAAACACCATCAACCGCATATGTTGGCGCGAAACCACCATCATCATATCTTCTTGGAACTCTTTTCCGGGTATGTACCTTTGGTGAAAAGTAGTACGATGTGAAGTGAGATGTTTCTTCCGTCAAACTTCCGGCAGTTATAGAACCTTCAACTTTTGCAAGGTTTTTGGCTTTTCCCTTCAAATATTTCATGGTCCGCTCATACTCATACATACATCCGTATTGTACATGTACACGAAGTGATTCCTCATACTAGAGATGGACAACTAGATGCTGCATGACGTCAAAAAATGCCGAAGGAAATATCTTCTCTAAGTTGCATAATAAGATAAGAATGTTCTCATGAAGTTTTTCTACGACATCCTCTTTCGGAGTGCGTGTGCTCAGATCTCTGAAAATGCTCTAATGCCTTGTATATTCCAAAAACAATTAAAAAATTAGTAGTCATATTATTTATACATATTATAAAGTACTAAAAAAATTAATGCGTAATATATTACCTGCAAGGGCTTCATGTACTTTGTTGGAAGTAGCTCCGCAAATGCAAAAGAAAGTAGTCGTTGCATAAAGACATGACAATCATGACTCTTCATCCCGGAGAACTTTTAACCCTTTTCAACACATAGAGAGATTCAAAACATACCCATCAGGGAACTTCACTTCTGATGCCACCCAGTTGAACAACACCGACTTTTGTTCTGAAGACAATATGAATATCGAAACGGGAACTTGTCCATTGCTTTTTATATGTAACTCGCTTCTTGAGCAAATATCAGGCAAGTTCAACCTCGAATTTTTGTTGTCTTTTGTCTTCCTTGGGACATTCAATATTGTATTCATGATGTTCTCAAAAAATTCTTATTTATATGCATCACATTGAGGTTGTGGCGCAAAAGAAGATCCTTCCGATATGTCAATTCCCAAAATATACTCTTCTTGTGTCAGTTGTGTTAAACTTCGTAAAAATAAGGCATATTACTGGGAATAAACCAACTACCACCACGACATACTATTTCTTGAGCTCCGTAATAATCAATTTTCCCTTCAATTTCTTCTCCCGTTAAATATGGAGGAGGAGTGTCTCTCAGAACCCTTTTGTGCATAAACAATTTCTTGTTCTTCAGTACGGATGACTAATGGGAAGAAATCGACGGTGACAATCGAACAAACTTGTCTTCTTACCATTCTTCAGTTGAAACGCATCTGTCATTCCATTATAATATGGACAAGATAATCTCTCATGTGTAGTCCATCCTGACAACATTCCATAGGCAGGAAAGTCACTTATGGTCCACAAAAGCATCGCTCGCATCGTAAAACTCGTCTTCGTTAAGCAATCATACGTCCTCACCCCTGTAGACCACAAATCTTTCAACTCTTTTATCAGTGGTTGTAGAAAAACATTCAGAGACCTTTTTGGATGGTTCGGACCATGTATTAATATGGTCAAAAATAGAAACTCCCGTTGCATGCACATCTCCGGTGGCAGGGTGTATGGCGTAAGAAAGACTGGCCACAATGAATATTGTCTCCCTGATATTCCAAATTGACTAAATTCATCTGTGCATAATCCAAGATACACATTTGGGCTATTGCTAGCGAATTCTGGATATACTTTGTTAAAATGTTTCCAGGTTCTTGCATCAGATGGATGAGTCATCTCACCATCCGTCTGAGTATGCTCGACATGCCATCTCATCCCTCTAGCAGTCTGCTCAGATTGGTACAATCTTTTCAATCTGTATGTAAATGGTAGGTACCACATCCTTTGGTACGGTACCCTATTACATCCTCGTCCTTGCGGTTTTAATCATGGCTTCTTACAGAATCGACATTCTTCTAACTTCTCATCATCTGCCCAATAGATCATGCAATTCTTGATGCAAACGTCTATCATCTCCGAAGGCAACCCAAGACTATAAACTAGTTTCTGAATCTCATAATAAGAATGAGCAGACACAGTGTCTTCCGGCAAATACTCTTTAAACAAGTGTGCCCATGCATCCATGCAACTTTCAGGTAGATTGCAATCAATTTTAATATTCATCATTCTAGCAGCCAACGACAACTTAGAGAGACCTTCTCTATAACCACTGTAAATTGGCTGATTCGCAGCATCTAACATTTCAAAAAACTTTTTTGCATCTATGTTAGGTTCTTCAACTTCATCATGAGCTACAAATGCATCAGCTACCATATCATGAACCGTATCATAATCTATCATCTGCTCCTCCTAATGGTAACTATGTTCATTATGAAAATAATCAACCGGTTCATCTTGAAAATTGCTATTACTATTACTAGCTTCATTCCCATAATTATAACCTTCTTCATTTTGAAACCAGATATAGTAATTCAGCCTGAAACCTCTATTGATTAAATGCTTCCCTACATTTTCATGAGTTGCCAATTTTGAATTGTTGCATTTTCGACAAGGACATAACATCTTATTGAATTCTTGGGCGAGCGGTGTAGAATCTGCTTGATGCATAAATGTCTCGAGCCTTTCAAGATATTATTTCGTCACTCTCCCGTTTCCATTTCTGTTCGTATACATCCACCTCCGCAACTCGAAAATATTCCCATCACCCAATTTTTTTTCTTTCACGTTTTTTAGTTTTTTTTTCTTTTCTTTTTGGTGTGTTTCATTAGAGAAACACAAGGGGCGTATTTATCGGAAGTTTTCGAAATTGGTAGGTGAAATTTTACTAGGAGATTACGAGGATATACAGTTAGCTAGCCGAAACAAAAAACGTGTTTACAACTAAAAAGTTGGTGCACTCGAAATATCGACGCTAAATAGTCTTAAAACATTTCGTCGTAAAGTTCTCATTATATTTACGTCGACTTTACGATGAAACCATGTTTCCTCGTACACCCTCATTAAATTGTGTTGTTTTTACGAAGAAACTTTATTGTCGTTACTTTACGAAGAATTTACTTTGATTTATTTTTTCCTCGTAAGTTACTCGTAAAAAAAAACATAATTTTATGAGGATATTTTTTCCTTGTTAATTTTCGTCGGCAAAGTTGTGTTTTCTTGTAGTGATAAATCAGCAGAAAGTGATAAAGTTGTTCTAGGTATTGACGTTAGACCAAAATATTAGTTTATGGTCATTTTGTGATTAGATGACTTATTGAACTGGTTTAGTTAATCTGTATTTATATGAATCTTCAACATATCTCTTTGTTAAATGTATTTGATTTTGTTGAACACATATGTCGGTTTTTTGAACATATGTGATTTTTACAATGGTATCTCTTGGTTGTCTGTATATATGATACATTATAAAGAGAAGAACACATCTTAATTAATAACAAGAATATTTCTAGACAGAAACTAAAATGTTTTAAAGAGAAAAGAAGAAATCAACTAGAAAGACACTTGAACGTCGACAATTGGTTAATTTTCGTTTGTGATTTCTTCCGGACTCTTGCATCTAATTTGGATCTTATAGAGTAATTCATCACTAAGCCATAGTAAAGTATGTTTTCGGTTAACATGCTTTCGCATATAGATCTATAACATTGGTTTCAGAGCACTTGGATTCGGTTCTAGCATATTAACATTCTTAGTAATTGTGAGGGGAAAAACTCACTCTCAAGTTTAGGTTAGATTTAGATTGGGGAAAGACAATCGTGGGCTGAATCCTGTTAGAACTTAAAGAATGAATATAATTGTATTGATGAATAATGGTTACAAAGATGATGAATACAAGGAAGTCTCTTAATATTTTTCTATGAATCCCCTAAGTTCGTACACCTTCCCTCTTTAAATAGCCTCAGGTCACGTCTAACCCCTCCTGATTAGTCTCCGAGATTCCCTCCGTAAACCGAGGGATTTGCAACAGCTTCCTTTTGACCGAATCATACGCCTCCATCTTCGTATCCTGAGCTGTTTTATTAAGTCTCCTGCGAGGGAAGCCGGACCTCTTCCTCGTGACCTCTTTCTCGTGACCTCTTTTATCGAAATCCTTGGAAGTAACCTTCGTCCTTAGGTGAGCTCTATTCTCCTCAGAAAAGATAATTCTCGCGTGGCCCATTATCGGGCCTAATTTGACTGATCCGCTAATTTCAGCTAACGGGCCATATTTGGGCCCAACAGTTGGCCCCAGCTTTCGAGAAAAGATGCTTTTCTCGGGAGCTAGACCTAGCTGCCGAATATTTAATTTTTTGTTAAGATAATGATTACTCGTGATCTTCTCTCGAGGATATCTTTTACTTGATCCGATGGATACGATTAAACTTAATGAAATCGACGACTCAGATTAAAAGGATTTTGAAATAATTATCCTCCGACTCTTGAGGCTTAATGGGATATAAAGCTGTTTACATTAACTCCAACTTCCCCACTCTCTCCACGCCTCGATTCAGTTTCCCAGCTAACTCCTTCTGGTCCTTTATATTTTACTGTTTTTTTTACAGTCTTTTTGTTCGAAACGAGGCTCGAATAGGTTCTTTCTAAAGTTTTTAATCCGCGAATCCTTAGTGTATCAATTCCAGTTTCCTCTTAGTTTTCCCGATCTCTTTTCTTCGTTCCCTGTTATGTCTGGACCGAAAGAGGGCTCTGGTGAAATCGGAATTTCTGCCACCGGTGCTCGAATCATGAAGGTGAAACAAGAGGTGGGCGAGTCCATGGAGAAGACCGATAAAAAGAAGAAAGCTAAGGAATCGATAGCTCAGAGAGTTTCCAAACGAATCAAAAGGACCGGTGGTTCCGGTGAGAATCCACCCTCCGGATCCCACTTGCCTTCGGCGTTGAGGAGTCAGGAGGTAGTTAACCTTATGGTCCAGGCTCTGGGTCGCAAGGAGTTAGCTAGGGTTTGTGAAGATCACGAAACCCCCGAAACGACCCCAGAAGGCTGGTTCTGTGTTCACGAGAATTATATATCCAAGAGTCATCTTAGATTTCCTCTCCCTGACCTTCTGCTAGATCTCCTCGATCACTACCAACTAGCCCTTCCCCAGCTTTGCCCATCCGTTATCAGGGTGATAAACGGTTTCCTTACTAGGTCCAAAGAGGAGGGAGTCGCTGTTGGGATTAATGATTTGATGAGCCTCTTTTCGATAAAGGAGAGTGCTTCGAAGGAGGGAGGTAGCGGGACCTATTATCTCGCAAGTCGTCCCAGGTTAGGTATCTTTAAGTTTTCCAGCAGCGACGATGATTGGCGGAAGAAGTATTTTTATGTGAAGATTGATCCTTCTACGGTTCCTGTGGGTCGTGCTCTTAGGACCGTTTGGTCTGATGCTTCTGGTTAGGATTACTAGGATCGCATTCATATACTTTCATTTGTAATATCCTGATGTATGCCTTGTATCATTTACAGATATCGAAGATCCTCCTACGTTGACCGGCAAGCTTACCAGGGCTCTCTTTCGAAAGTTACAGCAAACTCCGTGCACCTGGGCATCGTACACTACCTCTCGAATAGGTGCGGCCAGGTTTCCGGATCGATATCACGCTTCTTTCCTAACTCCAATCCCGATTGTAGAGTTGGAAGGTAAAGTGCTTAGCCTCATATATGTAACTTGTTTTTATGATGTTTGAGTTCTGAAAGAGTTTTGTTGACGCAGTTTCTGAAAGTGACACGGTGGTAACAGTTTCAACGGGAGCTAGTACTTCTGAAACTGAAAGAACTCGATCAACCAAGATGCCTCTACAACCGTCATTCCGATCTAGGGGTAGACCAGCGAAAGCGACCAGCACCTCTCGTGGAAGCGAGAAGAACCAGGGAGGATCTTTCCTCAGCTCTGTGAAAGAAGTTCTTGATGATGGAGCTTCTACTCCGGTTAAGGATGCTAACCCTACTGAAGAGCAGGGAGCTCAGGAGACAATTCCTCGACCTGACGTTCAGGTCACGGGAATTGAGCCTCAGGTGACCAAAGATCCTTCTGAGACTGACCTCCCCAGGAGCAAGAGGTCGCGAACCGATCAAGGTGACAGACCTTCTAGGTCCTCCTCGTCATCCTCGAGAGGAGGAACCGTTGGGTGGAATTTTGCGCATTCAAAGCCTGGATCGATTCTTGATGACCCATGGGGCCTGGCTACGCTGATGAGGCACATGAAGCGGACAGGGTGTTCTCTTCCCCCCGTTAGCAATCTGACTAACAGGGAAGAGTTCATTGAGATTGCACACTATATGGGTCAGGTACAGGTTTTTGTCCTTCTTTTTGTCACTTTTCTTAGAGGGATATTTATTTCTGTTACTTGTTTCTCTGTAGTTGGCTGGTGCTGTTAATAGGGCTCAACTCAAGTTCGAGGAAAAAGTGAGTAACACTCCTGGTGCTGAGGAGCTAGCCGAGGTCACCGAGTTGGTTAAGACTACTAAGATTGAGCGTGACCAGGCCAGAGCTCAGGTGGCGACGCTGCAATCCGAAGTTGAGAGGCTTGGTTTGAAATCCGACACTCAGCAAGGGAGGATCGAGAGTTTAGAGATCGATGTTAAGGTGAAGGGTAGGAGGATTTCTGAGCTGGACAGTGCTCGAAGGGTTGCTGAGCAACAGGTCCAGGATTTGATTGCTTCGTCTCAAGTCAGTCAGAGGAACAAGGAGGCTGAAGTTAAATTTGCTGTTAGACAGGAAAAGAGGGAGGTCATCGATGCTTACAACAAGATCCTTAATTCTGTTAAGGAGAAGTTTTCCAATAAAAAGGACGAGGCTGATCTTCTGATCTACGCCCAGGAGCTTCAAGCGAATACGGATCTCTTGAAGGATTTGCTATCAAATGAAATTCAAAGCGCTGAGGATGAGTATAATCGTTTGATGTCTATGATGCCGGAAGCGGTTGCTGCCTACGAGAAGGCTCAGGTTTCTGATTTCTCGGTTAGCAAGCTTCCTCTTCCTCAACTCTCCGAGTGCTCAGGTACTTTTGAGGTTAATACGTTTAATCTGTCCTTTTCTGGAGGATATGGTTCTAATTTAGGTTTGGTGGGTCCTGACTTAGCCCCAGTTGACATGACTCTGGGAGACGATGGCAAGGGGACGGATGAAGGTGTCCCGGGTAGCGAGGCGATCGAGGAGGATCGTGATGCTTTGAAGGTTTCTGGCGGTGAAGGTCAGGAAGGTTGAAGACCTGTTATTCTTTGTGTTTTTAGGATGCTTGCCCTACGGGCTTTTGCTTACGTTTTTAGACTTATAGCCTGAGGAGGCTTTTAAACCTTTATTGTGTTAGGATCTTTGAATCGTTAATGGCCTGAGGAGGCTTTTAGACCTTGTTTAATCTTGGTTTCGAGTTACTTTAACTTGTTTCTTCTGGGTCCATTTTACTTAGATCCGAGCTACGTTTGGTCGTTTGGGTCATCGGAACTGAGTCCCATGACCGGACCAAAAATCCTTTAGGAATCCAAGTCTTTCAAAGTGGCCTTCGAAACCATTAAGAATAACTTATCGTATATCTGAATTCGTTTGAATACTTTCAAGTCTTTGAAATTTATTAAAGTTTTCGAGTTTCTAGACTCAGGTTCGTTGGGACCTGAACTTATTTGAAGGATTTTAAGACCTTAGGTCCGGGTTTGCCGGGACCTGATTTTGTTCGTAGGATTTTATGACCTTAGGCCCGGGTTTGCCGGGCTCTGATTTTATTTGTAGGGTTTTAAGACCTTAGGCCTGGGTTTGCCGGGAGCTGATTTTATATGTAGGGTTTTAAGACTTTAGGCCCGGGTTTACCGGGAGCTGATTTTATTTGAAGGGTTTTAAGACCTTAGGCCCGGGTTTGCCGGGACCTGATTTTATTTGTAGGATTTTAAGACCTTAGGCCCGGGTTTGCCGGGACCTAATTTTACTTGTTCGATAGAATCTGAGGTGCTTGAATGTAGATGTTTTTATTGATAACTTTGATAGGATACATAATAACCATGGAACTAATAGTCTGAACTGGGTGTTCTGAACACATGCCCCCTTTGCTAAGATGAGTACGTAGAGATAAGGTTGGGGCTGCAGTCATGACGGAGCTGCCTACGTACCCAGTCAAGGGATCAAGCCAAACGTAGTTCGATGAATTTTAGGTACCTAGTGGTAGTATTTCTTGAGATTCATGGCATTCCACGATCGGATTTCAGGTACCCCGGTTCGTACCTTCAGGAGCCTGTAAACGCCTGGTCGTATCACGTGGATGATTTGGTAGGGGCCTTCCCAATTAGTCCCTAGCTTTCCGGCGTTTGGCTCTTTGGTATGGTTAAAAACTTTCCTGAGTACCAGGTCTCCTACGGTGAATTGTCGGGACCTGACCTTGGAATTGTAATGTCGAGCCATTGCGTGCTGATAATTCTGGATGCGAAGCAAGGCTTGATCCCGTCGTTCCTCGATGAGGTCGAGGTGATCTGATAAGAGTTGATTGTTAGTTTCGGGATTTGTCGTACAGAGCTCTCAGCAGAGGCTCCCTGTGACGGTTTCGGCTGGGACGACGGCTTCCATCCCGTAGGCTAGGGAGAAAGGGGTTTCTTCCGTAGCTCTTCGTGGGGTGGTTCGGTATGCCCAAAGCACTTCGGGTAACCTTTCGGACCACGAACTTTTATCGATTCCGAGGCATTTCTTGAGGTTTGCTAATACCGATTTATTGGCAGCCTCTGCCTGGCCATTTCCCTGAGGGTATCGTGGTGTTGACATGGTTAGGCGAATTTTCCACTTGTCGCAGAAGTCTTTAAAGTCGTTAGATACGAATTGTGACCCGTTATCGGTTACGATTTCGTATGGGACACCGTGGCGGCAAATGATGTCTCTCCATACGAGCCGTTTGGTTTCGACTTTAGTTACCTGTTGGAGGGCTTCAGCTTCTATCCATTTTGTGAAGTAGTCTGTTAGGACTAGTAAGAAGCGTAACTTCTGCCTTCCTGTTCCTGATGCGACTAGTGGTCCTACGATATCCATGGACCATCTCATGAATGGGTATGGGGCGGATATCGAGGATAATTTCTCCGACGGTTGATGTATAAAAGGTGCGTGCCTCTGGCAATTATCGCATAAGGATGAGTAAACCTCGCAGTGAGCAATAATGGTGGGCCAGAAATAGCCTTGTCTTTTGATTCGGATAGCTAGGGCTCTACCACCGGAGTGGCTTCCACAAGACCCGTCATGCATTTCTTTCATGAGTTTAATAGCGTCGAGGCCGTGGATGCATCTCAGGTATGGTCCCGATACGCTTCGCTTATAAAGGATAGATTCCATTATGCAGTATCTTGCGCTTATTGCTTTGAGTTTTCGAGCTTCCCATTTATGGGGGGGGGACCCTGCCCTCCGAAATATACTGCATGATTGGGATTCTCCAGTCCTCTCTTCCTATGATTTTGTCGTGAAGGGACGAAGGAGGTCCTTGTGCGGGATCGGATTCTTGGATGTTATTGCGGCCGGAGGTCGTGCCCCCAGGGATAATCCTTTGGTTAGGTCCCCTGGAACCTAATTCTGGAGGATTGTCGTTAACTTCCGGAGTTGGAGTCGTGTCTTCGGCTGAAGTTTCAGGTTCAGGGGAGTATCTCGTTCTGCGAGTGTTTACTCGGAAGACAAGTGTGCTTGGAGGCTGAGTCGTGCCCCCCGTGATGTGCTTTTTGAATTTGCGAGTTTTGGTTTTTGGGAACCAGAATGTTGTTAGGACTTGGGTTGCTGCTGATTGGGAGCAGCTACCTTCTGTTTGCCCTTTTGGTTTGCTATCGATCTCAGCTTTGGTAGCTATGTCAATGCTTGGTTTTTCAATCCCCTCTACGGGTATGTTTCGTTTTACTAGGGGGTCTGATGTGGATGCCAACGCGGCCAACGCATCTGCTGAGGAGTTCTCTCCTTGTGGGATTCTCGTTAGCTCAAATTTGCTGAACTGTTCGGTGAGGCTTTGTACGACTTCGAGGTATGCCCCCATTCTTTCGTCCCTTGTTTCGTACTCCCCATGAAACTGGCTAGCTACCAACTGTGAGTCACTGTAGGCGTTCAGCTCTCGGATTCCGAGGCTTAGGGCAAGTCTTAATCCTGCAAATAGTGCTTCATATTCGGCCTCGTTGTTTGAAGCATTAAATCCGAGCCTGTAGGATTGCTCGATGGTTTCTCCGGCTGACGAGGTCAGCCTCAGACCGATTCCGGAACCTTGTTTTGATGAGGCTCCGTCGACATACAGGCTCCATTTCGGAGCTTCGGCTCTCGGATCTAGTTGTTCGGACGGTAACTCGATGATGAAGTCAGCGAGGACCTTAGCTTTTATGGCTGCTCGGGGTCTATATTCAATGTCGTATTCGCTAAGCTCTATGGCCCATTTAGCCAATCGTCCTGATTGGCTAGGGCTGTGCAGAATTGTGTGTATTGGCTGTGAGGTCATTACCACGATCGAGTGTGATTGGAAGTAAGGTCGTAGCTTTCTGGCAGCTGTTATGACTGCCAGAGCTAACTTCTCCATGGTAGGGTATCTGGTCTCGGCGTCTATTAGACTTTTGCTTGTGTAATAGACGGGTCTTTGCTCGTTTTGCTCCTCTCGTACCAGTACGCCACTATCCGCAGCAGTTGATACGGCGAGGTATAGGTATATAGGTTCTCCTGTTACTGGTTTGGATAGGATCGGAGGCTCGGAGAGGTAAGCTTTCAGTTGTTTGAAAGTTTCCTTGCATTTCTCGTCCCATAGAAACTTCTTATTATTTTTTAGAAGTTTGTAGAACGGGAGGCATTTATCGGTGGACTTGAATATAAATCGATTCAAAGCTGCAATTCGTCCAGTCAATCTTTGTATCTCCCTGGTTGTCTTGGGTGACGGCATTTCCAAAAAGGTCTCTATCTGTTTTGGATTGGCTTCGATACCTCTTTCGGTGACGAGGTAACCGAGGAATTCGCCCGAGGGCACTCCAAAGGTGCATTTTGCGGGGTTTAATTTCATATCGTATTTGTTGAGGACATCGAAGCATTCTTTTAGGTGGGAATTGTGATTTTCCCCAGCCGAGGATTTAACCAGCATATCGTCAATGTAAACCTCCATGGTTTTTCCGAGCTGTCCAGCGAACATTTTGTTCACAAGCCTTTGGTAGGTAGCTCCCGCGTTTTTTAATCCGAATGGCATTACCTTGTAGTAGTAGGTCCCGCGCTCGGTTATGAATGCAGTTTTCTCTTGATCTTCGGGATTCATCATGATTTGATTATATCCCGAGAAGGCATCCATAAAGGACAAGAGCTGATGGCCAGCTGTCGCCTCGACGAGGCGATCGATGTGAGGTAATGGGAAGCTATCTTTTGGGCAAGCCTTGTTTAGGTCGGTGAAATCTACACAGATCCTCCACTTCCCGTTTTTCTTTTTCACTACTACGGGGTCAGCTAGCCAATCGGGGTAGTGTACTTCTCGGATGGAGCCTGCTTTCGTGAGTCGATCTACTTCGTCGTTGACAGCTTGGGCTTTCTCGAGGCCTAGCTTACGGCGTTTTTGTTTGATCGGTTTGAAAGTAGGATCTACATTGAGCTTGTGAGTGGTGACATTTGGGTATATGCCTTTCATGTCACCGGTGGTCCATGCGAATGTTTTAACGTTGCTTTTCAGGAAGTCAATTAATTCTTTTTTCATTTCGAGAGGCAGCTCCGATCCGATGTTTACTTGTTTCTCGGGGTCAGAGTCGTCGATGCTAACTCGTTCGGTTAGGTTCCTGGGGGGACCTTGAATATTTTGATGCATCTCTCAGCCCTCCTGGATCTGTAATTGCTATTGGGGCGATTCTTTGAGGATTCCGAATCCTCCCAAGTAACAGATCCTGGAGATCTTCTGGCTACCTCGTACGGTGGTTATTCCGTCAGATGTTGGAAATTTCACGCATTGGTGGTAAGTGGAGGCTACTGCCTTCATCTTATGGATCCAGGGTCTTCCTAGGATCGCGTGAAATGGAGAGGGCTTATCGATGACCACAAAATTGATCATTTTCATGATTCCTCCAGCTATGACCGGAAGCTTGATAGTTCCCAACGGGGTGACTGTTTCCCCGGAGAAGCCTACGAGGTTAGCCTTCTGACCAATAATTTCATAGTCATCTATTTCCATTCCTTTCAGGGCATTATAGAAGATCAGGTCGACTGAGCTTCCGGTGTCGATCATCAGTTTAGGCACCTCGTAATCTGCTATGTTCAGGGTGACGATTAGGGCGTCATCGTGAGGTCTGTCGAGATCTGATGTCTCGCTCTCCCAGAAAGAAATCTTGGTGTTGGATTCGGGATTGGGAGGCTTAGATTGAGTATTAGAAACAGCCTTCCGTACATGACTCTTGATTGAATTAACTGAGTCTTGACATATATCAGAGCCTCCGAGGATATAATCCACTCTCGAGCTGGGGCTCGAATGAGGTGGTGGTTTGCTTAGGAGGGTCTCGATTTGTAGACTCTTTCCTTGGGGAAATTTCCCAAGAATCATGTCAACTCTTTTCTTGGGAGCTGGCGGTGGCGAATCTGTTTCCTTCTCAGGTGATCTTTCACGTTTTGGAGAGGTGTCTCTGGGACTTCTTTTCTGGTAAGGAGGTGGTTTTTTGAGTTCCACGTTTTTTAGCTCCCCAGCTACGAATTTAGCTGCCAACTGCCGTTGGAGGTCCCAGCACTCCTCATTTGAATGCCCTTTTCGATCATGGTAAGAGCAGTGTTTGTTCTCATCGTAGCCTTTTGACCAGGGGGTTTTGCTTGTCGCGGCAACGGGTTTTTCCTGTTGGACTTCCTCGACAACATAAGAATGTTCTCCCTGGGTCTGATTATTTCGGGAGCTCCCTCTTCTAGAGGATCCTTTTGCTTCCGAGGTTTCGCCTTTCGGGTGATTCTGGGATTTCTTATGGATTTTATCCAATACAACTGTTTCCTCCTCCAAGGTAACGTATCTCAATGCTTTGTGAAGAGCGTCATCGATAGTTGGGGGAGGGTTAAGCGTTAGCTCGGACCAGAATTCCAATTTGTACCAGAGGCCTCTTCTAAGGGCTTCGATGGCAACTTGATCGTTGGGGTTCGAGAGCTTAGTTCGGACCGCTCTGAATTTCTCGATGTAGGTTCGTAATGAGTCTCCCATTCGTTGCCTGATTTTCCAGAGGTCAGCCTCGGAAGCTTGCTTGAGGATATGGGTTGAGTATTGCTTCATGAAGGCGTTGGTGAGTTGGTCGAAGTTATCTATTGAGTTTGGCTCGAGGCTTAAAAACCATTCGAGGGCTGTTCCGACCAGGTCCTCAGCAAAGGTTCTGCAATAACCTGCTTCGCATTCTTCTCTTGTGAAGTGAGCTTTCACTATAGCTAAGCGGAAGGCTCTCAAATGAGCCTTTGGGTCTGAGGTCCCGTCGTATTCGGGGATCCTAATTTTTCGGGTATCTCTTATGTGAAAGCTAGCGATTTTGTTTGTGAATGGGGTTCCACGGGTTTCCTCAATCAGGCTCTCGATTTCGGGAGCTGAGCTCGTTGCTTTGTGTACTTGAGCGTTTAACTTTTGGAGAGCTGCGTGAGTTTGCTCCATGTACCGGCGAATAGCCTCGGGTCCTTCTAGGGGAAGGACGGTTGGGTCGTCGAGATGAATCTGATGAGGAAATTCTTGATGGAGTCGAGCGTCATCGTTCCCCCAAGCGTTAGGTGAGCTAAATGGCTCGCTAACTCTAGGGTCACTTCGAGGGACGCGACCTGGGGTGAGATGTAGGATCAGCTTCCGTCCTCGGGTGGCTGTCTCGATTAGGGACCGCGCTCCCATTTTGGTGGGCTGAAGCCGGTGTTCTTCCCCTGGGAGGGACAAGCATTCCTTCTCCAGACCTGAAAATAGGTGGTGGAGGTGGTAATCGTGTGCTCTATTCGTGAACCATATTGGGTGCAGAGCTTGTCGTCGCTACGTTATTTCCCATAGTGCTAGTTGCAGGTGGACTGAATACTGGGGTTGTCCCAGTATGAGGTGTCTGGGGAACATGCTCTTGCCCATCACGAGTAGTGCTGTTTGGGGAAAAATCCAGGCATCCGCGAGGGAAGGTGGATTCGGTTAGTCGGTCTCGGAAGGTGACTCCCGATCCTTGTCGTTGCGACAGATGAGTCGTCTCGGCTAGAGATCTAGTCACTTCCTCGAACCGTTGCTGTCGAGCAGTTAGCTGTTGCAACGTGCGCTCGTTATCCTGAGCTCTTTCTACCAATTGTACCATCATTCGACGTATCTCAGATAGCTGAGCTTCCGAATGATTCGGAACAGGTTGACGTTGCGGGTTTTCGGGGTGTGTGACCCCCGAGTTGTTCCCACCGGAAGACCTTGGGTTGGTCATTCCAGTTTGGTCCGGTTGAGCGTTAGCTGGAGGCTGTTGCTCGGATCGGTGATCAGCGGATCGAGGTTCTGGATTCTGGGGATCCGAGTCTCTCCTGTTTGGTGAGCCGTCGATCTGGATCACGGGATCAGGGATGGATGGGCTCGCTGCCTGGTTGGATGGATCCATTCTCAAGTTATGGAGTGAAGGATTCAATTATCTGGTCCCCACATACGGCGCCAAAATGTGAGGGGAAAAACTCACTCTCAAGTTTAGGTTAGATTTAGATTGGGGAAAGACAATCGTGGGCTGAATCCTGTTAGAACTTAAAGAATGAATATAATTGTATTGATGAATAATGGTTACAAAGATGATGAATACAAGGAAGTCTCTTAATATTTTTCTATGAATCCCCTAAGTTCGTACACCTTCCCTCTTTAAATAGCCTCAGGTCACGTCTAACCCCTCCTGATTAGTCTCCGAGATTCCCTCCGTAGACCGAGGGATTTGCAACAGCTTCCTTTTGACCGAATCATACGCCTCCATCTTCGTATCCTGAGCTGTTTTATTAAGTCTCCTGCGAGGGAAGCCGGACCTCTTCCTCGTGACCTCTTTCTCGTGACCTCTTTTATCGAAATCCTTGGAAGTAACCTTCGTCCTTAGGTGAGCTCTATTCTCCTCAGAAAAGATAATTCTCGCGTGGCCCATTATCGGGCCTAATTTGACTGATCCGCTAATTTCAGCTAACGGGCCATATTTGGGCCCAACAGTAATCATGGATGAAAAGTAATAAGTGTCTCGATTTTCTTCCTGAAGTTTTTTTTTAAAATGGTTAATTGTTATAAAAATTAAAACAGTGAATCTATGAACACATGCTGAAATGAATGGAAGCTTTGCACATGTTTTCATCATATAGAATGAATTCTTTTGGAAAATACTGCATTTAGAACCTGAATATATATCATGCATTTTAGTGAACCAAAAATACTGTTTTGCTCATATCTATCTAATTATAGATCGGAATCTCATGATTTTATGTACGTAGATATGGAAATTATCTTTATGGTGATATATTATAATTAAAATATGATAATGTATTCTGAGAGATAAAAAGGTCGAAAGTTTCAGCCGAATTGAAGAAAAATGGTATGAAAAAGATGAACAATAACACGATACATGTCACGTTCAGATTTGTTTGAAAGTCATATATGTTTTGCTCATATCTCTCTGACAATAGATCAAAATTGCATAACTTTTATATCCATGTCTAGCTGTTGAAATTATATTTTATTTTATACATTGTACACATTATTTGGACACATATTTAGAGAGATATTAGGATAGTATGTTTTGATCATACAATAATTTTGTATGTTTAAATTTTGAAAAAATAAAATTTTGTTAGATTTGCCTTCTTGAGTAGATGAATAAGGTAGATTTACTTTGATCAAATGTAATGTGAAATTAAATTACTTTAGTATTAATTTAATTAAGTGGCCTTTGTATAAGATAAACATGTTCTATTTGTTTATTCATGTTTGAAATACATTGAATTAGTAGGAGCTCTATTGTGTTTAGAACTTAAAACTTTGCATGAAACATATTAGTTTATTTTAATCAAAAATAATATGGATGATGATTGGGAACATAGTGAACTTTCAGTCTTGTATTGAAATTAAATTACTACAGACTAGTTTGTATTCATTGCAAAATTGTGTGTTATGTGGTAGAGGTATTTAAATAAATTAATGTCTCTAAGATGTTCCAGCAAGTTTGTCGTTTGTTTGTAAGAACATCATTGCTGAGCTCGATCGAGGAGAGAAAATAAATAGTGATAATTACGATATTTGGTATCACATAATCCAGTATGGCCTTAAAGAGCAAGAAGTAAAAGAGCTTTTGTCCATCTACAGAATAGCCTGTGTAGGGTACTACAAACCAACATTAGAGTGATAAAGATGCATATACTGCCTGGAAATAAAGTAACATAGCTCGCATTACTAGGTTGAGTTGTATGAATGATAATCTCATATGTGAGTTGCAGAGTAGGAATGAAAGCCCAAAAACCCAAAAAAAAAGAAAAGTAAATCTATAACAATAAAGTACACTTCTCTCTCTCCACAGTCCTCCACCTCATCATTCAAGAGTAGGGCAAAAACTGCCACGTGGCTTTTACAGATTCTTCTACTCTTCTTTTTTCGTTAACACGAATCTGTGGTCCATCGTTTTGTTAACGTTTTCTGTTTGGGCCTTTTTATAGTCTTTTTGTTCAGGCCCATTGTGTAGACGGTATCCACATTTTATGAATATCACAACTAGAGTGTTGCCGTCGCTTCCTTTTTCTTCATATGATGCCCCCTTTCAGAATTATTTGTAACGGCTTACGTTTCACTTATGTGCTTCTTAAATCTGTGCATTGACATGCTTAATCCCACTAGAACAGGCGGAGCTCTCCACTAGAACAGGCGGAGCTTTCCTTTCCTCTTTCAGGGTGAGAGAGGAAAGTTCACATAGTGCGACGAGGAAGGTTGAGCCCGGACGAACAGTGACGAACGGTGAACAGAAAGAGACGATTGATGTACCTGGCAGAGCTTATTGAAGTTTATAGTTAGTTGATAATACTCAAGGATGGAGTGGCGATTCTTATGACCGCTACAAATAGTGAAGGTCATTCCTTTCTCCTTGATCTGTTCTTTACATATCCTTTACATTTTTACTGTCTAGAATGGAAACTTTAATGAGATCAAACAAATTAACCACACAAATTTTGTAAAATCAACCACAATTTTTTTGTAGATATTGTTTTGTTGTAAATGTTATAGCATTCGTTTTATTTTGCACTTGAAGTTTGCGATGCTGGTTGCAACCTCGCGAACGGTACACTTCTCTCTCTCCACAGTCCTCCACCTCATCATTCAAGAGTAGGGCAAAAACTGCCACGTGGCTTTTACAGATTCTTCTACTCTTCTTTTTTCGTTAACACGAATCTGTGGTCCATCGTTTTGTTAACGTTTTCTGTTTGGGCCTTTTTATAGTCTTTTTGTTCAGGCCCATTGTGTAGACGGTATCCACATTTTATGAATATCACAACTAGAGTGTTGCCGTCGCTTCCTTTTTCTTCATATGATGCCCCCTTTCAGAATTATTTGTAACGGCTTACGTTTCACTTATGTGCTTCTTAAATCTGTGCATTGACATGCTTAATCCCACTAGAACAGGCGGAGCTCTCCACTAGAACAGGCGGAGCTTTCCTTTCCTCTTTCAGGGTGAGAGAGGAAAGTTCACATAGTGCGACGAGGAAGGTTGAGCCCGGACGAACAGTGACGAACGGTGAACAGAAAGAGACGATTGATGTACCTGGCAGAGCTTATTGAAGTTTATAGTTAATTGATAATACTCAAGGATGGAGTGGCGATTCTTATGACCGCTACAAATAGTGAAGGTCATTCCTTTCTCCTTGATCTGTTCTTTACATATCCTTTACATTTTTACTGTCTAGAATGGAAACTTTAATGAGATCAAACAAATTAACCACACAAATTTTGTAAAATCAACCACATTTTTTTTGTAGATATTGTTTTGTTGTAAATGTTATAGCATTCGTTTTACTTTGCACTTGAAGTTTGCGATGCTGGTTGCAACCTCGCGAACGGGACTTATGTGTTAAACTACGATTCACGGCATCATCTTTATGCTATAGGACAACTTAGACTGAGATAGAAACTTTCGTTTGCTTAAAATTTAAATCTTTCAGCTTCATGTCCTGTTTATATCTTTGGTATCTTTGTATCCAGAGATTGATGTTTCTCATTTGTGACTAGGAGCCAATTGACTGAACTGAATAAGCAGTCTTCTGCGGCAGAGGTTATGCACATGACTCAAATAGACATGGATATTCACGAAAGAAACAATGGTGGTTTCATTTCTTACTAAGGAGTTATCATCATCGCATAAGAATGGAATCTTGCTGCAAGACTGTTCTCTTTGTTTCAAGAAGAGGCTCTTAACCTGTAAAGAGCCAATTTTTTTATTCATAGGAAAGGTTTACAGCTTAATCGTACATTTGACCTCCTAAACCGATCTTTATTTTGTATCAAACTTATTCTCCTTTGTGCTAAATATAGGTGATTTGTCACTTCATAGAAGGGGAATAAATATTGCAACTCAATCTTGCATTTTTGCTTCTAAACCTGATCTCAAAGTTCTGTTCTTTAATCAATTTTTTTGGTGCTAAGCACAAGCTCCACTACTGCACGCACAGGTTCGCATGCAAGGCTTTGGCCCACAGCCACTGAATGGCGCCATGTCGAGCTCAAAGGTTCTCCGTTTTTATTATTCTCATCGTATTTCATTTAAGTAGGCACGGTTCTTTTTTATGGTCGTTGGTGATCAGCGGTAGAAAGAAAAACACTATACGAAGACAAAGAACGGGTTTTGAAAAGAAAAAAATCAGTCGCCTACAAACAGCCGGAAACACAAAATGCAGAGACCACTGTCACTGCTATTTTCAGCGTCATATTAAATTACCGTTGCTTGATGCAGCGACTGGAAAAACAATTGACTTTGTCCCGCCAACCGTGAATCTGCCATGGTAGTAGGTGTATTTTCTGGTCGCGCTGATCGCAGCGTCTGTGAACGGCCGTATAACGTATTCGTGGTTTCAGTCTCATGATCATGTGTTTTCTCCAAACCAGGCATGAAAAGAAGTGAGTAGAACTATGATCATGCATGAACGTATATGACTTGATAAATTTTGGTAATAACTTAATTTGGATGACTGAATCTTCTTTCTTTTGGGACACATCCACTCTCTAAGACATGGCCTTTTTAAAACATGCCCTGACAGAAGACAAAAGAAAAGGGGGAGAGTGGATGTGGCCATGTCTTAGAGAGGATCGGTAGTGATTTTAACGGAGGCCAGGGGCTTTATGTACATGATAAAAGTAGACATGTTCTAATTTGGAGAAGCTTTTTTGGTGAATTTTGAAGTTCCTAAGTCGATTTTAAGTGATCTTTTACTTCACGGTGATGCACAACGTATTGATAACTTGAGAACTGATAAGTTCTTTTGTTTATAGCAAGTAAGCTAACCCAAGTGTACGGATATCATACTCTCTTCGAGATTCAGCTTTCTAATGTTTAACAAAAATAGGTCAATGGTGCATAAGCTGGGGAATGGAGATTATTAATTATAAAATATGGATAAGAAATGACGTGACAATGGTGTAACATGATAGATTGTTTCTTTTTGTAAAGTAGTATTACTTTTTGGTCAATTTTTTATAAAGTATTACATATCTGTCATGGAACATAGAACTTTTTAATTGTTTTGGGACATAACTTTTTTGGGCCGATCAGATTTTTATAAAGTATTACATATCTGCATACTTAGCCTCACCTTTTAGTTTTCATGGAACATAGAGCTTTGCAGCAACCGTGAACGCTGGATTTAGTCTACTGTTTGGTCTGGTTTGAGTCTGCTTTGACCTTTGTAGCTCCTGTTGCTGTGGTTATTTTTTTTTCCATTCCGGGGTTTTGTTTCCTTAAAGATTTAGAATAACTATATAGTAGTTTTCATAAAATCATTTGTAATAGTTTTAAATGCAAATCTCAAAACCAATCGTGTGGCACTAAAACATATATGCACACATCACATATCAATTAGGTTTGTATTATTAGGTTGGTGTGTATTTGAGGTTGATAAAAATAAGAAAACATTCTCAGCGCACTAAGTTTATTACACTATATAAAAGTAACAATTCTCTTTTCTTTAGACCATGTCATCAGCATACATCCTCAACGCATCACATCATTACGCACAGCTAAAATGCTTTAACCATTTTCACGATTATTAAGGCAATGTGGGATTTTATCCAAAAAAATAAAAATTTCATTAGCGTAAACCAATTTCACGAGTATTAAGGCAAAGTGGGATTTTATCCAAAAAATAAAAATTTCATTAGCGTAATATACTTTTAAAAATATTGCATGCATGTAATTATATAAGCATTCTTTTGTCATACAAATTCTAAATCTTTAGATCTAAGGCCAAAAAAAATTCAGATCAACATTTCACCATCGTTGTCGCTTCTGAAGATATCACTGACTATGCGAAACCGCCATCGTAATACTCTCCCTCAACATTCAGGCAACAAAGTTATAGTTTTCAATCAAAGCCTCCCATTATGTGTTCTTTTTTTTTTCTGAACTTTCCCATTATGTGTTCTTCAATTTATCTTATTTACCTTTTCTAACACTTTCACTTAGTATGAAAGAATATAATTAAGTATACCTAGCTAGGTGTTCTTAAATGGATAAACGAGTAGTAATATATAAAAAGTTAAGGTTCTAAAAAATTTGGCTCCACAATACTAAACTTAAGACCTAATTGAAAAAAAACTATGAGAGTAGAAACACAAATTAGAAAATACATCCAAATTTAAGCTCCAAATTAAGAATATCGTAAATGACAATGCTTAATGGAAACCGACAACAATTTCAAAATTAATAGGTGAATAACAAGTCAGGGAAAGTACCCTTTCGTTCAAATAATAATTTGGATACCAACAATATTAACATCCAAACATTCAATTGTAAAAGTTGGATTTAATGTGTTACAAAAAAAAAGTTGGATTTAATTGAAAAACTCTGGAGGTCTACAATAGAACCTATCTATCTATCTATCTATTCATAGAGCATCCACGGCTGCGGAGAATATGGGACATCAGCCACCATGGCTCTCAGTCAAGTATATAATCACAAAAAAAAAAAAACCAACCAAAAAATGACTTAGAAAAAAGTAGCTCGGACAAAAATATAGCCAAATCAAGGTTGAATTTTTTACTATAAACCAAATAAACAAACACTTGTTGTAAGATACTTGAACTCAAGTAGTGAGGCTATACTTTCAAGACAAAATTTAATACATACAAACTTATATCTTATTGTAACTACAAACATTAGGATTAACAAATAACAAACATACCGCGCGAAGCGTGGGTAAACCCCTAGTAAATGAATAAAGAAAACCCTAACTACTTCCCATGTATATATGCATACGTACATATATCTTTCTTCCCCCACGCCTCCTGATGGATCTCAAAATCTATTGCTTCATTAATAGCGTAATTATAATATAAATTATGGCCAACTCATTAATATTTAATGATTAGTTCGACTGATTATATAGAAAACATTTTGTAACCATACCTTTACGTATTCTATACAATATAGGTGATATATTATAATGTGATTCAGTAGCAGTCCTTGTGTACTAAAGACTAGAAGCTGTTTTACAAAAAAAGGCCTCTACACCCGTTTTTCGAACTTGGAGTGTTACCATACAACACAAGCATTTAAGCCACTAGACTAAATATTTTTTTTGTAAACTAGCGGCCAAAATTAATAAATATTCTTGGAGGCCGGAAGCCCTTGCTTCTAGAGCTTCTTATCAGGGTCGGGTCTGTGAGATTAAATAACAATTATGTATAGAAGTATGAAATATGCATTTACTATTGGTCATACCATAATATTGATATACATTCTGTTGGTGTTGTCTCTGTTTTTTCGTCATGGGCCTGGGCCGAGGAAGAGGCTGTTTGGCGCATCACACGGAATGGGCTTGTTGCTGGCCCATAAGTCTACTCCTTAGGGTTTGCTTCAGACCTGTATAAAAGGAAACAAGGATGAGTTACTTCAACAACACGTGAAACAAAAATCAGATTACATGATGCAGATAGCAAATAGATTATCTTGGTTAAAAGGTCGTCTAAGCTTACTTGGAGTGTCGAGCAATCGGAGTCGAAGAACTAGGTGTTGTTGGTTCTTGTTTAAGAATTAAACGTTAATTGCTTAAGGTTTCACATCTCTTGTATTACATCTTGTTGCTTGAGACGATAGTGAAACTTAGAAGCTTGGTTCTTCCCCCAGTTCTTCCTCCAGACGTACCTCACGGGAACTGGGTAACCAAAGTTGATGTGTCTTGTCTCTCAGAAAAACAAAACAAAAAAACAAACATTGTGTTAGTATTGAGGTTAATCAATCTAGTACCTTGTCTAAACTAAATCTAGCTAACGGTATCAAGGTTTAGGCAACACAATCGGTTAATAAACCTTACAAGTGGTATCAGAGCAAACATGTCAAACAATAGGGATGGTATTCAGTTTTCTATCTGCCATTGTTGCGACATCTAACATTCTCAAACTGCTGTGGTTCTACCGGTTAAGTTAAGAATCATGCAAAACACTCATGTGAAGATTGAGGTGGAGAAGTTTGATGGGAAAGGAGATTTTGGTATGTGGAAGTTCAAGATGCTTATGCAACTTGAGAACTCGGGTCTAGACTGCGTTCTCAATGAGGAAGAAATGAGTTCCTCACCTGATAAGGACAAGAAGGCTGAGACGGAAGTAAAACCTAGTTTGGTTCTAGGTGGCCTAACTCGCAAGGAGATGGACAAAAGGGCCAAGAACATGATCTATGCCAGCCTCAGTAATTTGGTCTTACGAAAGGTGATGAAACAAACTTCAGCTCTAGGGGTTTGGAAAGCACTGGAAATTTTTTTTATCAAACTAAGACCTTACCAAACATAATCTACTTAAAGAAAACGTTTGTTATTTTCAGAATGGATGAGCATTGAAGTATAGATGAAAAAATTGATATATTATTAAGGTTAGTAGATGACTTGGAAAGTCTAAATATCTCAGTAAGTGATAACAATCAGGCTATACAAGTCTTGTCTAGCTTACCAAAACAGTTTGACTCTCTAGTACACACTTTCAAGTACGGCAATGGCAAAGAGACTCTAACTCTACAAGAAATCACTACATCTACATACGCTAAAGAAGTCGAATTGAAAGAAATTGGACTCATTGGAAAGACAAGGACAAATGCAGAAGGAAAAGTAGTAGGCAGGGGAAGGTCTGAGTCAAAGACTCAAAGTCAATGGAAAGGGAGATCAAAGAGTAAAACCGGTAGGTCAAAATCTAGACCTAGAGGACCAGGTAAACCCAGAGAATGCTGGACATGCGGTAAAGAAGGTCATGACAAGCGAGATTGTCCAGATAAGAAGAACTGGAAGACAAATGAATATGCTAATGTTTCTCAGGACAAGGAGCAGCCTATGATCTTAACAGCGAGCATTTAAGACACCATGAGAGAATGAGTTATGGAGTCTGGTTGCACCTTTCATATAGCACCCGAGAGAGATGTTCTATTTGACTTCAAGGAAATTGATGGAGGCAAAGTCCTAATGGGAAATAACACTCAATGCGAATTCAAAGGTATTGAAAAATCAAGATTTATTATTGTGAAGGAGTTCCAGTTATTCTAAGTGATGTAAGGTATATGTCCTCAATGAGCAAAAATCTAATATCGTATGGTCAATCGGAAAAGAACGGCTGCAAATATGAGGGTGAAAACTTTACTATCACGTTTTATCGAGAAGGAAAGAAGGTTTTATCAGGAAAATATCGAGATGGTCTCTACTATCTACAAGGATCTGTTATTAAAGGTGAAGTTGTAGTGGTAAGAACTGAAACAAATCTTACAAACAGATGGCATTCCAGATTGGGTCACATGAGTTTAAAGAACATGAATCTCTTGGTTAAAAGGGGTTATTTAAATTCTAAAGAGGTGCACACTTTGGACATCTGTGAAAAATGTGTTTTTGGTAAAGTTCATAAACAAAGCTTTCCAGAAGGAAGGCACACGTCCAAAGAAATACTAGAATACATACACAATGACCTTTGGGGATCAGTCTCAAATGAGCCTAGTCTATCTAGATGCAGGTATTTTCTAACATTCATTGATGATTACTCTAGAAAGTATGGATCAGATTTCTATGAAGCAAAGATGAGGTTTTTGAAAAAAAAAATCAGAATGGAAGTCCTTAGTGTAAAATATTACTAAGAAAAGGCTGAAATATATTCGAACAGACAATGGACTGGAGTTCTGTAATGTCAAGATGGATAAGCTGTGTAGTGATTCAGGAATCAAAAGACATAAGAAATGTACTTACATTCCAAAACAGATGTTCAGTACCTATCATAAGTCTAAAACTGATGATCAAGTGAAGATGACAAGTATCTCCCAATCCAAGATCCAAGGTACTGGAAAAGTTGTGTTAAAGATGACTTTTGGAAGGGAGGTTATTCTGACAAAAGTGAAGCACGTTCAGACATGAGGAAGAATCTGATTTCTAGATCTCTCATGGTAAGCACGCAGTTGGAATCAACTTCGAATCCAACTAGCTGATCCTGGTAGAGTAGTGTTTTTATAGGAAAGGGTTTTGTTAAGAATGAACTTGTCAAAATGTATGTAATGACAGTCATTCAAAAAATGTACTTGATTCCAATATTTCAATGAATAAGAATCCAGTTGCTTATGTTGTCGAGTATTCTAATATTTGGCATGAAATAGTTAAACATAAATTATAAGTCTGTACAAAGACTAATGAATATGAACTTGATCCGAAAAAAAGACAAATGTGAAGTTTGTGCCAAGCAAAAATCACGAAAACATCATCACCTCATGTTGAATGAACAACCGAACCTCTAAGTTTAATACACATAGATTTGTGCGACTTGAAGTATTTAAAAACTAGAGGTGGTAAAATTTCTTTGTGACTTTCATAAACAACTGCACAAGATACTGCTATGTTTACTTGTTAAAAGTAAAGACGAAGTCTTGGAAAAATTCAAAGAGTACAAACTCGAAGTTGAAAAACAATTGTAAAGACTATCAAAATAGTTAAGAGTGATAGAGGAAGCGAGTATTATGGACTTTTCAATGCATCTTGTCAAGTAAACGGCATAATCCATCAACTGCTCCACGTTCACCAAACTCAAACAAGGTTGCATAAAAAAACAAACTCTCAAAAAAATGATGAAGAAAATGTTGAAGGAATCTTGTCTAGCTCAAAATCTGTGGGGTAGGGGGGAGCACTGCTCACAAGAAACAATATCCTCAACAAAATACCTCATAAGGTAATTGGCAGAATGCCATATGAACTTTGAAAAAGTAATCAACATTCGTACAAATACCTCAAAGTGTGTGGGTGCTTGAAAATAGTCGTAGTGACACCTCCTAAAAAGGTTACATTGGACCCAAAATTGTGGATGCTTTATTCATTAATTATGCACACAACAGTAGTGCTTATCAGTTTCTAGTAATTAAATCAGATGTACTAGACATCCATGTCAATACGATCATGGAATCGAGGAATGCTTCATTCTTTGAAGACATATTTCCGTGTAAGGATTAAAAGATATCCTAAATACACTTGTGAAAAAAGAGATGTGGTTGCCTCCATTGATGAGGCAAGTACTTCTGGAACTGTTGTAATTGAAGTAGAAGATGTTGTAGACGAACCTATACAAAGCAAGAGAGATCGTAAGGACAAGTCTTTTGGCGAAGATGTCATGATTGTATTTCTCGTCGAGATAGAGCCAAAATCTTACATAGAAGGTATGTCTAACATTGATGCAGACTTTTGGAAAAAAAAGACAGTCAATAGTGAACATTATTTGATATTGCAGAACCATACCTACAAGATAGTTGATTTAACTCAAGGGTCTAAAGAATTAAGGTCTAGATGGATTTTTAAAACCACTTTAAAAATTGATGGCTCAGCTGATAAGCACAAGGCCATAGTTGTGGTGCAAGGATTCAGACAAAAAGAAGATCTAGATTTCTTCGATACTTATTCTCATGTGACGAGAATAAATTTAATCAGATTGTTAATTGCAATTGAAACATTAAACAATGATTTAGAAGAAGAAATATACATGAAGCAACCTGAAAGTTTTGTAGTTCGAGGTCAAGAACACATAGTTTAAAGGCTCTTGAAGTCGTTGTAAGGGCTGAAACAAACTCCAAAATAATGGCATGAAAAGTTTGATAATGTCATCATGTCAAATGATTTTGCATTAATGAATGTGATAAATGCATTTATTACAAAAGTACTTCCAGTGGGTATATTTTATTATGCTTGTACATAGATGACAAGCTTATCATCGGCATCAATAAATATATCATCCAACAAACAAGAACATTCTTAGTAGTCAGTTTGACGTGAAAGACATAAGTCTTGTGGATGTTATTCTTGGCATTAGGATCACAAGAAATCCTGATGGAATTTATCTCAGGATCATTATGCTGAAAAGATACTCATGATGTTTGAGACACACTAGTGGAAAAACAAAAACTAAAGTAGACACTATGTTGCATTTGACCAAGAATGTAGGCAAGATAATGTCATAAGTGGAGTATGCACGGATAATTGGAAGTCTAATATATTTAACCAACTGTACAAGACCGGATTTAGCGTATGCAGTCGACGTATTAAGTCGCTACACAAGTGATCCAGGTCATACACACTGGAAATCCATAATAAGGGTATTAAATTATTTGTTACACCAAATGTTATTGATTGCACTACAATAAAGAACCAGCAGTTTTGGAAGGATCCAGTGATGCAAAGTGGATATCAGACTCAAAGAACTCAAAATCCACAAGTGGATATGTCTTTATGCTTGCAGGTACAACAATATCTTGGAAATCTTCAAAACAAACTTTATTGACCAGATCTACCAGTAGAATCTGACTTCATCGCTTTAAAGCACCCGAAAAAGCAGAATGGCTTCGTAAGTTTTTGGAAAATACTCCAATGTGGAAGAAACGAGTCCCAGCTCTACGCATACACATTGATAGCTAGTCAGCTATAGCTCGGGCACTGAATAATTTATATAATGGTAAATTCCATTACATCAGACAATGACATAAAACCATTAGACACTTGATCTCACAGGAGTTATATATGTCGATTACATCGAGACATCTGACAACTTTACAAACATGTTTAACCAAAAGTTTGTCAAGAGATCAAGTATTGAATTCATCAAAGGGAATTGGTTTATTGCCTATGACTAAGAAGATGTTTGATGAAAACTCCACCAACGCGATAGGAGATCCCAAGAGGTCGGTTCAAAGACACACTTACGTGAAGCAGAATCTGACTAAAACACTAAGAATTACTCAGATCCCAAAAATAAATAATATACAGAAATTTAAATAAAACTAAACTTAAATACATAAATTATAGAGAAATGCCATATGATTGCCCTAAAAATTTTTTGTCACAAAATAGTCTTTGAGGAGAAAAATAATCAAAATAGATTTATTAAAAAGTGTAAATACACATTTATATCCTTGATGTTAACTAATCTAGATTTATAATTTAGAGTTATGAGATGTAGTTTTGGGGGTGGTTTTAAAATATTTAAAAAATGAAAAATAATTATTAAAACTTTATAAATAAAAAGGATATTTCGGTTTTTTTTGAGAACTATTTCGATGACAAAAACTTTAAAAACTATTTACAGAATTGCCCTAAATTATAGGTGTAAGTATAATTGTTATTAGATAAAATTTATAAACAAAAATAATCTTATACTTTAAAAATGTGGATCAAAATTTAGTTACATTCAATAGAAGTCATGTCAAACGTTTTACTAAGCGCTATGATTTTGAAAAATGAATCTAATAAGGATACATAAGAATTTTGATAAATTCACTTTTTAAATAATATTTCAGGGATAGTAAATCAATAATAATTTATTCTATCAATAAACATAAACTGTGTTGAATTTTATTAAAGGGTCATTCCAATTAACTATTTGTGTCGATTTCTACTGATAAAAACGTGCTGAAATAATTTATCTTATGCAGGTCGACTTCTACTGATAGAAACCGGAATAATTTCATTTTGGTGCTCATCATGTATCCTGCCAAAAGCATGCATCAAAGGTATTAACTCTTTGTGTAGCCAGTTCCTATTGAAGAGCGATGTACGGGGTCCAAATTCAGGAAAAGTGGCATGGGATCAGGTGGTGTGACCACCATTGGGTCAAATGCAACCTCCAGTCAATCCAATTGCCAAGACGCCAAGGAACCAGAAGAGGAGGCTTACCAGGGAGAGATCCAGGAGCTGATGGAGGAACTAGAACAAGTAGATCCCTATGTAGCCGACTGGATGAGTGGAGAGGAAGAGATGGATCAGAATGCAGCTCAAGATGACTTGATCTTCTCAGTTGGACCGATTACAAGATCAAAGACAAAAGCTCAGAGGCAAGCTTTGCTAGCTCTGCTTGAGCACGTGAGACAAGAGGAGGAATCGATCAAGAGTGAAGAACCAGCATGTTGGTTTAATGTGATTTCGATTTGTACTTAAATTGAACCAGCAAACCAAAGACAATTAGGATTAGGATTTTCGATTCAGAGTAGTAAACCAATTTCAATTGGGTTTAGGGTTAGGGTTAGACAAAACCAATTTCAATTCGGTTTAGGTTTAGGGTTAGACAAAACCAAAACCATCTCGGTTTAGGTTTAGGGTTAGATGTAGCTTTCTATTTAAGCAAGCGCCGCAGGCAGCTTGAAACTCAATCAATAAACTCGAAATCTTTTAAGCACTTTGCTTGTCTCGTCTTCTGCTTTCTCTGTTCAGCAAAAGGAACATTGATCTTCATCTAAAGGAAGGAATTCCTTGTGATCCATCAACGACAATACAAGGTAATCTTGTGTCATTGAGTAGCAACACATCTCTGAGGCATCACCATCGCCAAGGAGAGCAGTTCATTATCAGATCCGAGTGCTAGTAGTCTCGTGATCAACCCTCTATCCATCCCCTTCAAGTGATCCGTGGAGAACAAGCCTATCCAGACCGCACCAAGTGGTATCAGAGCCACTTGAAGGTTAGGGTTCGTGTTTGTCTACTCAGATCTATCATTCCATCAAACACTTTCTTCTCTTTCTATCTGTTGTAAGCTGATCCGGCCAACCCCTAAAGAAAAATCAAAAGAAAAGTGGTCTAAGATCTAAAAACAGAAAGAGATCGGCCAAATCAAAAAAAAAAAAAAGAACAAAAGCTGAGGAGAAATCCAGCTGGGGTGGTAAAGCGGATTGGTGACCAAACTCTTTCAATCTGTCTATCTAAATCACTTGGGATAAAAGTTCTAGAGCTTAGGTGAAAGAGCTTTGAATCTTAACTGAACTCGTGAGAAAGGCAGAGACTTGGCAACTAAAACCGAGTGAGAGAGAGAGTTTGTTTGCTATTTGGCTTTTCTAACTTGTTTTTCAGGTTACTATGGCTGAAAGAAGAGAAGGAGAGGATGTGGGAGAACCTGTTGTTCAACAAATCCGGCTTGATCAACTGCAGTTTGAAGCCATGATCGCTGAGATCACCAGGAGAATGGAGAGAGTTAACCGAGCTAACGTTGACTTACCTGGTATTGATCATGTTGCAGGTGTAGGTGCTGAACGAGCTAGGATGAGACCTAGGAGAAGAGCTCGTGCAGTGGAAGAGGTTGAGGAGCAACTTGAGTCCGCAGAAGAGAGTGAAGGAGACTCACTGGATGGACAGCAACCTAGGCACCACAACAGAAGGGTGCAGGCTGATGACAACCTTGGTAGCCTCAAGCTGAGAATACCACCATTCCATGGCAAGAAAGATCCTGACGCCTACTTGGAATGGGAGAAGAAGATAGAGTTGGTTTTCGGATGCCAACACTACACTGAGGAGAGGAAGGTCAAGCTAGCAGCCACTGAATTCTGTGGTTATGCTATAAACTGGTGGGAGCAGATTGCAACAACAAGGAGGCGCAATGGAGAACCCCAAATCACCTCCTGGTTTGAGATGAAAACCTTGATGAAGAAGAGGTTTGTCCATGCTCACTATGGACGAGACCTTCACCAGAGATTGAGAAGACTTTCTCAAGGCACAAAGAGTGTAGAGGACTATCACCAGGAGTTGGAGACACTCATCATGAAGGCTGAAGTGGTGGAGGATACTGAAGCAACCATGGCTAGATTCCAAGGAGGACTCAACCGGGAAATCCAAGATAGACTGGAGCTACAAGATTATGAGGACATGGATGAGTTGTTGCACAAAGCCATACTGATTGAGCAACAAAACAAAAGAAGAAGCACTGCCAAGTCCCAATTCGGATCTGCTTCAAAGCCAGCCTACTCAAAGGATGACAAATCCTTCTCTAAGCCTAAAGAAGGAACCTCAGCAGTAGGTTCCACGCGTGACGACAAGGGCAAAGGGCCAGCAACACCTGGTAGGTCCCGGAATGTCAAGTGCTTTAAGTGTCATGGCTTTGGACACTATGCTAATGAGTGTACCAACAAGAAGGTCATGATCATGCTCGACAATGGAGATGTAGCCTCGGAGGATGAAGAGGAGTTATCTGAGGAGGATGTGGATTACCCTGTCAAGGGAGAACTTCTAGTCACCAGGAGGACTCTCAATGTTCAACCAAAGGCGAAAGAACATGAACAGAGAGAGAACTTGTTTCACACCAGGTGTTTAGTCCTAGACAAGGTGTGTAGCTTGATCATTGATGGAGGGAGCTGCACAAACGTGGCAAGTGAGACACTAGTGGACAAGCTGAGCCTTACTGTCCGCGATCACCCCAAGCCATACACACTCCAGTGGCTAAGTGAAGAGGGTGAAATGCGAGTAACCAAACAAGTGATGGTGCCCCTGACCATTGGAAGATACCAGGATGAGATCACTTGTGATGTCCTACCTATGGAGGCTAGTCACATCTTGCTGGGCCGCCCATGGCAATACGACAAGAGGGCAGTGCATGATGGCTACACGAATAGGCATTCCTTTGTCCACAAGGAAAGAAACATCACTCTGGTGCCATTGACTCCACAAGAAGTGCATCAAGATCAGGTGCAACTCAAGCTGAGAAGAGAAGAAGCTAGGACCACAGTTTCAGCTTCACTCAAGGAGGACACGGCCAAGGTAAGTACTCATAACCTTTTTGCTTCTTCTAAGGAGATCAAGGAGGCATTGAACACTCAACAGCCCATGATCCTTGTTTTGTTTAAAGAGTTACTAACCACCGGGGCTAATCATGAACCAATTATTCCAAAAGAGATTGAGTATCTTTTGCAGGAGTATAGGGATGTCTTTCCAGAAGATAATCCAATTGGTTTGCCACCTATCAGAGGCATTGAGCACCAAATTGACTTTGTACCAGGAGCTTCACTCCCAAACCGTCCAGCATACAGGACCAATCCTGTTGAGACCAAGGAGCTTCAGAAACAAGTCAATGATCTCTTGGAGAAAGGCCACATCAGAGAGAGCATGAGTCCTTGTGTTGTACCTGTTCTACTGGTGCCCAAGAAGGATGGAAGCTGGCGCATGTGTGTGGATTGCCGAGCCATCAACAACATCACAGTTAAGTATAGACATCCTATCCCTCGCTTAGATGACATGTTAGATGAGTTACACGGTTCATGTGTCTTTTCTAAGGTTGACTTAAAGAGTGGTTACCACCAGATTAGAATGAAAGAAGGAGATGAGTGGAAAACTGCTTTTAAGACTAAGTTAAGATTGTATGAGTGGCTTGTTATGCCATTTGGTCTTACTAACGCACCTAGCACTTTCATGAGGTTGATGAACCATGTCTTGAGAGCTCTTATAGGTCGATTTTTGGTTGTTTACTTTGATGATATTCTCATTTATAGCAAGACCATGAAAGAACATGTTGAGCACTTGAGACAGGTTTTAGATGTGCTTAGGAAAGAGAATCTGTATGCTAACTACAAGAAGTGCTCATTTGGAACAGATAACCTTGTCTTTCTAGGTTTTGTTGTTACATCACAGGGCATACAGGTTGATGAAGAGAAGGTGAAAGCTATCAAGGAGTGGCCGACTCCTAAAACCATTGGAGAAGTCAGAAGTTTTCATGGACTTGCTGGCTTCTACAGGAGGTTTGTGAAAGACTTCAGCACCATTGCTGCTCCACTCACTGAAGTCATCAAGAAGAATGTGGGATTCGCATGGGGGCAAGCTCAGGAGGATGCATTTCAGTTGCTAAAAGGGAAGTTAACCAGTGCTCCTTTACTTGTACTCCCTGACTTTCTTAAAACTTTTGAGATAGTGTGATGCATCTGGAGTGGGAATTGGAGCCGTGCTGATGCAAGAAAAGAGGCCTATAGCTTACTTCAGTGAAAAGCTTGGAGGCGCCACATTGAACTACCCAACCTATGACAAGGAGCTGTATGCCTTGGTGAGAGCTCTACAAACATGGCAGCACTACCTTTGGCCTAAAGAGTTTGTGATCCATACAAATCATGAATCTCTTAAGCATCTCAAAGGGCAACAGAAGCTGAACAAGAGGCATGCTAGGTGGGTTGAGTTCATTGAGACATTCCCTTATGTCATCCAGTACAAGCAAGGTAAGGAGAATGTAGTTGCTGATGCACTCTCAAGAAGGTATGTTCTACTATCTTCTATGGAAACAAAGCTTTTGGGATTTGAACACCTTAAGTCTTGTTATGCTGATGATCCAGAATTTCAGGAAGTTTTTAGAAACACTGAGAAACATGCTAGTGGAAAGTTCTTTCAAGTGAAAGGGTTCCTTTTCTATGATAACCGCTTGTGTGTGCCTTGTGGTTCTTTGAGGGAACTTTATGTCAGGGAAGCTCATGGAGGAGGGTTGATGGGACACTTTGGCGTAGCCAAGACACTGTCTACCTTGCAGGAACACTTCTATTGGCCTAACATGAAGAAAGAAGTGGAGAAGGTGTGCTCAAGGTGTGTCGTGTGCAAACAAGCCAAGTCCAAGGTGCAACCAACAGGTTTGTATACTCCACTCCCTATCCCTACTGAACCTTGGGTTGATATCTCTATGGACTTTGTTTTGGGACTGCCGAGAACTAGAAAGGGTAGAGATAGCATCTTCGTGGTGGTTGACAGGTTTTCCAAGATGGCACACTTCATACCTTGCCATAAGACTGATGATGCATCCTTAGTGGCTGATCTATTCTTTAGAGAGGTTGTTAGGTTGCATGGAATGCCCAGGACCATAGTTTCTGATAGGGACTCTAAGTTCCTTAGCTATTTCTGGAAAACATTGTGGGGGAAACTAGGAACTAGATTGCTATTCTCAACCACTTGTCATCCACAAACTGATGGGCAAACTGAGACTGTCAATAGGACATTGTCTACCCTCTTGCGTGCTATCATCAAAAAGAACATTAGGACTTGGGAGGATTGTTTGCCGCATGTAGAGTTTGCATACAATAGGTCAATGCATTCAGCCACTAAGCTCACCCCTTTTCAAGCCGTCTATGGATTCAATCCCTTGTCTCCATTAGACTTGTTTGCTTTACCTTTGAAAGAGCAGACTAACCTTGATGGTCAGAAGAAGGCCGAGTTTGTTAGATCTTTGCATGAACAGGTCAGGAGAAACATAGAGGACCGCACCAAAATGTATGCAAGAAAGAAGAACAAAGGCAGGAGAGAGTTGGTGCTAGAACCAGGTGATCTCGTGTGGATCCATCTCAGGAAGGAAAGGTTTCCTAATGAGAGAAAGTCCAAGCTGATGCGAAGGACAGACGGCCCATTCAAAGTACTCAAGAGGATCAACAACAATGCTTATCAGATTGATCTCGAAGGTAAGTACAACATTAGCTCAACATTCAACGTTTCTGACTTGATTCCTTTTGTGGCAGATGAATCGGATTTGAGGTCAAATCCTTTTAAAGGAGGAGGGGATGGTGTGACCACCATTGGGTCAAATGCAACCTCCAGTCAATCCAATTACCAAGACGCCAAGGAACCAGAAGAGGAGGCTTACCAAGGAGAGATCCAGGAGCTGATGGAGGAACTAGAACAAGTAGATCCCTATGTAGCCGACTGGATGAGTGGAGAGGAAGAGATGGATCAGAATGCAGCTCAAGATGACTTGATCTTCTCAGTTGGACCGATTACAAGATCAAAGACAAAAGCTCAGAGGCAAGCTTTGCTAGCTCTGCTTGAGCACGTGAGACAAGAGGAGGAATCGATCAAGAGTGAAGAACCAGCATGTTGGTTTAATGTGATTTCGATTTGTACTTAAATTGAACCAGCAAACCAAAGACAATTAGGATTAGGATTTTCGATTCAGAGTAGTAAACCAATTTCAATTGGGTTTAGGGTTAGGGTTAGACAAAACCAATTTCAATTCGGTTTAGGTTTAGGGTTAGACAAAACCAAAACCATCTCGGTTTAGGTTTAGGGTTAGATGTAGCTTTCTATTTAAGCAAGCGCCGCAGGCAGCTTGAAACTCAATCAATAAACTCGAAATCTTTTAAGCACTTTGCTTGTCTCGTCTTCTGCTTTCTCTGTTCAGCAAAAGGAACATTGATCTTCATCTAAAGGAAGGAATTCCTTGTGATCCATCAACGACAATACAAGGTAATCTTGTGTCATTGAGTAGCAACACATCTCTGAGGCATCACCATCGCCAAGGAGAGCAGTTCATCATCAGATCCGAGTGCTAGTAGTCTCGTGATCAACCCTCTATCCATCCCCTTCAAGTGATCCGTGGAGAACAAGCCTATCAAGGCCGCACCATCAGGTGACACTAACAAAAGGGCAAGGAAGACTATGGATATGTGACATTTACACTTGGAATAAAGCAACCTGCCTTAAACTAATTTGGCTACTTTTGCTCAAAGCAGATTCAGTTTGGGTTGCGTGGTACAAAGAAATCATTCTTAAAGGGTTGCTCTTTAACTTCCGGACACCAAAACCAAACACAAATTTCTCACGGTTGACCAACAAGCTACTAAATATGAGGGGCTCTTTTATTTTGTTAATATTTACATGTCACTGCCACTGAACTATTTAAAACTTATGATTTTAATTAAATTTTATATTTTCTGAAATTCTTTTTATTTAAAACACAAGAATCTTTTTTAAAAATTCTTTTATATTTTACAAATATTTACAGTCATGCCATCACTTCTTAAATTAAAATAATATTAACTACAATTATTATTAAACTGAAAAAGTCATCAATACTATTAGAACCATTTTAATTCGACTACCTTTTTGATTAACTACTAATATGTATTTTTGGTTTATTTCTATTGCTTCATTAATAGCGTAATTATAATATAAATTATGGCCAACTCATTAATATTTAATGATTAGTTCGACTGATTATATAGAAAACATTTTGTAACCATACCTTTACGTATTCTATACAATATAGGTGATATATTATAATGTGATTCAGTAGCAGTCCTTGTGTACTAAAGACTAGAAGCTGTTTTACAAAAAAAGGCCTCTACACCCGTTTTTCGAACTTGGAGTGTTACCATACAACACAAGCATTTAAGCCACTAGACTAAATATTTTTTTTGTAAACTAGCGGCCAAAATTAATAAATATTCTTGGAGGCCGGAAGCCCTTGCTTCTAAAGCTTCTTATCAGGGTCGGGTCTGTGAGATTAAATAACAATTATGTATAGAAGTATGAAATATGCATTTACTATTGGTCATACCATAATATTGATATACAGTCTGTTGGTGTTGTCTCTGTTTTTTCGTCATGGGCCTGGGCCGAGGAAGAGGCTGTTTGGCGCATCACACGGAATGGGCTTGTTGCTGGCCCATAAGTCTACTCCTTAGGGTTTGCTTCAGACCTGTATAAAAGGAAACAAGGATGAGTTACTTCAACAACACGTGAAACAAAGATCAGATTACATGATGCAGATAGCAAATAGATTATCTTGGTTAAAAGGTCGTCTAAGCTTACTTGGAGTGTCGAGCAATCGGAGTCGAAGAACTAGGTGTTGTTGGTTCTTGTTTAAGAATTAAACGTTAATTGCTTAAGGTTTCATATCTCTTGTATTACATCTTGTTGCTTGAGACGATAGTGAAACTTGGAAGCTTGGTTCTTCCCTCAGTTCTTCCTCCAGACGTACCTCACGGGAACTGGGTAACCAAAGTTGATGTGTCTTGTCTCTCAGAAAAACAAAACAAAAAAAACAAACATTGTGTTAGTATTGTGGTTAATCAATCTAGTACCTTGTCTAAACTAAATCTGGCTAACGGTATCAAGGTTTAGGCAACACAATCGGTTAATAAACCTTACAAGTGGTATCAGAGCAAACATGTCAAACAATAGGGACGGTATTCAGTTTTCTATCTGCCATTGTTGCGACATCTAACATTCTCAAACTGCTATGGTTCTACCGGTTAAGTTAAGAATCATGCAAAACACTCATGTGAAGATTGAGGTGGAGAAGTTTGACGGGAAAGGAGATTTTGGTATGTGGAAGTTCAAGATGCTTATGCAACTTGAGAACTCGGGTCTAGACTGCGTTCTCAATGAGGAAGAAATGAGTTCCTCACCTGATAGGGACAAGAAGGCTGAGACGGAAGTAAAACCTAGTTTGGTTCTAGGTGGCCTAACTCGCAAGGAGATGGACAAAAGGGCCAAGAACATGATCTATGCCAGCCTCAGTAACTTGGTCTTACGAAAGGTGATGAAACAAACTTCAGCTCTAGGGGTTTGGAAAGCACTGAAATTTTTTTTATCAAACTAAGACCTTACCAAACATAATCTACTTAAAGAAAAGGTTTGCTATTTTCAGAATGGATGAGCATTGAAGTATAGATGAAAAACTTGATATATTATTAAGGTTAGTAGATGACTTGGAAAGTCTAAATATCTCAGTAAGTGATAACGATCAGGCTATACAAGTCTTGTCTAGCTTACCAAAACAGTTTGACTCTCTAGTACACACTCTCAAGTACGGCAATGGCAAAGAGACTCTAACTCTACAAGAAATCACTACATCTACATACGCTAAAGAAGTCGAATTGAAAGAAATTGGACTCATTGGAAAGACAAGGACAAATGCAGAAGGGAAGGTAGTAGGCAGGGGAAGGTCTGAGTCAAAGACTCAAAGTCAATGGAAAGGGAGATCAAAGAGTAAAACCGGTAGGACAAAATCTACACCTAGAGGACCAGGTAAACCCAGAGAATGCTGGACATGCGGTAAAGAAGGTCATGACAAGCGAGATTGTCCAGATAAGAAGAATTGGAAGACAAATGAATCTGCTAATGTTTCTCAGGACAAGGAGCAGCCTATGATCTTAACAGCGAGCAATTAAGACACCATGAGAGAATGAGTTATGGAGTCTGGTTGCACCTTTCATATAGCACCCGAGAGAGATGTTCTATTTGACTTCAAGGAAATTGATGGAGGCAAAGTCCTAATGGGAAATAACACTCAATGCGAATTCAAAGGTATTGAAAAATCAAGATTTATTATTGTGAAGGAGTTCCAGTTATTCTAAGTGATGTAAGGTATATGTCCTCAATGAGCAAAAATCTAATATCGTATGGTCAATCGGAAAAGAATGGCTGCAAATATGAGGGTGAAAACTTTACTATCACGTTTTATCGAGAAGGAAAGAAGGTTTTATCAGGAAAATATCGAGATGGTCTCTACTATCTACAAGGATCTGTTATTAAAGGTGAAGTTGTAGTGGTAAGAACTGAAACAAATCTTACAAACAGATGGCATCCCAGATTGGCTCACATGAGTTTAAAGAACATGAATCTCTTGGTTAAAAGGGGTTATTTAAATTCTAAAGAGGTGCACACTTTGGACATCTGTGAAAAATGTGTTTTTGATAAAGCTCATAAACAAAGCTTTCCAGAAGGAAGGCACACGTCCAAAGAAATACTGGAATACATACACAATGACCTTTGGGGATCAGTCTCAAATGAGCCTAGTCTATCTGGATGCAGGTATTTTCTAACATTCATTGATGATTACTCTAGAAAGGTATGGATCAGATTTCTAAGAAGCAAAGATGAGGTTTTTGAAAAAAAAATCAGAATGGAAGTCCTTAGTGGAAAATATTACTAAGAAAAGGCTGAAATATATTCGAACAGACAATGGACTGGAGTTCTGTAATGTCAAGATGGATAAGCTGTGTAGTGATTCAGGAATCAAAAGACATAAGACATGTACTTACACTCCAAAACAGAACAGAGTGGCTGAAAGAATGAATCAAACTATAGCTGAAAAGATTAAATGCGTGTTAGCAGAATCAGGATTAGAAAAGTCATTCTGGGCTGAAGCTGCTTGTACTGCGGTATATCTAATAAATCGATCACCAAATGCTGCTCTTAAGTTCAAAATTCCAGAAAAATTATGGACTGGCTCTAGAGTGGATTACAGTCACTTAAGACGGTTTGGGTGTGTGGCATATGTTCACATAACAAATGACAAGATGAGTCCTAGAGCAGTAAAAGGAATTTTCTTAAACTATCCTCAAGGTGTCAAAGGCTATAGAGTGTGGATACCGGAAGATGGAAAGTGCTCTAACAACAGGAATGTTGTTTTTGACGAGGAAAAACTTTATAATATCACAGAAAAGGAAGAGAAACAGCCTAAAAAGACAAAGAAAGTGAGCTTTAGAACCGAACTGATACATGGAACAACGAATCAAGGAGTCTCAAATCAAGGTGGAGCTACTTCTGATAACATAGGTGCTAGTGGTCAAGGTGGAGCTACTTCAGAACAGGAAAGCTCAGAATCTTCAAATGAGTCTGAAAAAGATGAAGATTATGAGGAGGGTAATACTCATGATCTAGAAGACTACGTATTGGCCAGAGACAGAGAACGAAGGGTGATCAGGCCACCATCCAGATATAAAGATGGGGATTCAGTCATAGCTTATGCACTGACTTTTGCAGCAAGAATTGAGCTGGATGAACCTAGAACGGTAGCATAAGCTAAACAGAGTAAAAACTGGAAAAAGTGGAAGGAAGCTATGGTAGAAAAAAGTCTCATTAGACAAGAATGAAACATTTGAGCTTGTTCCAAGACCAGATAAGAAATGAATAATAGGCTGCAAATGGATCTATAAATATAAAGAGGGAATTCTAGGGATAGAAGATCCAAGATTCAAGGCACGTCTAGTAGCTAAAGGCTATACACAAGTAGAAGGAATAGACTACAATGAGATTTTTGCACCTGTGGTTAAACATGTGTCAATAAGACTCATGCTCTCTGTTGTGGTAAACTATGATTGGGAATTGGAACAACTGGATGTTAAAACGGCTTTCTTACACGGTATTCTTGATGAAGTCATTTACATGGAGCAACCTGAGGAATTTATAGAAGAGGGAAAAGAAGGTTAGTGTGTCTTCTTAAGAAATCCCTATACGGACTTAAACAATCCCCAAGGCAATGGTATCAGAAGTTTAATGAGTTCATGAAATTATAGGGGTTTAAACGTTGTACTAAGGATCCGTGTGTATACACAAAAGGAACGGCTGTAGAAGACATGATTTACTTATTACTCTACGTTGGTGACATGCTTGTTGCATCTACAGATATCGAAAAGATAAAAGTTTTGAAGAAGAGCTTGAACAAGATGTTTGAAATGAAAGATCTCAGGCCAGCATCAAGAATTCTAGGAATGGATATCAACAGAGATAGGAAGAATGGAATTCTAAAACTATCTCACGAGAGATATATCAAATTTTTTTGAAGAACCTTAAACATGGAAGAAAGCAAAACAGTTGTCACACCGAGAAACTCGTTATTCAAACTAAGGAGTTTAACACCACAAGAAACAGAAGCACAGAGGAGGAGAATGGATACAGTCCCCAATGCTAGCGCAGTAGGGAGTATAATGTATGCCATGGTTGGATCTCGACCAGATTTGGGCTATGCCGTGGGATTGGTAAGTAGATACATGGCAAACCCAGGAAGAGATCACTGGGAAGCAGTAAAATGGATCTTAAGATACTTGAAAGGGGCTTCTAGTATTTGTCTAACATTTACAAAAACAGAGAAATTTGATATTGAAGGTTTTTTGGATTCAGATTACTCTACAGACTTAGACAAAAGAAGATCAGTTTCAGCATATGTATTCAGAGTTGGGGGCAATACGGTCAGTTGGAGGTCATGTTTACAACAAGTAGTTTCCCTATCTACTACATAAGCTGAATATATGGCATTATCATAAGCTACAAAAGAAGGTATCTGGCTAAAAGCAATATGCAAAGAGTTGGGATTCACACAAGATTCATTCAAGCTAAATTGTGACTCTCGAAGTGTTATTTGTTTAGCAAAGAACAGTGTGCATCACGACAAAACTAAACATATTGCTAATAAGTATCGTTTTATTAGGGATATAGTGGAAGAGGATTCAGTCAAGATTCAAAAAGTGCACACCACAGACAATGCAGCAAACATGCCAACTAAAAGCTTACATGGTAGGAGTTTTGAGAAGTGCTTTGGACTTCTCAAAGTAATCCGGTAGTCAGCTTGAAAGGTCCAGAGGTTCTTGTTTGATTGGTTTGATGAACCTCACAAATGGATATGAACAGATACTGAAAGAGGTCAGTATTGGTAACAAGAAAAATCAACACAAAAGGTTCTTTTAAATGGTAAAGTTTGAAAGAAAGTCAATTTAAGGCATGAACAGGTTAATGGACTTCTCAATGTTAATCTATAGTGTCAAAGATTAATGGGTTTTCTAAAGCAAGAGGTTATAAGTATTAGCAGAGTTAATCCTTAAGGGTTTTCATTAGGGTTAACTCATAAACATCTACAAGAAGATTTCGAGGTTACCTTTCAGCTGGAATATCTGAACAGGTTGGGTCTTGAAGACTTCGTCGAACTGCAGATAAGACGAAGAGTTTTGCAGAAAATATAAAGTGACATCCTCCGGCACTATAAGGTTTTGCAGAAAATAAATATTCCAAACTTTAGGTTCTCCATAAATAATTTCATTTACATTCATACTAAGATCAATCCCGTAATGGAAAGACCGCGCATGGCGAACCGGTCTTGTTAGGGTCCATAAATCCTCCAATACCCTAATTTGATGTCCAGAATGAACCTTTTGATTTATTTTCAAGGAAAGAAGAGGTTTGTCTACCATTAAGCTTGTCCACACATAACATGATTATTACTTGTTTGAAGTTATTGGTTGTTGTTTTTAAACTAAAGGTTATTATGAGAAAAAACGAAATCCATCAACACTAAAGAAAAATGTTTATCTACTTACAAATAGTTTAAGTTGCACTATTAAATTTACTAATTTTGCTATTATTTCTATGTGTACTTTACTTAATAATTATTAATTACACATACTATCTTAAAATTTAAAAACTAAATAATTAATATTTTTTTCTAAATAATAAATTCAATTTATAATAAAACTAAATTTAAGTAAGTAATCAATTATATTTTATTTATTAATATAAAAATTATATATACCTACTAATTCATATATATACAATTGTACTTTAATCCAAATGTAAAATAAAAATTTTCTTTAAAACCCTAAAAAATACATAATATATATATTTACAGAAGAGGTAGTCTAAATTTGTGTAGACACTTGAAGATGAAAAAAACGCCTGGACACGAAGGTGTCGATGCCAAAGTCCACGCCTGCAGCTCAGGTGGGCATTCAAAAATGGCATGGTTAACGGTTTTGTCTTGTTCGCCTCATCTAGGACAGATTATCACAGCGCATATAGCGCCTTGCTAAATTTCCAGTGAGTGCTATGTATCATGTCGCTAATTGCCATATCAGATGCTTGATCTTTGGTGGGGCATTTATCTTTGAGGCTTGGGCTTGAAGTTTGGTTAGACTCAGCTTCATGATTATATTTTCATTCTGTTTTAAAATACTCCTTGCAATCCAGTAGTCTGATTTGACTGTATACATTTCATGCCTCGTGTAGCTCAATCTGAATAAATCATCCCTCTGATTGTGGCTTATGGCCATTCTCCTAATAATAGTGACATCCTACGGCACCATAAGGTTTTGAAGAAAATAAATATTCCAAACTTTAGGTTCTGCATGAATAAGTTCATTTATAGTCATACTAAGATCAATCCCGTAATGGAAAGACTGCGCAGGACGAGCCGGTCTTGTTGGGATCCATGGATCCTCCAATACCCGAGGTTTGGCTGCCATTAAGCTTGTCCACACATAAGATGATTATTACTTGTTTGAAGTTATTGGTTGTTTTTTTAAACTAAAGGTTATTGTGAGAAAAACTAAATCCATCAATACTATAGAAAAATGTTTATCTACTTACAAATAGTTTAAGTTGCACCGTTACATTTACTAATTTTCCTATTATTTATATCTATACTTAACTTAATAATTATTAATTACACGTACTATCTTAAAATTAAAAAAACTAAATAACTAATCTTTTTTTCTAAATAATAAATTCAATTTATATTAATACTAAATTTAAGTAAGTAATCAATTATATTTTATTTATTAATATAAAAATTATATATACCTACTAATTTATATGTATACAGTTGTACTTTAATCCAAATGTAAAAAAAAGACATTTTCTTTAAAACCCTCAAAAATACATATATATATATATAGTATAAAAATTATTTATATATATATATATATTTATATATTTGATAGAATAAATATTAATAGTTAGCTACTGTTCATATTTAATGATAGGATGAAACATTTTTCAATATTTTTTACAAGTATAGTTTTATGGGCTATTCCAACAAACATATAAAATATTTATCAAAGATAAAACTAATTAAACAAAACATAAAACACATTTAAGTTAGGCTTGAGCGTTTAGGTATTTATTAGGATATTGGTTGGGTACTTTGAATTTTGGTTCTAATTTATATCACATCATATAAGTCTCATTCTAGTAAATTTGTAAGTATGGACCGGGTTCAGATATAACATATAGGTTTGATTCTAATTTGTATCACATTTAAAAACCAATAAATATATTGTTCGGATTTGGTTTATATTTGTTCGCTTAGGATATATCTGAAGTTAAATCCAAAATTTAAAAGCAAAATATAAGAAATTAATCCTTATTTATATGGAACTTGTTGTGGAAAGTGTTGTGGGAAAAAGTGTATCCATTCTCATTCATAAGCACTCATATATATACAACTACAAAAGTGTAGATAAGCTCTATCTCTAACATAGAGATAACTACAACATGAATGAGATAACTACGAGTCAACCATAATTATCCTTAACACTCCCCCTTGGTTGACGCATATGGTTCAGGGATTGTTACATGCTTTGGATGTTGCCTCATTAAAACCTCTCCTAGTAAACCCAAAACCCAATGTGGTAAAAAGGGAAGCCAGGACAGGAAAAAGAGTACAACACATGTAACTCCCCCTGATGAATGCACCACTGTAGATGACGCATTCTTATCTGGTGTCTGAGCTTCCGGAACGTCGAGGTTGCCTATGACTTGAAGATGATCAGTTGGATTTTCCCTTGAATGAACTTGTAACTCTTGGACGTCTTTATGTCTTCTGGAACTCCATTAAGATGTGGTCATGACGTACA